>CM075030.1:6731587-6782006 GCA_037576675.1 Pangasius sanitwongsei | reverse complement strand
TAGTTAGTATTGTGAATCTGTATTTGTGTAGTTAGTATTGTGTCTCTGTATCTGTGTAGTTAGTATTGTGTATCTGTGTAGTTAGTATTGTGAATCTGTATTTGTGTAGTTAGTATTGTGTCTCTGTATCTGTGTAGTTAGTATTGTGTATCTGTATAGTTAGTATTGTGAATCTGTATCTGTATAGTTAGTATTGTGTCTCTGTATCTGTGTAGTTAGTATTGTGAATCTGTATCTGTGTTGCTAGTATTGTGAATCTGTATCTGTGTAGTTAGTATTGTGAATCTGTATCTGTGTAGTTAGTATTGTGTATCTATATCTGTGTAGTTAGTATTGTGTATCTGTGTAGCTAGTATTGTGAATCTGTATCTGTGTAGTTAGTATTGTGTATCTGTATCTGTGTAGTTAGTATTGTGTATCTGTATCTGTGTAGTTAGTATTGTGTATCTGTGTAGCTAGTATTGTGTATCTGTATCTGTGTAGTTAGTATTGTGTATCTGTATCTGTGTAGTTAGTATTGTGTATCTGTATCTGTGTATTTAATAGAGTAGTGTGAGCTATGACAGGAACTTAGTTTCTAAAAAGGGTTTAGAAAGAGAGCTCTAGATTTATTGTTGATGGGTTTTATGAAAATGTTTCTTTCTTGTGGAAGGATCTAATTCTTGATTTCTTTGATGATGACCAGTCCAAAGAAAAACTGTTGATAAAAAGGTTGAGAAACACTGGTCTAAACCATCTTCTAGAAACCGGAAGATTGGATAAATGTCACTATAGGTCTTTGTCCAATCTTCACCTGTCCAGTTTTGGTGAACCTGTTGTGCCTACTGTAGCCTTAGATTCCTGTTCTTGGTCGACAGGACTGGAACCTGATGTGGTCTTCTTCTGCTGTACTCCAAGATTTGGCATGTTGTGCATTCTGAGATGCTTTTCTGCTCACCACGGTTGTAAAAAGTGGTCATTTCAGGGGATTGGAAGACATTTCTTGTCCTGTCTATCAGAGGAAGGGGCTTCTAGGATCTAGCTTCCATTTCACCTCTTGCTGTAGACACTGAAGCCGGTGCCACTGGATAATCATGCATCATTATGTGTAATTACGGGGCAGATCTGTACGAGCGATTTCTATCACCTCCCATGGGTTTTCAAGTAAATGTGAAGGTCTTTGAGAGCCACATGAAAAGGCACTTGAAAAGCAGTGACTAAGTGGCTAAAATCGAATATATGACATAGAATATGTTTTAAAAATCATCCGATACATGAGATAGGAATCGGAAATGAAGATACCTTCAGAATGAGAAATTCATTCCTCACTGTAGCAAATTCAACATCATAACTCTCAGTATCTCTTTCAGTACGTACAATGCATGACCTATACACTTATCCCATATACGTACAGTTATACCGAACGAAGAGTGCAATCTGCCATGAGCACTGAAGTTTATATCACGTGGTGTACTATGACCAGGGCTGGATTTTAGTGGGGTCAAAGGAACGCCTGGTTACGGCAAAGGACAAAATTCCACCTCTTTGTAGTAATGATATATTATATCCACACTATATCCATCTTAAGATATTAATTCCATCCATATTTCAGATGAATATCAAATTTACTTGATAAATTTGTGAACAATAAATATAAGTTTTATTTCTGGAATTTATTTTGGTTTTATAATATTTTAAGATTGTCTTAATATCTGACTATACCATGTAGCATTTATTATTGTTATGCTAGCTAGCTGACTAACTAGCTAACTAACTGTTTTATGTGGGTTTTGCTGCATACAATTGTTGTCAAATTGATTTTATATTTACATTTAGGTTTTGTTTTATAAAACGTGTCACAGAATGTAAAAGCGAACACTGCATTTTCTGTGTTCAGTGTAAAATCCAAACGTTTTAAGTGTATAGAAAATCCAAAGTGCTTATAATTTATTTTGTATGAACAAAAGGACAGAAAATTGATAACCCATTGTCATAAAACCCATAATCCAAGGTGAAAATATTATAAGCTGACCACTGACTACAACTATAAAATTCAATCACTTAGATGTAGCTACATTTTAAACTTTTCAAATATGTATGGCTTAATTGCTGAAGGAATTGCATTTACATTCTGGTCCCAGGTGTATTTTCCAATTGAGTGAGATTTGCAGATTGTAAGCCTATTAGACTCGGTCAGCTGATTACACATGGTCTCTGTGAAATAGCATAGAACCTACTAGTTTGTGCGACTTGTGCGTCACACAAACTACACTGACACATGAATAGCTTTGTTCGGGGCTTAGTGGTTAGCACTTTTGCATCACATCTCCTGGGTTGGGGGTTTGATTCCCATCTGCCCTGCGTGCACGGAGCTTGCATGCTCTCCCCATGCTGTGGGGGTTTTCTCAAAACTAGGCTGATTGGCATCTAGGCATTAGGTCTAAATTGTCTGTAGTGTGTTAAGTGTTTTATTCCTTATTTAATGTATTGTCCATATTTGAGTGTAATTAAATCATGGCAGTTTGGTTCGAGTTTTTAGTTTAGGTCAGTGTAGTCTGATGAAACTAACTTGACTTACATTTAAAACTTCTAAATTATGCTCTCACTCCAAAAGAGAAGGCTTGTACCAGCTCAGAGGCTTGTGTTATTAATGCTGTGGAATACAAAACCAAATGTATTATTGGAGCTATGTTCTGAATTTTTGAAAAAAAAAAAAAAAGAACATGAACAGAGAGAGAAATGGAGGATCTTGATTTGGGTGAGAAAAAGGGTGGAGATGTACAGAATACGATAGCACAGTTGTGTATACTCAGGGAGCAATATAAACAGGAGATGCTGGTGTGATAAGGAAATTAAGGAAAAGGGCGCAACTCAAATAAACACAGACTGATGCCCACATAGACTGTTGGTTTAGAAAGCTACTCAAACACAGCTACTGAAGAGTGGAGGACGCACATGCCGGTGACTGAGGCTTAGCTAAGAGGTACAAAGCTACGCAACAGCCTGGAGAACATTTAAGAAAGGACCTAATACAAGAAGATGATCCTTGCTGCTAAAAACAGTCTGGACTGGACATCTGAGTAAGCAGATTTGATTTGTGGAACGTTGTGTTTGGATCAAGATTTCTCCAGAAACTTCCAGAAACTGGTTCGGGTGGTTAATTGAATGCTTTAAAGTGATTTTTGGATGGTGTCTAGAAAAATTAATCTAATGTGTGACACTCATTTGGAAGATGTCTCAAGATGAAGAGTCTCAAATTGAAGGCATAGTTACAGCATAGTTAAAAGTAGCTTTTGAAAACTTCAAACCATGAAAGTTGAGAAAAGAAACGTTTACACCTCTGGAATCTGAATTAATTAAAAAAAAAAAAAAAAAAAAAAAGACTGAAAGCAAATCTGGCTTCTACTGAATACAGATGATTTAATTGTTCATAGTAACCTTGCCAAAAAGCACCAATGAAACAGTTTGAATACTCCAATTCTGAGCAACCCTGGCCTTCTTTTGTCAACCACAACCCTCGACTACAGCTCAACACTTTAGATTTCTCTGACTTGTGGGATGAAGAAGATCTGGACCTGGGCATTGCTGATGATGACCCTTTCCAAAGCAACCATTTGAATCCTCCAGTACCTCCACCAGCTCCACCATTGGCTCCTCCTCCTCCTCCTCTTCTTTCTCCTCAGGTTAGTCCCGTAGCTTCGGGATCAGGCCGTCGAACTCTGAGGCTCCACTGGAAGGAGTTGTTGAGTTTGCAGCCCCTCCCGAGAGTCAGCCGTTTTGGGTCACAGTCCATTTGGGCTGCTTTGGAACCGGTCCATCTGGACACCAACAGACTAGAATATCTGTTTGAAAGCAAGAGTAGCAGTAATAAGGCTCTTTCTGCTCTGAAGGGTGGAACACGGGTGAGCACCATTCTCTATTGTTAGAGAATATGAAGATAAGAAAAACTTGTTTATGCATATAACAATTACATTGCTAACAATCGTCCATTGCTAAGTGGTGAGCAGCACTATTGTCTACTTAATTACGCCTGAATAAATCTCTCTGTCAATGTATTTCACTCCGTATGTCTGGCAGAATCAGCTGTGTGTGTCTGTATTGGGTGTGAAGCGGAGTAACATCATTACTATAGCCCTGAGCAGCCTGCCTCCTCCCCACTTGCTCCCTCCAGCTATCTACAGCATGGACTCCAGTGTTCTGGACAGGGAGGATGTACAGGTAGGATCCCTAATGCCTCACTGTCTGAAATCATTCATAAGAGCCATAAATATCCATAAGTTACACCCAAATGACAGATCCACCATTTCACCAAGCGCAAGAAACTGTTCTATGACCACCAGCATCACACTTTCAATAGAGATATTTGGAACACAAAGATATTTGGAAAAGATACTTGATTTAAAAGATAATTGTTACCTGAATTCCATAGCGATGCCTTGTAATAACATTATGAATGATGATGGAAGGTGGCTTTTTCCTTTCTTCCTTGTACCTCAACATTGAATCCGATGTTCCATCCAAATTCCATATCTAAAGTTTTCACAGATACACATTTTTAAAACAAAGATGGGAAAGGGTTTTGTGATCATCTGAATTATCTGAAATATGTTGCTAGCTTTAGTGACCTTTCACTGTACTTCAATGTAGAATAAATCAACTACTTGGACCTCAGATTCAAGGTTTCAACAGAGGCACATTTTCACACAGGAAAAACAGAAAACTATTGGCTAATTAATAGATCAAGACCTGTTTTTTCCATCAATTTTCCAATTCTAATAAGCTAAATGAGGCTTCTGTATTGCACAATGATAATGTTTTAAAGCACATTATGACAGATGTTGACATTTTCTGTGTATCTCAATGTAGAAATTATGACCTTTACACAAATTCTACCTTAAACCTTTCAGTAGATGTGGTAGTAACTTCTGTTAATACATGAAGAAATTTGAATTACTAATGATAGTATTGATGTTTTAAAGCACAAGGATGGTGACATTTTCCGTGTCTCCCAATTAGTGACAGTTTCATGTAGATGTTAATAATTTTTTTATACAGAGGCTTCAGTCTCTGGTCCCATCTGAGGAAGAGCTGAAATTGATTAAGGAGGCAAAAGCTCAGGCACCGCATTGTCCTCTGGCCCTTGCTGAGCAATGTCTCCTCACCCTGGGCAACGTCACACACCTGAGCTCCAGGCTTCAACTCTGGGCTTTTGCACTAGACTACGATACACTGGAGAAGGTGAGATTTCCATCCATCCATTTTCTGTACCACTTATCCTACACAGGGTCACAGGGTAGCCTGGAGCCTATCCCAGGGGACACAGGGCACAAGGCAGGGTGTCTTCTCACCCTGGGCAACATCACACACCTGAGCTCCAGGCTTCAACTCTGGGCTTTTGCACTAGACTACGATACACTGGAGAAGATGAGATTTCCATCCATCCATCCATTTTCTGTACCACTTATCCTACACAGAGTCACAGGGTAGCCTGGAGCCTATCCCAGGGGACACGGGGCACAAGGCAGGGGACACCCTCTACAGTGTGCAACCCATCACAGGGCACCATCTCACACTCACACACTACAGAGAATTTGGAAATGCCAATCGGCCTACTATGCATGTCTTTGTACTGGGCAAGGAAACCGGAGTACCTGGAGGAAACCCCCGAAGCACGTGGAGAGCACGCAAACTCCTCACACACAGGCCGGAGGCAGGAATCGAACCCCTAACCCCGGAGATGTGAGGCAACAGTGCTAACCACGCAGCCACCGTGTCCCCCCCCCAGCGAGAGTCCCCCCCCCAGCGAGAGTCCCCCCCCAGCGAGAGTCCCATTTCCGTTTATTCTTTTGGTTGATACTTTTATCCAAAGCAATTTACAAGTAAGACCACAGTCCAAATATATAGTTGTGTAGGCACCCTCAAAAGTGGCTCTCCTCGTATCTGAACTTAAAACCTTCTGGTCATTGGAACAAAACCTTAACTAACATTTGTGTGAAACAGTGCTATTTACCATTTGATATTGTTATCAAATATTAGTAATTCAGTCACAAAATGGAAGATTTGCAATCTACGGGTCACAATCTACTTCTCTTTCACCTCTTCTATCGTATAATACACTGAGATATTCCAACAAAGGTCACATACTGACATATTATGCAGTATTCATTATTTCTATTCTACATCTTACTTTTCTGATTTTATGAGCATTATTTTAAAACGCTATTGGATACCGTAGCAACTGCTAGTCTTTAGTTGTGTTATGATTTTGTTCTTCTGTGCTCTGCATTTAACACTCGCTGTTTTGTACATGAGATATTCATCTCTAGGCATTCTGCCAAGTTGAACACTTCTCTGACGATTACACACTTAGGGCCATATTCAGAGTCAGCAACTTAAGTCCAAAAGTTACATCAATATTTATGCATGGAAAGTTACACATATTCAGACTCAGGTTACGCACCTGCTTAGACTGATTTTCTAGGCTCACCGTTCAGATCATGCAAATTATTTGGCTGTAGTTCATGTCTCCAAGGTTGCCAGATTTTACTTTAGTAGAGGTGTCCAAGATGGGTGTTTTATTTCCAATAATGCCTAGACTACTGCTTAACTCAACTCTGAATACTGTCTTTATTGCATAGCTTACTAAGTGGTAGCGGATCCGCTGTCCCAGATGGACGAGGAGATTTGGTATCACCAACCACTGCTAGATTAGTTCCTCAGACTGGATCATCAACAGAGGACTGTGATCTAGCAAACACCTCTGAATGCAAGTGGCCATAGTACACACGCCATGCATCCCTTTAAGAGGAAAATGTTCTGAAAAAATGTGTTCATTTTATCGGCTAGACCCTTTGCATCGTCCATCTCCTATTATCTTGCCCTTTCTTCAGAGACTGCTGAACAGCAGCAAATACCCTGAAGATTTATTTTGCAGCTATCACAGCAACATGGATGGCATCACTCTGAGATCCCATAGGCTTATTACTGCCTTTTCAATGGTGCCATCTAAATCCATCACGGTCCTGTAGGATCTCTGCATGGGACCTCCCTCTTCAGCTATGCTTTAAGTTGACTTGAAGTGGATCTGTTTGAAAACTACCTTCCTGCTAGCAATCACAGCTAACAGTGTTGGGGAGTTGCATGATCTGGAGATAATTTGCCTTGAATGTGTTCATTCCTAGATGGAGTTCCTGTGTGGCAAAATCCAGACTTTTCTATTGACCCTGTATAAACAAGGCTCCTTGTCATTTGGAACCTGCGTCGGTGTTGGCAAGAAGGTTCTAGAGAATGATTGTTGAATGATTGTATGACAGTGGGATTTGCGCAGAAGAGTTTATTCAGGCGTCATGTGCTGCCCCTTGAAGGTTATACAGGTTTCATAGAACCACAGTTATATGGGTAATTAGTGTCCACAGGTCACATCTAAAACACGACTGCTGCATTTTTTATACAGAGTAGTACAGTAAATAGCTTTTCCTACTATACGGTTTAGGCTTGGATGTATGATGAACAATTTAAAATGTAGGGTTACCCTATATCATAAAACATAACCATGTCATGTGTGTTACTGAATATGCAACTTCCTATCTTGAGTTTTAGCACTTTATTTGAAAGGTACCTACATTGGCCCTTTGTGATACATTGCATAAAGACAATAACTTAATTAACATATATTATTCATTAGTATGTGAGTGCTCTGGTGTTATTATATGCTGTGTAAAAAAAATAGTTTACTTTTGTACAAAATAGGATCTCTGATTACAGTTTCCACAGGGCTTAGTTTAAAACTTACATGTCTAAAATACAAAAGTCTTTATGGTTTTCCTACTTACCATTTTAACATGTTTATAAAGTGTGGCTGCTATCAGGGTTTGTTTTAATGCAAAATTGTTTCATGCTTTACTTGACTGTTCTTGTAAACAGGAAATTGCAGAGCCTCTCTTTCATCTCAAGCTTGCAATGGAGCAACTGGCAACCAATCAGACGTTCCATTGTATACTTGCAACCGTACTCGCCATTGGTAACTGTCTTAATGGCTGCAAGGTGAGATATTATTATTATCTTTTAAATATTTATATAGCCAGTCAAATGTTTCTTAGGTTTTATTACAGTTTAATCCCTATTATTGGCACAGACCAAATGAAATGATGCAGAATAGCAATTAAATATGGAAACCTAAATCATACATATACATTTTCAGCATTCGGAAGATGTGCTTATCCAGTGCTTGGTAGTGTCTATCAAAAACATAGCCTCATACTTGTACACTTTTGGAACTGGGTGGAGCTGTGTCATTAACTGTGTAACGTGGTGAGGTGAGGCAGGAAGTCTGGGTGCTCGGGGGGTGTTTTATTAAAGGCAAACTAAGAAACATCATAAAATTCCATTGTCAGGGTTAAAACACAGGCAGACATAGTTATTCATCATAGGAATATCTATAATCATAAACAGTAACACAGGCAAGGGTCCAAGCATGGAAAATTCAGAAAATAAAGCTTGGGCCTAATGACACAAAAAGCACAATAAAACTTTGCAGAAAACAAAGAAACAGCAGGGTACAAATAGACAAACTTAACGGGGCTAACCTAAAACAGGTGAACACAATGGGTAACAGACCAATGACAGGATGAGGGGCAGAGCCAAGACCGTTGCTGCATCCCGATTCGCCTACTTATACTATGCACTAAAAGTATTTACTATTTTTTGCAGAAAAAGTACATACTTTTGAGTGTGTAGCAAAACAGTGTTACTGTCTAGTTCCGAACACTGTCACCGTAAACAAACTCCTCGTTGCCTTTCAGTTTTTCTTCATTCATTATTCTTATATAATTTATACTATATCATTTAATTTAACATTCCCTTGATTTGTTTTTTCACATTTCAGTTACACCTCTCTAAAATGCGCCATGTTTGCAGGTTGAATTCAGCGAAGCAAACAGTCACAAAACTCCTCCTCCCTCATTCAAGGAGTTTTGGGCAATGATAGCTGAAAAAGTGTCCATGGATCCACACTTCTACCAATCTACCAGAAATAGTAGACTATGTGGGTACCATTGGGATACTCCTTTCAATATACTATGATTTGGGACACACTAATTCTAATCTCGGATACTATTTAGGACAGATAGTAGGCAAATTGGGACGCAGCACATAGCAGAAATCAAAACAAAATGGGTACTGTGATGTGAAGGGGGAATCCATGACAAACTGCTCACTCTCTGATCCTAATGAAACTCTTAATTAGTGCTTTATTAAAGGCAGGCGCACTTGGAGGGTAAACCTGTTAAGCCTATAGATAAAAGACTCGTAGACACTGCTAGTGTTAAGTGTAAAACATAAATATGTGGTTTGCCTAATTCTGCCTATTTTAGAGGGTTCAAGTTTTTCCTATTAGTTTAGCTCAATAAAATAACGTCATTTCTAACATTACTCAGTTCACTAAACATTTCTTGATTCACTTATACTTATATTGCCTGGTTACATTATTTAAAATGAGGTCATTTAAGCAAAATGTTCAAATGTACGGTGTTCAAAAACCCTTGACTAGCAGTGCATGTTAAAATACTGTAAAGCTCTTGTATCACACACACACACACACACACACATATTCAAGATACACCTTGGGATTCCACTATGCCCTTGTGTCATTTGAATATTCTGGATCTTCAGGCTCGAGGGTTTGAACTGAGCTACCTGGGGAAGCTCTCGCAGGTAAGGGACACACATAGCCGGCAGCCTCTGCTACACCACGTGTGTGTGTTACTCCTCCAGCTTTACCCACAATCCTCGGACCTGTACTCTGACATCACTGCCGTCACCCGGGCCAGTAAGGTAGAGTGTGTGTGCATACGGTATATGCGTGTGCGTTTCGATGCCATGTCACACAACCTTATCCTGTAGAGAAATAGAAAACAGGCAATTGTGTTAAAAGAATCAAATTGTCCTGACTCATATTTTAATATTTTTATTCTATGCTATGCACATTTGTATGCATATATCTGTATCTATGTATAATTATCCATTTATACATGGATGCTTTGGATGGAAGTCCTTCCGCTGTAGTTCACTTGTATATACAGGAAGCATTAAGACAAATTGAATAAATATACATAATAAATATACCACAAATAGATGACACTTTATGCATGTTATACCTACAGTAAGCACCTAATGATTATTATACCTAATTAATATCATTACTATAAATAATTAGCATACTTTGGTCTGTTAGTGTGATTACTTGCAAGTTCAGTCCAGTCTCTCTGCACTGGAGTCCCTTTGCAAAGCATCATGGGAGCAGCTGCATCTGCTGAATAAAGAAGGCATGAAGAAGGGAGCAGGACGAGGAGAAGGGGACGAGCAGAGAGGCATTAGCGAGGCATGCCTCTACCAGAGATTGCCACAATTCCTGAAGGAGTGCAATGAAAGGCTGAAGGTGCTTAGAGCTGTCCATCGGCGGGTCATCAACAGGTAGCTGTAAAGATACAAAAATAATTTTTCAGACATTTTAAGCTTGGCTCCATTTCTTTACATAATTTAAGAGATCGTTATTTTTTAAAAATCATATTAATTAAAAATGTGAAAAAATGTGCTTTCCCACCTGCTATGAAGATATCCCCAACTACACATTGTGTGTGTTTGTGTGTCTTTTCATAATCTTATAATTAAGATGAAGATATATATTGGGTATTTTGAAATAAATCAGTTGTACAACTATAATGTGTAAGGTCAAAATAAAACTGCCTGGGTCCATGGGACATCTTTTGCTAAAATCAGTCTCTCTCTCTCGCTCTCTCTCTCTCTCTGTCAGATTTCACTCCTTCCTCTTGTACCTGGGCTACTCACGCTCCATGGTGAGGGAGATGAGTGCGGATGCGTTCTGCAAAACCGTCAGCGACTTTGCCTTGGAGTATAGAGCTGCTCATCATGCCATTCTTCAGCAGAGAGAGAGGGAACGAGAACGGGAGGAGAGAGAGAAGGAGGAAGAAAGAATACGAAGAACGTCCACTTCTACAGCCAAAGCTAAGGCTATAGAAAGCCCAGCTCCAGTGAGAAGGAGTTCTGTTTTGTCCCTCCTGACCCTCAGAGGCAATGAGAATACCTTCTTGTCCTTGTGCGCCAGCAAGCCGTGACCTTTCAACAAAGTCAGATAGTGACGTACGATGCAGTACTTGCAATATTGCTGTCATACAAGCCATCTTTCCCTTTTGTAGTCTCGCTTTGCACACGCCATTAATTATGTATTCGAGGCGAAGGTGCATCTTGTAATTCCTCGCCTACAACCGGTAAACGTCACTGAACACACCCGCTCAGCTGGCAGTTATACCTAACCAACTTGCCATAGTCTTCTCAATTACCAGTTCCTTCCCTGTTTATGGAGTGACATCATATCAACATGGCCGCACGCGCGGAGAACAGTGTAAAGTTCCCCTTCTCTACTTTTAAATGAGTTTATAGCTATATAGGCTTTAGATCAGTTACTATACAGTGCTGTGGGTGCAATGGTCATCTCTCCTGTTCTTCAAGACAGCCGGGTGGGTA
Source organism: Pangasius sanitwongsei (assembly GCA_037576675.1). Taxonomy (NCBI): domain Eukaryota; kingdom Metazoa; phylum Chordata; class Actinopteri; order Siluriformes; family Pangasiidae; genus Pangasius; species Pangasius sanitwongsei. Next base: position 6,770,486 of record CM075030.1, on the reverse strand, counting down.
GGAGCGGTGAAATGCTAGAACTCTAGTTATGGATGTATGAACCACAGAAAGCCACTGGGGTTTCTTGTTATTTAGAACCGGCACTAACCTGGCAAGAACGTTCCAGGGAAAAACAGCTTGTATGACAGCGGTATTATTGGAAACAATGCACTATACATCACTGCTTGACTTTGCTGGATGGCGTGTGCACTTGCACAAGAAGGTATCCAGTTTATTCTCATACTTGTTATTTGTGGTAACGAGTCGAATTTAAGGTCCTGATATTTAGATTTCATTTCAAAGATGGAAACTTTCAACTGAAGTCTTTCTTATAGGGAACAACTAACTCTCTCTCTCTCTCTCTCTCTCTCTCGCTTTAGGATTGCATGGAGCAGTCAATGCTAGAGGAGGTGCTGAACACACCCACATCACCCTCTTGTTTTGACCTCAGTCTACCACGTCACCGCAGCAGGACACCGAACACCAGAGGTATTACCTACACACACCTATGCAAGAAGGTCACTCGTCCCTGTTTATCCGGTGCCATCAGAAAAAAAAAAAAATCACAAACGCTTACTTTTTTTTTTTTAGGTTGCTTTCTGCGAAGACTGAAGTGGTAAAAGAAACTGTTCGACCTGCTTCTGATAACACACAGCTAGTGTCTATGTTATCTAATGAACTTCAAACTAGTTCAATACACAGCAGTTAAAACAAACCTGTTGAGAAATACTTGAAATCGAAACATTCCTTCATTCGCAGTAAAGTTACTTTTTTTATTCCACTTTTATGTATGTGCTCAAATATGAATAAATCTGTTTTCATCAGTAAACTGTCTTGCATCTTCAGTTTGATCAGAATCCGAATTAAACACAGACACTTGCGAACATTTTGGATTCAAAATTCAAATGAAAATATAATATTTCTAGATTTGAATTTCGATTTATAACACATAAATGCAATTTCTTTGGCTCGCGATAAACTTTCAACTCAATAATGACGTTTGCGTTCGCAATTTTGTACACCATAATTGACATTTCATTTACGCATGAACTTGAACGCTGATGAATAGATTTATTTAAAGTTACAGCGCACAGGGTTTTTGGTTAAACAACAACAACAAAAATATGATTATTGAGTTAGAGGACATGACATACTCTATAATATGATGTTCACAAATGTTATGAGTTGCCCTGACAATCCTGTGATAGTGATTCACAGTCATCATGGTGTCAGGGGTGTTGAGTAGAAATTGGCGGGAAACTTTGTACGCCTACATCACATGCCAGCTCAGTAAATGAGTAAAATGTCATCACACCCCAATATTAGCAGAGGTGCTATAATCCCAGCAGGCAGAAGGAAAAAACAGAATTTTGCCCCAAGAACCGCATAGTGTGTATCGGTGGATGGGACGGCTGCATGCTAACAGCAATGATCAAACATGTCCACTGTTGAACTGATATTAACTGCAGATCAAAAATATCTCATAAGTAACCACGTGCACCCTGGCATGGAGACCTCAGACACAACTACAGACTTAAGCGCTATTCAGAAGTTGTCAAAGAGTTACGTACAGGGGGAAAACAGAGGCGTGTCTCAGTTGATGCCTGCTGACGTGAAACAGCAAATCATACTGATATGCGCTGGACTCATTTAAACAATAACCATTAAATTCTGAGATACACCACTATCTAAACTATCTTGACAGTAGCTAGTGAACTAGCTAAACAAGAGGGACAGCAAAGAGATTAGTGAGAGTCTTTTTTCAACTGCACAGGAGTACTGACTGCTGACTTCATCCATAACTGTCCACTTTTGAGGGTAATATCATAGAAAATGTGATCCTTTGTGTTTTTGGATTTATGATCCATCCATTTTCTGTACGACTCATCCTACACCGAACTCAAGCCACAAGGTAGGGGACACCGTGGTACCCCATCATCCCAGAATCCCATCACAGGGCACAATCACACACACACACACAATTTAGAGATGCCAATCAGCCTACAACGCATGTCCTTGGACTGGGGGAGGAAACCGGAGTACACAGAGGAAACCCCCAAAGCACAGGGAGAACATGCAAACTCCACGCACACAGGGTGGAGGTGAGAATCAAGCCCCCAACCCCAGCTGTGCGAGGCAACAGTGCTAACCACGACGCCAAATATTCTCATTAGGAGTTTGTACAAGTTTTCTGTTGGAATCATATAGGCTTTTTCTGACAAGAGTGACGCTAATATCAGATTAATCCGATCAGATTAATACATAGTACCGTATGCGTTCTGTGCTGTGTGGGTCATATTTTAGTAGCCGTTTTCCATGCAGTTAAGGGAAAACTCATTGCGCCCCCTGGAGGCTGCACAGTCTAACTGCACTTGGGGTTTGCGCATGCGCACGGCGCCATTTCGTGCCCTCGCCTGTTGTTGCAGTGTGAGCGAGCAGACACTCCACTCTGTCTTCAAACCGTACTGCGTCGAATTTTAATCATTTTTAATCTTAAGCTCCCGGTGAGTATTTTGATTCGAGAGATTTTTTGATTTTTTTTATTTTTTTGGCTGACTATGAACTTATCTTTGGAGCATATTTTTAATTTTTTTTAATTTGGAGCCTTTTTCTGCCTGGTGAGACTCTGATGGTTTGGTGGCGTACATTTTGTGATGCAGATGTAGAACAGCCTGCGAAAGAATTGCTTTGACATGGCGACTTTTTTTTTCTTTTTTTGGTTTTGTTTTTCGATATCAGAATATTTTTTTTTTTTTCACAGAGTAACTTTTTGGCAAGACTACTTCCCCGTAGTTGAGATGTGTTTGTGACGGATGGGGTATTTTTCAAGGTGAATGTAGGCTAAGCATGGAAGAGCTCGGTTGTGTTTTCCAAGATGGTCGCTTTTCCTCCTCCATATCTGGAATTAAGTCTTAAAAGCCTTTAAAAAGCGATTTTTTAAAGCTCGAACTTGAAGTATTTTTACCCTCGACATAGCCTACATAGTGTGTTTTGAATTTGGACATGTCCCAGTGCGCTTGTTTTTAATATATTGCTAATTTTTGGAGGCTCATTGGTGCACTTCGGTCCATTTGGATTTACGTTTCTGTGCAATTAAGTCATTTTTTTTGAGTCACTGATTTTTGAATGATGTTTGTGGGACGAATGATTTTTAAATGGACTGCAGGAGAATAACGTTGTGTTTGCACGGACATGATACAAAATCAGTGATCACGCGCTTCTCCATTGTTGAAATCAATACAAATAAACTAGAATTGCCTGACTATTCCCAGGAAGCTTTCTCATTGCTTTTCAGTCAACGAAAATATTCAGAAATGTCGTTAGGGATTCTCCCACATTGGCTATTCAGTGAATTTTATAGCCTAAAATGATATTCTCCTTTGTTTAATACTGTTTTTAAATCCCTCCTGTTGGACTCCCTGACTGTTTTGAAGTGGCGGTTGCTTACGTCACGACTCAGCACCTGCCAAAATGGCGGAGGATGAAGACGTTCTAACACTTAACATGGCGTAATGCACTAAAACAACAACAAGCAGGGGAAAAAACACTTTTCCCTCCCATTTCTCTTCTCATTAACACTATCTACTGCTAAGATAACAGCACTGTAATCCAAATGGAAAGACGATATTTTTACCTGAAGTGTGTTTTCTCCACCATACTAAACCGAGTTGTAATTTAACATGGCTTAATGTCTTAAGACAGTGATATTAAAAATACCAAATTCAGTATACATTTTATTAATAAAACATACTATGTACAGACAAGCAGATGAGGCCAGTTTCACGTTAAGCGTTTTCTCCTCCGTACAAAACCCGTTATAAAGAAAACGCTTAATGTGTAATTTAGCACGTTAAGAGTTTTAGGACGCGTTAGCTGAAAAAGTGTCCATGGATCCACACTACGGGAAAAACTTTAGACCATCCGGGTACCTTTCAGGAAACTCATTTCAACATACTGCGATTTGGGACACACTGATTCTAATTTCGGATACTATTTAGGATGGATATTAGGTGAACATGATGAGGAAATCTGCTCCATACTCCACCATAGCAGGTGCACAGCTACTTAAACGTATTTGTCAACCTGTCATGAAGAGGGCGTTAATACAATAGCTTGGATGTAAAGCGGCCAAAAACCAAAAGAAGGAGACCTCGCATTGGTCTCATTCCGGCCTCGCATTCCGGGAGCATCTGCTTACCTGGATATAGTATACATCATCAGTGAGATGTATACTGAATTTGGTCTTTTAATATCACTGTCTTAATGCATTAAGCCACGTTAAGCGTTTTCTTTATAACGGTTTACTATAGGGAGAAAACGCTTAACGTAAAAATATTGTCTTTCCACTTGGATTACAGTACTGTTGTCTTAGAAGTAGTTAGTGTTTATAATGAGAAAGAAAAATGGTTTTCCCTTCTTGCTGTTTTAGTCTATTAAGCCACGTAAAGCGTTTTTCACGTTAAGCTTTTTAGAATGTCTTGGAGGATGGTGTACAACTTGCTGTCAATCTATCAGGGGAAAAAAAACACTTTCTAATAGCACTATGGTTATCGTTAACCATTAAATCAATTAGATACAAATTGGTAAATGGTTAATGGAAACTATTAAGCCAACTAGGAATTTTTAGTACACTGTTTACAGGATTAGTTTAAAACAGCATTTGAACACAGTCGAGATTTCACAAATTATAATGAAGTCAACAGAGGACCCCAAATGAAATTTCATTTGATGTATTTAAGGTGTTTAAGGTTTCAGGGTCTCAGACTTGCCAAGTCTTAGTAATATTTCCAGCTCAAAAAGACTTAAAACTAGTCCAAACAGTCCACGCATTGGTCTTGTTTTTCTCAGCATGGGGAAACCTGTTCACTGTGGTGTGCACGCATTTCTGATTTGCCTTTTCATCATCCCTTTTTTCCCCCTCTTTCAAACTTTGTAGTGTATCTTACAACAGAAATATGTCTGGATATTGTAGATAAACTGTTTGCACTCTCTCTTTGTTTACCGTAGCCTGTGGTTGAAGAATTTGTTTAGATTTAATTCGGATTATTTGGTTTAAAACAAGATCTTGGTGGCTGCATTAATGAATTTTTTTAAAATAGCCAATTTTAAATTGTTTAATGTGTTTAAATAGATAGATAGATAGATAGATAGACAGATAAATAGGCTACTCCAGCAACCCTGCATGTTCTAATTTTACCCAGAATTCACATTGGACACATCGCATCAAGTTACGTGAATGTCGTAGTAACTTCACACGCATCTCAGTTGCGTTTCCGAACTCCTGGAAGGAGAAAGAGCAGTGCACCTCAATTTTTTTTAATCTGTTTTTTTTTTTTGCATCTCCAGCATTTGATTATCAATTATGAATGTGATTTTACATTTCTGGTGATTTATTTTGATAGCGATATTAACTGTTTAACGGTTAATTAAATGAATAAGCTTTGTTCGAGACAGCCCCCTATCGACAGCCATGGCCCCTCTCGTCCAGGCCCTCACTCACCTCACCTGTCCCTCATTACCCCCTCAGTTTCCTGTAAATGTTCCTCAGTTTGTTGCTGCGTCTCAATTCGCCTACTTACACTACACACTAAAAGTATGTACACCTTTTATTTTGAAGGAAAATGTACATAATTTGAGTGTGTAGCAAAACAGTATGCAAGTACTGCGACATACCAACACATCACGTAACGGAGGAGAACGTTGTTGTCTAGTTACGCACACTGTCACCGTAAACAAACTCCTCGTTGCCTTTCAGCTTTTCTTCACTCATTATTTCTTATATAATTTATACAATGTCATTTAACATTCCCTTGAGTAATTTTTTTTCCCACATTTCATATACACCTCTCTAAAATGCGTCCTCGAATTCAGCGAAGCAAGCGGTCATTCAAACTCCTATGGGCAATGTTAGCGGAAAAAGTGTCCACAGATCCACACTTTGAAAATCTACCAGAAATAGTAGACCATCCGGGTACTTTTTGGGATACTCCTTTCAATATACTACAATTTGGGACACACTAATTTTAATCTCGGATACTATTTAGGACGGATAGTAGGCGAATTGAGACGTAACATGTAACTCAACAGAGGACACAAAATGAAATTTCATTTGATGCATTCAAAGTGTTTAGGGTCTCAGACTTGCCAAGTCTTAGTAATGTTTCCAGCACAAAAAGACTTAAAACTAGTCCAAACATTCCAGGCATTGGGCTTGTTTTTCTCAGCATGGGAAACCAGTTCACTGTGGTGCGCACGCATTTCCGATTTGCCTTTTCATCACACTGCTGCACAGGATTATATAATATAATATGATATAAGAACATGATGAGGAAATCTGCTCCATACTCCACCATAGTAGGTGAAGGAGACCAAAAGAAAGAGACCACGAATTGCTAAGTCTTATTTGCTCACGAGGCTTTACTACTAAGGCTTTTTTTGTCCGTATCGATCTGCCAGCTGTAATTACAAAGCCGTTCATCTAAAACGTGGCACGGGACAGGGAATAACCGATATACTTGTTTGCCCGTGTAGATGTAAATTGCGTATGATGGCGTGCACACACTTTGCTATGCAACTAAAGGTTGCGATTCGAAATAAAGTTCAGTGTACAGAAAGTGTGGTTTTGTGATTCCAGTGGAGATCTAAGGAGTCTATGCTTCATGTACATGAGCAATAGGGGTAAAAAAAAAAAATAGACACAAAACATAAAACAAGGACAGACGCGAGTTTGACACGCCGATGACGCACCTTTGATTAACGTGAATTAGCCTTTAGTCATCTTAAAGCTCTTGTCAACCCAGTGCTAGCACTAGTTTCTTACTAATGGCTATAGCTTCTGTGGCAAATTTACTATGGACTGCAAAAGAGTATTGGACTTTTGAATTTCTCTTTTTCTGCCATTTTCTTCAGAGTGATTTGAGATTGGCCTGGTCAATATCTGATACAGGTGATGCTGGGACAGCCTAAGTTCCGGTCTGAATTTGGTTACATCAGCTCTGTCTTAACGTTTACCCAAACCTCTTAGTTTTCCCCATTAGCATTTTCTATACATCATTTAGTCTAGTAGTCTGTTGCTGGTAATGGTGAATAGCTCTACCTCACTACTTTCTGCCTAAGAAATGCGAACAGAATGATGATAATACAGTGGCTGCACAGCTAATGGTAGTTCTTATCATACCAGTTGAAACCTTTCTTATCTTTGCCCATAGTTATAGTTTTTTGAAGCACTTTTATGGAACAATTTATTACAAATAACCCACACTTGAATGCGATGTGACAGCAAAATACTAAACACTGGAATAAATTAGGGAATGTGATGATTATTGAGGTATCCCCATTACCCCATAGTGTAGTGCTACTTTCTAATTATAGGCTCATAATATTGAAATGTTTTGCATTGAAATACTGTCTCTCTACGTTCGGCATGTCAAGCACCTCAAACACATCACCACATAGTAGTTGTAACTTCTTCAAGATTTAGTTCCTTAAACTAATAAGCTATTAACTAACTAATAAACGATAAACTAACTTGGGTCACGGCCCTTGGCAGTGTTCACACTCCAACACAGCTCCGTCATATCAAACTCATGAATGCCTAGATTTTCTTCATTAATCATGAACTTTAAATAAGTAAAGAATCATGAATGATGCACTAGACTGAATCAGAGGATTAGGATGTACACCAAGTTTCCCTCAGACCTTCAGAGCATCTACTTATGACTTTCATAGTAAATTGTCCACCCCATCTGATTCTCATTTGTGTTTTGTTTCTCCTTTTTATCACTTACTTTAATTTTCACTGCAGGTGTCTTACACAGTAAGTTTTGATTTCTGTTCACCTCATCAACATACAAAGGGCTACTTGGGGCCTGTAGTTTGTCTGTGAGCTTCTTCCCGTAGTACATACCAATAGGCTGTGCGCTGACCCTAAACACCCGTCCTCCACCTCCCAACCCCACCCCATTAATGAACCCAAGGTTGTAGGTAAATAGTTACTCCAAATAATGTCACATAGTATTACATGCTAGAGAGGAAGTGTGAGCAAAATGATTCAAGATTCCTGATTCACGTAATAAAAGCTCTTATCAGGGCTGCACAATATTGAAGAAAAATGCGGTATATGGTACGATAATGCTACAAGAGTGTAAAATCAATTTAAATGATTTTTATTTATATATTTAAAAACTGGAAATGACATAACCAACATACCTTTCATGTTCTTCTGAGGAAAAGAAAGCATCCTCCGCTATCTGCTTCACCCTAACACTTTAACTTTCCGTAACTTATTTCAATATATTGTGCAGCCCTAGCTCTTAGGATATCATTGAAATATTTTAATTAGTTGAGCTTTAAGCAACAATATAAAAAAAACAAAAATATTTTCACAGTAAGCCAAATTATAGTAATAGTTGAAAGGGGAAATTGGCTTTGAATAAATGCATGTCAGTTATAGAAAGCTCATGTATAATGTCAAGTAAATATGGTAAATCCAGTAGGCTGTGTCCTGAAAGTAACATGCAAGTATTTTCCAGTTTGCAATAGCCACTTTTTAACCCCCCCCCCCCCCCCCCTGTGTGGCTAAATTTCAAATAGCGTTATTGAGTACGCAGTGCATCAGTGTAGCTAATACAACACCGCTGTTCCTTATGTAGTGAGCAAATACAGTACTGTGCAAATGTCTGAGGCACCCTATTATTATTTTTTTTTAATACAAACTGTTATAGATTTTTATTTAATGACATCTACATTATTCAGTACAAAAACATTTTAGTTTTCCAGCACAAAATGAAATGTTACAGAAAAATGTTTGTATGTCAGTAAAGAAAGCAGTATATTACATAAGAGACACTTTTCAGCCAAAAAAACATAATGAAGGCTGCTGGGTTTTGCTGCAAAAATAAGAAGCAACTGTGACAAAGTCTCCAGAAGAGCCGCGGCTGCTTCTGCAAGATGCTCAGTAACACTTACAGCTCATTTCCTTATCAAACTGCACACATTGTACCTGAGACCACTATTTATTTATTTATTTATTTATTTATTTATTAATCAAAGGATCGTCACACCAAAAATTGACTTTGTTTCACTGATTGCTGTTTACTTCTCTTTATAGTTTTTTTTTTTTAAATGTAGAAACATTTAATTTCATTATTTTTGAAAGCATCTTTGCTCTTACAGCATTCCTTTGCATGTGCCTAAGACTTTTGCACAGTACTGTATACGAAGCTTAATTGTGCAAATTGCTTGTGTGTTGGTCTCAGACAGCATCAGAAATGTGAAATTTTGTTATGTATCAGCAACAGGAAAACATTACTTTGAGCAAATGAATAAAAAAAAAAACCAAATCTGAAATATTTCTAATCATTTTTATTATTAACTCTTCATAGCAGTAAGTGGTATGGCTAAAATTTTATATCATAGCGTAGCTTAAATTTGTCACAGGATGATGTCAAGTCTCTTCAGTTTCACAAGAACTATATTTATTTACAGGCAAAAATAAATAGGTACATTTCTGAACACTGCACATTTAAAAATTAGACTGACTACTAATGAAAATATAAAAATTACATATACAAATATATTAAAACAAATAAATATCTGAAATATAAATGTAAAAATAAGTAGTGTTTTGTATTTTTTTGTAACAAACACTTACACTAAAACTAAAAACACGCGAAGGTCAAGTTAAATAAAATTCCTTTATTTATCATCTTTTTTTTTTAGATTTTTGTTTACCAAGATCCAGATAAGCGACTAACATGACTGAATGGCAACAACAGTTACACTGTAATGCTTAACCAGAATAATTAGTATATAGCTTTCAATAAATAAAACGGTATGAAGCGGTGATATTTTGTGTTGTACTTGCGCTTCACGTTACCACTTTTGGAAAACTTCTGTCCAATCATCTTTAAGCATTCTGCTTTTGTAGTCGAGCCTTTTTAAAAAAAAAAAAAAAACGTGTTGTAAGAGGATCAATAAAATAAAAATCTATGAAAGTGTGAAAACTCTCCCCGTTCTGACTTAACGTCGCTGTAGCTAGTCTCTGATCCGATGAGCTGCCTTTAGCTAAATCATTTACATAAGTGTGTGTGATTGGATAAGCCAAAAGAGAGGATCTGCTACAGACGCCAAGCTGGTTTGTGTTTAGAAATTGGAGTCGCTGAAATATGGCCAGGTTTTTTTTTTTTTTTTATACGTTTATTGGCCCTGCTACAGTGTTTTTTTTTTTGTTTTTTTTTGTTTTTTTAAGCGCTTGTTTCATTCCCCTGAAATACATTGCTGAGCTGGCATCTGGACTAGTTGACTACGATGACTTTTTTTTTTTGTTGTTTTTTTGAATGCATAGTGCATTGCTACTCATGGTTTTTTTTTTTTTTTTTTTTTTTTTTTTTGGGTCTATGGTAGTATATAATTATAGACTTATAATCAACCTTATGTAATTAAACCCAAATGCCGGTATACACGGACATGGCCTGTAATGTATATTTTTCACCGGAGATGTTTGCTACTATAGACATTTTTAAATAAATAAAAATGCATAAGTATATGTAAAAGTCTGAATGTTGTTTTGTCCATTGATACCGAATCTTTTAAGAGACAACGTTAATGCATCTAAGAACAGATTATTTTGCTTTTATTTGATATCGATGTGGTTGCACCATATATTGTGTTGCTTTTATGCAAGCAGATCAATTGGTGTAAGTATCAGCACATGCCTATTTACAATAGACGCCCTTTGCCCTAAAGCATTTGGCCTAAAATTTTCCCACCGCTTGACAGCGAAGAAACAGTGTCAGTGAATATCTAACGGCAGATCGCTCTTTTGGAGAAATAAGCAACAGCACCATATATGATGCTCCGTGTGCACTACAATTGGGTGACTTGGCTGTCCTGTTTCAGTTTGACTCTGATGATGTTTAGGATGCTCACACTGTGTTCCAATATTGGTTTTAACATGCCCTCGTCGACTGTGCTTCATGACTCACCCCTACGTATCACCCCGTGCATCACACGGACGTCCACTTTGAGCTCGAGAGGAGGCAGAATGCGCTCCGTCTTGAGCAAGCACAATGGCTTCAGAGATTCCTGGGCCAATTTATAGTATATGGTATACACGTCATTTTAATGTAGATGTATTTCTAACCAGCTAGCTCTTACACAGCGAGGGCATGTTAAAAGCACCGTTGGTACACAGCCAGCAAAGATCTACAGTGGCCTACAGTGGACGCATCAATTTTCTGTCCCTTCTTCCATTCACGCAACAGTAGTCATTGCTTCGTTCTGCCACTGGGTGGTGGTAGTGCTGCCTGTGTCTGGGTTGTTGGTGTGACCTTGAAAAAAAAAAAGGGGGAGGGAGGGTGGTGTTCACGTGTCACTGCCACTCAACGCGTGAAGGCGAACACCCACCTCCCTTTTACCCCCGAATGCACTGATGAGCAACAGCTCACCAGTGGACCAATAATGACCCCTCTTTTCTCCAACAGAATCAGGCAGACAGACGACTCGACCCGAATAACACAGAATGGAGTGAGTGACTATTCCCCCCTCCCCCTCTGTATACTGAATTGCATACAAATATACAGTATAAAACCCCTAAATGCATTCTAATATATAGAGCATCCCACACACTCCCTGTAGATTTAAGCCTCATTTACACTTCATTCACACACTTAAAGAACTGTAATGCTTGTATTCTAATGCTGTTGATTCACAATGAAATGGCTCACATAATGTAATGTGTAATGACATAAAAGAAAAAAAAAAAAAAACACATCAGGGGCATGCTGTTCTAGGAAAGTAATCAACAACCGGATGAGGCCCAACATGATGCCAGTTAAAGTGTGTTATTTCTCTTATACCACAGCATTTCTGCAAGAAATTACCTTTTTAATTTAAAGAGCTACGTGTCATACATTAAATCTGTTTATAGTTATGTTTACTGTAGTAGTAAAGTTATTAGTTAATTCCTTTTATCACATTATAGCAGCCATAAACAGTCTTTCCCTTGCTTTAGTAATTAGACAATAAAAAAAGCTTATAGCTGAGAAAGCACCGTTCTCCATTCTTACTTTCCTGTAAGAGGAAATGTTCCAGAGCTAACACTGGAGACTCCTTCCCACGATGTCAAATAATCCCTGTTTTTAATTCATTTACTGCTAGATTGTTCAGCCCATCCCTCGTTAACGTATAAGAACGAGCATGTTAATGTAAGCCCGTGATTCTGAATTACAGCCGGCACGAGCTGTCAGAGCTGCTGCTGTAGAAAATTAATCAACAGCTGACCAATCAGATTTGAGAATGCAACAGCGCTGTGGTATAAGCAACCAAAAAAAAAAAAACCTCCTTAACACAAAGGTTGCAACACTGGGTTATATAAATATATAATGGAAAAAAATATATATATATACTTTTCTGAGATAATCTGGGTATATATTTTATAACACTGACTGGTTGCACTGTTATAGTGACAAGGAAGCGATCACACAGTCTGTTCAAATAACATTTTGTAGAGATTCAATAAAAGTTGTCATTAATCTCTATAGTGTTTCACAGTTTTAGTTAACGTGGCATTTCTTTTGCTGGTGCTCAATAAGCAACCCTAAACAATGTGTTATTAAAGTGATATAAAAAAATTTTTTGTATCATATTGCCCAACCCTAATCCAAAGACATTGATTTGCTTTAAAAACATGCCTGATGTGATGACGTACTTTCAAGTACCAAACAAAACACTGAAATTCAATCAAACGTATCCATTATTTAAAGAAGAATTTGAACTCAAAGGTTTACATTTAAACTTAGAAATACCAGCAGGAAATGTCCAAGCTTACTTACCAGCAGGGTGTACAGAGGATCATATCTTTCAAAGGAGTAAAAATCCAGTTTTGAGGAATTGCCCTAGGTGTTTTTATATAAGGGTGCAAAATACAGGATGATTTCTAGTCAAATTTAGCACTCGCACTGCGATTTAGAGCTATCTGTGTGACTCTGATAGCCACTATAGTGTGTGCAAATGAATACAACTGAAGGGGTGGCATTAAATTTGCAGAAGCCCATTTTCCGCCATTTGGAGAAAAAAAAAACAACGAAAGCATTTATCAATGAGAAAGTTTCCCACAATTAGGGTTACCATGATGGTCATTGACATGCCATCACTTGCTAAGTCATCCTTCATAAATCACCAACAAAACATCCACTAAAAAACACCAGTACTCTTTATATGGGATGTCAGTAAACTCTCAGGGCCTCAGAATTGTAAATCTGTCTTGATGTTTTATGTAAAGTGTTTCCTTCTGACAGGATTTACAGGATTCTACAGCGAGAGAGAAAATACTACATTAGTGCATTATTCTCCAACAGTTGTGCTATTCTTGCCATTTTATAGTACCACCTGATGAAGGAAATGTAAGCTTATAGCTGCCTGAGCTTTGTTTTACCGTGCTGTGCTCATGTTAATGCTATATATGAACGCTACTAAGGCCATTTTCGCTCAAAATTAAATGCAGCACATTTGAAGCCCAAACGCACAAGAAATTATTACATGTCTTTTGGTCATACATGAGCAACATAAGATTTGCACATTAACATGAAGCTTACAGGTGCCCTGTAAGTGCAAATTAAATTTAAAAAAAAAAAAAAAAAAAAAGCAAATTTGGAACCACAATTGCAGAATTGGGGAAAAACAGCAACAAGTTCAATAACACAACAAAACCAAACGTACAACATCAAAGTCAAAAACACAACAGCGAATTCGGCAACACATCAACATTAACGCAAAATGGAAAGCGTAGGTAGTTAGCGAACATCGCATGCTCGTTGCCGATTGGCGTACGTAAGTTTATTAAGCCTAGCAAAGAAGTTTAATGCAGAGTTAGCCATGTTATATGTTAATAACCCTGCGTCCTTTAGATTAGTTTTCAGCGTTTATATATACTCACATTGATGCAAAGTTGACAACATGTATATAAATGAACATCATGCAAATAAAAACATCCATAGAGTCTTTTAAGCTTGTGTGTACTCCATTTACCACAGATTCTCAGACCGATGTGAGCCGTTGCCGATCAGCAACGAGCATGCAATGTTCAGTAAGGACCTCCGTTCTCCATTTTGAGTAAATGTTGACTTTACTGAATTCACACAAATTGTATAACTAAGAGCTGAATCACCATTTTAACTGAACATCATTTTAATTTCTGGGAAAATTATAGAAAAAAGATTTTTGATTTTGGTGTTTTGCAGGGTTTTTTTTTTTTTTTTTAATTTGTTTTTACTACACTGATGTGTTTTTTAATTCTTCACATGCAGGACTAAAGGACGATTTGTGTTAATGTGTAACATCTCACGTTTCTTACGGTTCATAAATTTTATGTAAAGTCTTGGATACAATTTAAATCACAAACTCAATGTAAATTATCAATATAGTTTAAAAGGGGAAAATGTGTGGGTTTTTTTTGTTTGTTTTTTTTTAAATAGCTGCATAAAAGAGGTAGGAGTTATCCTAATCTGGGAGAAATATTGTTCAGATCCTTTGGTGGACTATTTTACTTCATTAAGCATACCTGAAGCATGTGCAAAACCCAGTAATGATGCTTTGTGGTGTCTTTTATGTGCTAGTTAATGCTTATGGCTATTTTAACCTGTACTAAATCTTTGTTGCTTTGTTAGTGTCCTCATATGAGGTAGGTTCTTTAAATCTGTAAATATGTACCTTTTTTTTTTTTTTTTTTTAACATAAATCTTTTATCTTCAAGCTCACAGTAGTTCATACTAGCTCGACCAGTGAGTGGACCCGGTGGAATTGCTTTTTAGCACTTTTGCTAGCCTAGTTATGCTTTTATCCACCCCAAATAGTCATTCTGGCATCTATTCTCTTTCCCGTACCCTCCGTGTCCCCTTCCTTGCCTGTCCCCCCCACTCCTACGCAGTCACTCGCCAACTACGAGCAGCCTGATGGCGAGTAACGTGACCAACAAGACGGACCCGCGCTCTCTCAACTCGCGCGTCTTCATTGGCAACCTGAACACCATGCTGGTGACCAAGGCCGATGTGGAGGCCATCTTCAGCAAGTACGGCAAGATTGTGGGCTGTTCAGTGCACAAGGGCTACGCCTTCGTCCAGTACTCGAATGAGCGGAACGCACGCGCTGCCGTGGCCGGGGAGGATGGACGAATGGTCGTTGGACAAGTGCTGGGTAAGGACGGCCCTGATTTGGTTTGCTCTCAGCATCCCTTTTGTTTTAAGAAAATAAGACAACGTAGAGTGTTCTTCAAAACCAAGCTCCAATGCTCATGGACTAAAAATTTAGCTACCAGTTTAAAGGAGTAGCATCTTTGCTATAGAGATGATAGTCTAGTATGTAAGAACTGCTGCTGTAATCTTGAAGACTGTCCTGTGGCTCTTCTCAGGACTCGTATTCTCATCCATACACATAGATCCAGCGTATGTGCTGTAAAGTGCAACCAGCGTTGTAGTGCGATGCTACAAGGCCACTCGTATTGTATCACTGGAAATTATTCTGGCTGTAGCACAGTGCAGTAATGCACTCAAGTGTTATAAGGGCATTAGCTGCAATAATAGATTTGATCATTAAACCACATTATCAGCCCTGTGATTATGAGCAAACTGAAGAATGAAGCCACTTTTTTGCAAGTTCTCTTAATATTCTCACCAGGAAGGCATTTGTGCGGCTCTTGGACCATTACTGTTGATTATGCAGCATTCAGGCTTTAATGGATTCTGTTTCATTTTCCTTTATAGATTATGGACCTGGAAAAATTGTTTCAATTTCTAAATTACGCTTGAATCTGTGAACATAATGATCTCATTCTTTCGCAGATATTAACCTGGCTGGTGAACCAAAACCGCACAGATCAAAGACTATCAAGCGCTCAGCAGGAGATATGTACAGGTTTGCATCATTTCAGTCATTTTTTTTTTTTTTTTTTTTAAATGCTGCTGTATAGAGTTAACCCTTTCCCTTTCTCCTTTTATTCTGCAGTTCTTCATTTGATCTAGACTATGACTTCCAGAGAGATTACTATGACAGGTGAGCCCTTTTTCCCCCTCCACTTTCTGAATCTTATGAACAGTAATACTATGAGTATAGTTCATGTTTTCACATGTTTAGTGTCTATCCAGTTCACCCAGAATGTCTTGCTAAAGCTTTGTTTTTTTTTTTTTTTAGTCTTGTCTGACTTTAGCACTGTCCAAACAAACATACACTTTTATTTGAACCAAAACTGCAGTCACAATCCAAGCCCATCCTTCTTGCAGTCTTTTTTTTTTTTTTTTTTTTTTTCCCCCACCACTTGAGCATGTCAGTAAAGTGTAACCTTTCAACGAGCTATTTAAATCATCCATTCACACGTTCTATATGCTGTCAGTTATACAGGCAGGTGACAAATTACAGGAAAAAAAAGAAAGTGTCTTTGTAAAGTGTTGGGCCACTACAAGCTGCCAAAATCCCCAATAGGTGTTCGATTGGGATGAGATCTGGCGCCTGAGAAGGCCATAGCATATGATATACGTTTTTTTCATCCTCATCAAACAATTCAGTGTAGCCTTGTGACCTTTGGATGGGGGCGGAGTCAGCTGGGAAGAGGCCACTCCCATCTGGATAGAAGTGTCTCATGATTGGATATAGGTGATCGGTCAGATGAGCTTTGAGTTGTGCTGACTCTTCTTTTTAAGGCACCCCGAGATGTGGATGGAAATGCAGTTTTTACCTTCCGTTAGTTATAACGTAGTCCTATGCTTGCATGTAGACTTGATTTAACTGATACATACTGATTTTTATTATTAAAAATCTCCTACGCCTTAATTCAGTTTGGAGCGCCTGTTAAGTGCATTTTACACCAGCTGCGCCATATCCAGCAATATCAACTACACTGGCAGCGCACACAGCAGTCACTTCAAATAAAAATGAGTAATCTTGCACGGCGCAGGCATGGTTTCTAGCTAGATACACTACATAATACACCATACACTATATTGTCAACATTTTGTGGACACCTGACCATCACACCCATATGTGGTTCTTCCCCAAACTGATTCCACAAAGATGGAAGCACAGAATTGTATAGAATGTCTTTGTATGCTGTAGTATTACAGTTTCCCTTCACTGGACCTAAGGGGCTCCAAACCTCATTGCTCCAGTATGACAGTGCTCCTGTGCACAAAGCAGGCTCCATGAAGACATGGTGTGCTGAAGTTGGTGTAGAAGAACTGGAGTGGCCTGAACAGAACCCTGACCTCGACCCCAGTGAACACCTTTGGGATGAACTGGAACATGGGGAACCAGAATAAACACAGATACGCTGTTTATTGACTGTTCCTCTAGCTTGTTATCATGTTTTAAGCCATGTTGAACTGTGTGAACTGGCTGAACTTTGACTGTCATGACTCCTGTGCACTACCGATGTTGTTTGATGGGCACTGAGTTTCTTGATCAAATCAAAGCGCACTGTTGCTCTGTGGAACAGAGACGAGTCAGAAATGTGAATTGGCTGAAAAGTGATTACGCTACACTGACATGACGCTTCTAAAATGTATATGGTGCGTGTTTTAAGTTTAACATTAGCGCGTGTTTGTGTTGTTAGGGTGTATTCGTACCCCTCACGGGTGCCTCCTCCCCCTCCCCCGCTCTCCCGTGCAGTCATTCCCTCGAAGCGGCCACGGGTCAGTGTGAGTGGCAGCCGTCGCGCCAAGAGCAGCTTCTCCACCAAGAGCAGCCAGAGAGCCTCCCGCACCAGTTAGTCCTTCAGCACACACATGCACTCACCATCCACTTTATTAGGAACACCTGCACATTCATGCAGTTCTCTAATCAGCCAATCATGTGGCAGCAGCTCAGTGCGTAAAATCATGCAGATGCAGGTCAAGAGCTTCATGTAATGTTCACATCAAACGTCAGAATGGTGAAAAAGTGTGATCTCAGTGACTTTAACTGTGGCATTGTTGTTGGTACCTGATGGGATGGTTTGAGTGTTTCAGAAACTGCTGATCTGGGATTTTCACACACAACAGTCTCTAGAGTTTACACAGAATGGTGTGGAAAAACAAAAAACATCTTGGAGCAGAGGGTCTGCAGGCTGAAACATCTTGTTGATGAGAGAGATCAGAGGAGAATGACCAGACTTGTCTGAGCTGACAGGAAGTCTATAGTAACTCAAATAAGCACTCAACACTGGTGAGCAGAAAAGTATCTCAGCATCCCCGCCTCCGCCAAATCTTCAACTGTCCAGTTTCACTGAGTCTGTGACTGATAGCCTCAGATTCCTGGTCTTGGCAGACAGGTGTGCAACCCAATGTGGTCTTCTGCTGTTGTAGCCCATCCACCTCAAGGTTTGGTATTTTGTGCATGCTGAGATGCTTTTCTGCTCACCACGGTCGTAAAGAGTGATTATTTGAGTTACTGTAACCTTCCTGGCAGCTCGAACCAATCTGGCCATTTTCCTCTAACCTCTCTTAATCAACAAGGCGTTTCCACCCACAGAACTGTTGCTCGCTCAATGTTTTTTGTTTTTCGCACCATTCTGTGCAAACTCTAGAGATTGTGTGTGAATGTCCCAGGAGATCAGCAGTTTCTGAAACATTCAATCCAGCCCGTCTGGTACCAACAACCATACCACAATCAAAGTCACACAGATCACACTTTTTCTTCATTCTGATGTTTGATGTGAGCATTAACTGAAGCTCTTGACCTGTATATGCGTGATTTATTTATTTATTTTTTTGCATTGTCCATAGTAAAGTGGATGGTGAGCGTACGTACATACACACACATGTACACGCACAATCAGTGTGTGCATAAATGCCATAGATGCTATAGGAAAAATGCCATGGCTTTGTTCACTACTTCCAAGTTTTCTATTGAGACGTGTTGTTTGTGTCTGTGCATGTTTGTTTTTTTTTGTGTGTGTGTGTGTGTGTGTGTGTACACATTTTTGTTTGTGCGTGTGTGCTCGTGTGTTTAGTGAGAGCAGATGACCTGCAAACCATCAAGAAGGAGCTGACTCAAATCAAACACAAAGTGGACTACCTGCTGGAGAGCCTGGAGAGGATGGAAAGAGAGCACAGCAAGAAATCAGGTACCACACACACACACACTCGCACACAGTCTCAGTGTGATACATTCACACATACACACTCTGTTCTTGTTCTTGTCTCTTGTGTCTGTGCCTCTGTCTGTCCTGCCACGCTTATTTTGACATTTTTTAGTAATAGTTTGATTGCACTAATTTTTATAAATGAAGACAAAGAAAATATTTTATAGCAAAAAAAAAATCCTTTATGTTAAGTTTTACTTGTTTTACAAATAGAATGGTATCAGTTCAAAAGTTTAGATTCCCTTCCTGAATGTGAGGTAAATGTTCTAATAAATAACAATCATTTAGAGACAGATTTATTTCAGCTTTCATTCACTTTAATCAGAATTCCAGTGGGTTAAAAAGTATTTAGAATCACGTTTAGAAGCTTCTGATTGGCCAAGTGTCATAATTAGTAGTTAATTGTGAGTGCACATGTGGCTTTATTTAAGGGTCTACCTTTAGTGTCTTATTGTCTCAGTGCCTTTTTGCCCGAACGAACTTTGGTCCAAAACGTTCAACTGAACCGCAAGACATCAACTTCACATTACCGGTGAAGGAGTTGGAGGCATCAAGTACTAAATATATACATCCACCATTAAGACACTTCTGTATCGCCATGGCCTGAAAATCTGTCTTGCAAGGAAGACACACCTACTCCAAGACCACCATTTAAAAAAAAAAAAAAACAGACTGAAGTTTACAGATGATCACCAGGATGAAGACATAGCTTTTTGGAGGGCGAAAATTGAACTGTTTGGCCATAACGATCACTGCTATAAATGGAGGGAAAGGGTGAGCGTTTAAATCCAAAGAGCACCATCACAACTATGAAGCATGGGGTTGGCAGCATCATGATGTTGAGCAGGGAAGTGGGGGATGGGGTAGGTTTGCTGCAAAAGGGACTGGTGCACTTCAGAAAATAGAAGGTATCATGACCTCAAGACATCAGACAGAAAGTTAAAACTTGGTCACAACTGGGTCTTCCAGCAGGACAGTGATCCTATGCACACCTCCAAAATGGCATAAAGACAACAAAGTGAAAGTGTTGGAGTGGCCATCCCAAAGCCCTTACCTGAATCCCATAGGAAATTTGTGGACTGAACTGAAAAAAGGATGTGGGAGCAAGGAAGCCCAGAAACCTACCTGAGATACACCAGTTCTGTCAGGAGGAGTGAGCAAACATTCTGGCAAAGTATGGCGAGAAGCTTGTGGAAGACCTCAAGCTTTTAATTCAAGTTCAAGCAATTAAAAGGCAATGTTACAAATACTAACAAAGTGTATGTAAACATATGGCCTACTGAAGATCTGATATAGTAAGTAAAAGCTGATATAAATCTGTCTATTAGCTACTATTTTTAAATGATTAACACAGGAAATGTATGCTAACAGGAAACGTGTGGCGGTGTGAAAGCCTCGATATATGTAACTGTTTGGCATCAACTGTCTGTACCAGATATTTGTGTGTGTCCGTGTGTGTTGAAAGTTCTGACGTCCTCATCACTTTCTTACATTTAGAGGTGAAGAGCATTAAAGCGGAGGAGACATCCCCCCAGCATCCCAGCATGAAAAAGGATCGAGAGAACGTGGAAATGAACGACTACGAAGAAGAGGGTGATTTAGAGGAAGAGGAGGTGTGTAGCGGAGAGATGTGAAGAAGTGGGGATAGAAAAAAGAAATTGGTGTAGAAGAGTGGTGTTTGCGAGTTAAATTTTTGGTATGTGTGACTCGTATGTGTGTGTGTGTTCATAAAGATCAAGAGTCGGGGAAGGGAGGAAGATGAAGAGGAGGATGAAGGAGAACAGGAGGAAGGCGAGGACGACGGAGACAGCACTAACGGAGACCACTCTTAAACCGCTCGTTCTTATGCAAACACAGACTTTACACTGAAATATGTGGGTGTCTGAAATTACGCCACACAGCATGCATGCATTCTGTTAACTCCAAGAATCTCGGGCGAATAAATAGACAAACAAATGTACAAACGAAAAATCTGATCCTCTTCAGAACACAGCTACACTCCCATTTTTCCGCCATTCCACATTTTTCGTAATATAAGTATCAGTGATTCCTTTTTTTTTTTTCTTTCCTCCTTCCATCAGCAGGCTTTAAAGGTTCCCTATCGATTGTTGCACTTCCATTCCTAACCAGTCAGTGGCAGCGTCACTCACTATTTCAGCTGTAAAGTTCAACTGGATTTGATTCTAAACTGATTTTATGGGGTGAGTAAGTCTGACGTCTCAGATCACCCATCAAAAAAAAAAAAAAAAAGTTTAGCTTGTACAGTATATACTTTTAATTTTTTTTGTCTTGGTTTGTTGTTGTGAGTCTAGTGACATTAAGTGGAGGACTGAGCTTCAGAGACATGTTTGTTGCTGTTTCATTCTGCTTCCCTCGTTTTCTTTATGTTCTGTAATAAATTTCAATAAAAATGATAGATGTTTTGTGCAACATTTCTCAGCTCTTCAGAATGTCTGTTTGACAGGTTCAATGCCAAATGGATCCCTGCTCAGTGTGTAAGTGCACTACATGCCGTATAGGGTATGAAATACTGGCTCCAGTCAACTGCGCAGTCCAATCCACTGTAGTCACATGATGCTTTATGATATTTGCTAAATATTTGGTGAAGTGTTGGCCAAATTCTACTAAATCCTAATGCACTCATCTTAAATAGTAGACATTTGGAATGTACAAAAAATGTTCAAATGAGGTGGGTGACTGAGAGAAGAAAAATATAAAGTGGCCAAGAGTATTTTTAGTTTTATCAAGTGTTCAGCTGGCAAATGAGGGGGTTAAAATGGGTTCCTCAAGTGGTTTTTTTTGTTTGTTGGTTAATAGTTATATCCATTCTTAATCAGTTCTACTTGGAACCTTTTCTGAATTGGAAACCTCTCTGTTTTGGGGTTCTGCTTTTATCTTTGTTTCCCCAGGGCACAGGTTCCCAACCCTAGTCCTGGAGTAATGTTTGTCCTGCGTTCAGGAAGGGCTATTAAGTAGTTAACGTGTTAGAACAGGGGGTACTCGAGGGTGAAAGTTGGGAACCTGTGACGTAGGGTATGTCTATGCAAGTCTATGCATGTCAAATCCACAGTGTACCCAAGTCCCATATTGCTTTGCAAGTGATATTGGTTGATACGTATTGGTCAACTTACGCTAAATACTAATGCAACATGATAAATAGCAGCAATTTGGAATACACTAGGTGAATTTTTTGTTTGTTTTTATCAAGTGGTCAGCTAGCAAAAGAATTTTCAAGAAAATGGGCTTCTAGGTGGGTTGATCGTTCTACCCCTTTTAAAGGCATTGAGCTTGGAAACTTTTCTTTAAAAAGAAAAAAAGCCCTCTGTTGTAGGATTCTACTTGGAATCTTTAAGCATTTCCCCACAGCACAGGTTCCCAGACCTAGTCCTGTCCTGGAATACCCCCTGTCCTGCACATTTTAGTGTTTCCCTGCTCTAACACACCCACGTAAACCCAGGAATGGCTTCAGATGAGGACTGTCGATAACGATATTAATTTAAAAGCCTATCTGTCCCTCCTGGCTTGATGTAGACAGCAGAGCTCTCATCCATCTACACCTACATTCACACCCCATCTTCGTTATTTGGACGTAGCTCTGGTTTAAACCCTGACTCCATGCCGCAAGCTCCCAAATGACACTGTGTTTAATACTCAGCAGAGGTTTCTCTGAATATGGAATATGGTGCTGGACCTATCAAGACTATGACACTGTGCTTTCTCAAGCATTTTATGATCAGAACATTCTTTCATCAGCCACATGTTAAGGTTCACTTGGCTGTACTGGCTGCCACAAATTGTACACCATCCCAGACATTTTATAGCAAACAAAGCAATAATTAAACCAGCCAGCTTAACCCACTGGCTATGCTAAAAACAAAGAACAATTACACTTCAGTTTCCCAACCAGAGGGTCAGCACATAGCTCAAAACACACACACACAGGGGGTGCCATCAGAATCTCAGGTAACCAAGCCACATGATTAGTAACTTAAAATTCAAGAAGACCAACATTTCATCAGAGAATGAATGTAGTATTTAGGGGAATATTTCTTTCCTAGTATAAACATATTAATTACCAATAACTTGGGCCTACTGCCTACTAGCTTGCTAACATTATCACTCATTAATTCATCTTCAGTAAGCATTTTATTCTTATCAGGGCTGAGGTGGATCCCGAGCCTATTCTAGAAACACTGGGTGTGAGGCAGGAATACACCCTGGATGGGACGCCATTCCACCACAGGGTACCATGCACACACTCATGCACACACACCTTCACGCCAAGGGGCAACCTAGAGTAGCCAGTACACCTCGCTGCATGTTTCTGGAAGGTCGGTGGAAACTGGAGAACACCCATGCATGGAAACTGCACAAAGAACGTATCCCGAATTCAGGTTCAAACCTGGGGAGCTGTGAGGCTTGTCATTAAAGTTCTTAGTTAAAATGTATAAGAAATTAATGTGGATTTTCATGTTTAAACACAGGCCAAAACACAGGCCAAGCTGGTCAAACTGGTAGCAGCATATGCTAGCTGGTACATGCTAGCAGAAATAAAACTAAAGTTAAATAAAAGTAGTAATAAAACACACTCCTAAACCTTGTGGAAAGCCTTCCCAGAAGAGTTGAAGCTGTTATAGCTGCAAAGGATGGGCCGACTCCATACTAAACCCTACGGATTAAGAATGGGATGTCATTAAATTTCATGTGCATGTAAAGGCAGATGTCCCAAAACTTTTGGCAATATAGTGTATATACACATTGTAAAATCAGTGAGCTCATTGTAAAATCGGTAGGTCCTGCTGTGTACGCCTAGTTTTTAGTACTCTTATAGAGCATATGTAGGAGTCCCTGGAGGACTAGTGGTTAGGCCTTGGCGCTCTCATAGGCCAGGTTCGATTCCCAGCCAGGGAACTAACCCCAGGTACTGGGAGTGCACTGTCGTGTGCTGGGGGTGGTTCCGTGGCCAGGAATTGAACCTGGGCCATGGCAGTGAGAGCACCAAGACCTAACCGGTTCCAAGCCTGGATAAAATTGGGGAGGGTTGCGTCAGGAAGGGCATCCTTCAATTTTGTGCCAAATGAAATATGCAGACTAATAATCCCCTAACTGGAGCATATGTAGAACTTCAAGTCTATTCTTTTCTGTCATATGGATATCAATAGGCCAGGACTGCATCTGTTGCATTCATCCTATGTTTATCTTGGATGATGAGTGGCTGGTAGATAGAACCTTATAACAGCACCTTATAAAACCACGATGATCTAGGACTTTTATTTATTTGTTTATTTTCAAATATTACACCAAAAACTTCACAAAAAATGTATGTATGGAGTATGGAATCAGTACGTTAATGGCAATCACAGGTTATGTCTAAACAAAACAGCTTCAGATACAAAATGCAGGGAAGGTTCTGCTTGTGGATGTTGTAAATTCTCCTAAAACAGAAGGAAATTAACATTCAAAAATGCCCATGTGGCTAATGAGTAATGAAGGGTGAGGCCAGTGACCAGCAAATTTCAGCTTTCAGATGAAGGAAAACAAAAGCACAGTTTGTACTATAACTATATGAACCCTGCCTCTTTACTTGCCCTTTCTGTTTAGCTTGAGCAGTATTTTTTCCAAGCACTTGGACTGCCTCCATCTCACTTGAGGGGTAGGTGCGGCATTGAGCTGGGTTAAAAAAAACATGACTGTAACATGAAGAAATATCTGAAAAAAAAAAGAGCTTTGCCTTAAGGTAGTTATGTTGTTTGGAATCTCTGTGAGCCAAGCTGCCATGCCGGAATGTGAGCAAGCTCGACTTATTTTTTACAACTTGTCCCACAAAATGTATTTTTATACAGTTTGTTAGGTACACCCAGTTTGTACCTTCATTAATTAACCAAAGGCTAATTCATTTTTGTTTGTAGACAATTGATTTGTCTAATAAAGTACACACTCAAAGAATTCAAACTCCAACATCACAATCACTATCTACATACAGAAATCCAAACAGAGTGTTATGTTTAAATTTCTAATACACACAGGGTAGCTAGGTCCAAAAACACCCTGGAAAGTGGTTCACTGACTTTGAAGGTAGCAGGTAGCATTACCACCTCACACAGTTTTGCATGTTCTCCACGTGTCTGTGTGGGTTTCTTCCAGGTTCTCCACATTTCTCCCAAAAACATGCCAGTAGATGGATTGGCAACTCTAAATTACCCTATGCATGGATGAGGATTGGCTCCGGATCCACCGCAACCCTGACCAGGATAAAGCAGTTTACGCCGAATTAATGTTTAGTGACAACCTGACAACAAATTGAAGCAATTACTGAGATTATATATGAATTATAGTGGAAGTATAGAAAATCTTAAAATCTTACTCAATTAAAAGTGGTTTTTAATTAGAAGTATCCAGCAAAACAATGTATTAAAGTGAAAGTAGGAATGTTGTGACTTTCAAAATGAAGTCAAGTATTAAAAAGTAAATGTTTTTAACAGATGAAATGAAATAGTTATGTCATGTTTTCATGTGAAACGTACCTTTTATTACTCATCTAAAACTGTTAGAAGATGCTTTTTTGTTTTAAAGCAACTACAACCTTTTGCCTGAAAACATCGTTCAATCTCTGTAGGTTTGCTGGTCATATGCATGACTAGCGCAACATAGATTGATAATGAATTAATCAGAAGTAAAACATCATATAAATAACCAATAATTACCGTTAGCTAGAATTTGGCTTGCTGCCTAGCCAATTTATGTTAGCTACTGGAACTGATGCTAGTCTAACCTGGCATTAAGAAAGAAAACAGGCTAGCTTAGTTAAATAGCCAGTTATGTAAGCAAATTAGCAAAACTTACGTCAACACGCATGATCAAATTAGATAGAGTTCATGCTATCTAGGGAGGCAAAGGAGACGCTTCATTTTATACAAGTCTTTACTTACTCTAGCATACTGAAATATATTACTGAGGTAGGGCCAGGACGCACATCCTCAAGATCAACACTGCAGTCCGGGGGCTTATCCATATTCAGACATGCATAGATAGCTAGAGCACTAACTACTGTGCATTAGGTAGCATGAGAAGCTCACAGCAGATGATGAATTGACTTCTTGATTGTTTTTCTGCTTTGATGCACTTGTTTGGATGCTAAACTGAAATGATTGGATGCTAAACTGAGCCTATTGCATTGATATATTGATATAAAGCATACAGTCGTTGGCTGGATGAGAGAAGAAGAGAATAATACTTACTGAAGTATTTTCCACTCCTGAACTGAGGTTACCATTAGCAAGCACAGGTGATTCACCAAATAAACAATGAACTCTAAAAACCTATTTGAATGGCAGAACAATAGATTGCTGAGAGAGGATTTCATTACTTCAGGTGGTAGGTGGCACAGATTGCACAATGTCCCATGTCTACACTGAGCATCCATTAATTAAGCACTGAGTGTGTGTGTGTGTGTGAATGCTGACCAAGCAGAAAAGGTGCTGCAGGCTGATTTCAGGCATGAGTGGCAGAATGGCAGTTGGCAGGAAAGAATGGCAGAGAATGAATCAACTGAAGACACAGTGTCAGTACGGGACATGATGAAAAAAAAGAAATAGATGCTAGTGGAAAAAGGGGAATAAGAAGGGATCATATCTGTAGAGAGAGATGAAGATTTGCTGTCTTTGACACAGTGGGAGCACGTTCAGGGCATGGGAAATGATGAAAAACTGAAACAGCAGATGGATTGTTTTTTTTTTTTTCATACACACACTCAAGTCACACATTGAAAACAGAACTCTAATGCTATATTGTATTGTGTGTAATGGATTCGAATGAAGAGCGCAGCTACTGAGCTCATGCACATGCTGGTGTGAGTCACAGTGAGAATCTTCTGGAAAGTGAAGAGGGGGAAAAAAAAAGAAAATGATACAAACAGAGCTAGATAGAGAAGAAAGACGTGAGAGTGAGAGTAAGAGAAAGCTGAGAAAGCAAGCAAACAAGAACTGAAACGCCCTAGAGGTGATTTATCGCCCTTGGCTCCTGCTGAGAATCTGGCACTTTTGGAGTTGAGTTTAGTTGAGAGAGTGTGTGTGTTTGCATTTGTGTGTGTGTGTGTGTGTGTGTAATTGCATGAGTTGAAATACCGGAATCAGTTTCTTTTTGAATGTGTGTTTGTTCAGGAGGCTGTTCTTGAAAGATTGTTTTTTTAAATGGACAATAGTTCCCAACGGGACATGTGTGTGGTGTGTGAGAGGCAGAGCAAGCGCCCTTCCCTCTGTTCTTTGTATCGCTATTGCTCCATGAACGGCTTGCTGGAATATAGATGAGAGAGAACAAAATGAGGAGAGAGAGCAGCTTGCTTCTTGGCCTGCTGTCCCGATCGCAGTTTACAGTCCGGGCTGAGGTGCAGAAAAGGTGGAGAGAAAGAAGCGACCCAAGCAGCCAGAGGGAACGAAAGAGAAAAAGGAAGGGAGGAAAGAGAGGAGGGATTACAACTCTCCTGAGGAGAAACAGGATATCTCATTCCAGACCTCTGCTCTGTTTTTCCTCTTCTTCCTGTGTACATCTCACTGATATCTGTGTGTGTGTGTGTGTGTATGAGACAGAGAGAGAGAGAGAGAGAGAGAGAGAGAGAGACTATATTTCTCCTGCCATTGCAGAGGTCAGATAACTCTTGTGTTTTCCATAAATAACATTTCGAAAGCTGTATAATCATCTGGGAATATTCCACCACTGGAATCACTGAATGAGCTCATTCTCATTTCATCAATACACAGAATAAGAAACTATATACTATAATATACTGCACATGCAACAATGTTCACAGTTGATAAGGAAACAAATTCTGGCACAATGTTTTCCATGAAAGGAAGACTGTAAATTAGTCAGCTATGTATTCCCTATAACCTTTAACCTTTCATTATCCTACCAAAAAACAAAAAATCCAATAATTAAGTTAATTATTGAAAAAGTTGTCCTGTTTCACATTGAAGAAGTCATCAAACCAGGGCTTGAAATCAATGTCTTTGTTAAATGGTTTTTCCTTCAGGTCAGTGTTGTATGGTGAACTCATCAGAACCTGAGCCAAGCTCTTAAATCACCAGTTTGGTGAGATTTTGCAACTTCGCATGCAATCTGATCCTCAGTTGTTGTTGAGTTTTTATGTGTATTTCTGTGTGAACCACAATATATCCTGAAGGTCCTTAAAGAAATGAGTGGTACAAAATGGTATGTAAATATCACGATGTAAACATAGCTTGTTAGGACTGAATATAGATATGGCTATATTCCAGCATTAAAATTGTGTGCCAGAACTTGTTAGATGACACACTATAAGAGAAAACTATCAGACAGTGCAATCTAACAAGTAGCAAAACTAGTGTCATAGTGCGACTGGATTAATGAAACACATTTATTTCAACTGATGTGGATCCAGGGCCTATCGCAGGAACACTGGGTGCGAGGTGGGAATACACCCTGGATGGGATGCGAGTGAACACATACATTTACACACTTCTTAACACCTAGGGTCAATTTAGAGTAGTCAATACTGGCAAGTTTTTGGGAGAAAAGCTGGAGGAAACCCACAAGTACATACTGTACACGATATGGACAAAAGAATGTGGACACCTGGCCATCACACCCATAACCTTCCATAAACTGTTGCCACAAACACACACGTGTAAGCACGCACTTGTCTAGAATGTCTTTGTATGCTGTAACGTTACGATTTCCCTTCACTGGAACAAAAGGGCCCAAACTTCATCATGACAATGCTCCTGTGCATAAAGTGAGGTCCATAAAGACATGGTTTGCCAAAGTTGATGTGCCTGTGCTTTGGGATTAATTGGAACGTCAACTGTGCACCAGGCCTTCTCGCTTGACATCATAGTGTAACTAAAATAAACCTGTTTAATATGTCATGTTCTCAGTGTGGTGTCACGGTGTTTTAGTGGTTAGCACTGTTGCCTTGCAGCTCCGGGGTTTGGGGTTTGAATCCTGCCTCCTCCCCCCCTTGTGCATGGAGTTTGCATGTTCTCCCTGTGCTTCGGGGGTTTCCTCCTGGTACTTTGGTTTCCTCCCCCAGTCCAAATACATGTGTTGTAGGTGGATTGGCATTTCTAAATTGTCTGTAGTGTGTGAATGGGTGTGTACGATGGATTGGCACCCCGTCCAGGGTGTCTCCCAGACCATGGGATAGGCTCCAGGCTACAGAAAATGGATGGATGGATGTTCTCACTGTACTTGTATGGGTTTCCTCCCACTGGCTCTCTGGTTTCCTTCCCAAAAAATGATTGCTTGCTTGGTGTTTCCCATGTATTGTGTTATAAACTGGCTGACATTAGCTGGCTAGCTCACTCCTACTGGTTCTGTTATCACACCATGACATATTGGTGATGGTGTATGATGCATGCATCCAAAAAAAAAAAAAAAAACCTGCCAAATCAAACCTGACAGCTCTGACTGTGAATTACTGTTACAGGGCACTGCAGCTTTAAATACTATAACATGAAATGGTGCTAATCTACAACGAATACTCCAGCATTAAATGGTGATATGTCTATATTAACCACTATTATGTGTTTCTATGCCTACACACTGAGTCCAGTATTAATTGATAGAGACATCAACTGTCATTTTGCCCTTTGACATCAAGGAGTGTCATAGCCAGTTATTCTTGTGTGCCTTCCAGAGCAGAGACAGTGCTTTGGAAAGGAAACTGATTCATACATTTTCCAGATGATCCTGGGTCACATGTTAGAGTGGTTATCACGAAAGGGTGCAGTGATCAATTACGATTTATCCAGAGTTC
Organism: Pangasius sanitwongsei; assembly: GCA_037576675.1. Taxonomy (NCBI): domain Eukaryota; kingdom Metazoa; phylum Chordata; class Actinopteri; order Siluriformes; family Pangasiidae; genus Pangasius; species Pangasius sanitwongsei. The sequence continues at coordinate 6,740,607 of CM075030.1, read as the reverse complement.
CGTATCACTTTCTTTTTTTTTTTTTTGCTGAGAAATGCTGAGATATGAAATCAGGTATGGGCAGTGGATATGTGTGTGTGTGTGTGTGTGTGTGCGCGTGTGAAGGAGGGGCGAAGAGAGAGTCTGTGAGGCATGATAAAGACAGTGCTGATGTCATGGATGCTGCTCCACTTAACTAGGTCACCAGTGTGATGTCAATCCCAGCAGCCAATCACAGGTCATCAGTGGAAAAGAGTCATGCTCCCCACCCAGGGCACTGCAGCTGTCTGCACACACACACACACACACACACACCGTAATGGAACATTCTGAAGATTTCTCTCCGCATTTAAATTTTTTTTGTAATAGTAATAGTAGATTAAGAAAGCCCAGCAAAAATCGAGTGTTAGTGGCGATTCAGTGGTTAAAGCTTTATGCTTAACCTTCATCTGCTCAGCTCAATTCTAAGTCGTTTAGGAAAAAAATTATCCACCAAATGAGGAAATGCAGAAGTCAAGTGAAAAAATAAGAATTATGGTGTGAATTATGATCATGCCACAGTTCTGGCCTGAGAACTTCTGCTGCAATACATAGATTATTAGAGGTGGAACAGTATGAAACATTAATGGCACAATAACCATATAACAAATTACGCCATACCGTATAACCACACAACCCAGCACAACTAACATATTAGGTATATTATAGTTTCTGCCTACAGCTTCAAATTTCAAAAGGGATGCCATAAAATTCCATATAGCACTGAAAATTATTCAATAAGAAATCAAGCCAAAAGTTAAAGGAAAGACCAACATATAGTGTCCTAGTAAGCTGTTGGGCCACCACAAGTTATCACACACGGTGTTAATGTGTCTTCTATGAATATCAGGAACTGTCCTGGAGAGATGGAACACCATTCATTCAAATGATATTCCCTCATTTGGTATTTTGTAGTGGTGGAAAGTGCTGTCTAATACGCCACACCGAAATCTTCCACTGGTGTTCAGGTGAGTTGAGATCTGGTGCCTGTGAACATAATTTTCGTCCATCTCATACATCTACAATTCAGTGAGCCCTCATGCACTGTGGAAGAGGCAGGATCATCCTGAAAGATACCACGCCCATCAAGAGGGAAGAATGTTGTATTGATTTGCAGTAGCTCTGCAGTGACTAAGAGGAGCTGAACCATGCCAGCAAATTGCCCTACCCAGAAAAATGCTGAAGGATGATTCAACTGACTGCATCACATTTTTTTCCCTTGAGTCCAGTCTCGAGTTTTCTGTATTGGCTTGGATTTGTCTTTGACATATTGATATTTGTACTTGGACTTGTCTCGGTCCTGGGCATTAGACTTGTTATATGGTCTTGTTCTCGACTGAAAGCTTGTAAAAAAAATAATGTGTGTGTTGTTTTTTTTCTCATGCGAAGTTGGACAAGTTTGTCAAGTTTGACAAGCTGTAATTCCTTCTTCTAGAAAACATAGCCTAATCATTAGTTTTCAGTCTCCATCTTGACTTGCTCTTGCCTTCATGTGGACTTGATCTTGACGTGGCCTCAACCCCCTTAAGACTCAGTCTTGACTTGATCTTACCAGCCCTGGTCTTGGACTCGAAAAATGGTGGTCTTGACTACGGCCCTAGACCACAGCTTTTGACATGGTCAACCCCATTACAAACCTGTGGTGTCAGCTGAAGAGGAGACTACACAAGACAGGACCTGGGACCCGGGTGGGTTTGAAGAGATTCTGTATTGAGGAGTGGTCTCAGATTTATCGTTCTGTGTTTTCCAATCTCATTATAGGAGAAAACTCTGGCATTATGTTAGCAAAGGCAGGTTGCACGAAGTACTAAATGCAGGGGTGCCAATAATTGTGACATGTCCGTTAAAATATATATCTATACATTTTTATATACATTACATGTATGGATTGCATTTATTAATTTGAATAACTAGGTGAATCAAGCAGGTGCGTGGCAAATATGAGCATTCAAGCTTGTGCCACAACTCTCTTGTTGTTTCGACTGCATGCAGGTTAGCCCTACTTAGAATATAATAAAACAGTTCTAACCAATGTTTTAATTATTGCTCTTGAAATATAGTCTGCTGTTATTCCACTATGATCCAGTTCTGCTCTGAATCCCTGGTTTCTGCATGTTTTGGTGAATGATAAGGATACATGTGAATTTTTTACCTATTTGCTCTGAGTTTGTACTTGCCTAAACCAATATTAACACTGGCATTAGCAATGTATCTTCCAGTGAGTTTATTGCCACTAGTGTTTTGGTTCAGGGTGTTTATAACATTCAATATTGTGCATATGAAGTGTATAGTGAGTGATATGTACTGTTAAAATATTAGAAATGATACCACAGAATATCCATCCATCCATCCATTTTTCGTACCCCTTATCCTACACAGGGTCATGGGGGAGCCTGGAGCCTATCCCAGGAACTTGTGGCACAAGGCTGGGAAAACCCTGGACGGGGTGCCAACTCATCACAGGGCACAATCGGACAAATTGGAAATGCCAATCAACCTACAATGCATGTCTTTGGACTGGGGGGAGGAAACCCCCGAGGCACGGGGAGACCATGCAAGCTCCGCACCCGCAGGGCGGAGGTGGGATTCGAATCCCCAACCCCGGAGGTGCAAGGCAAAGAGTTTTAGTGGTACTTTAAATACAACTTAAAACCAAATTTGCAGTGCTAAGTCTGAAAATGGTTCTGGGTCTGTTCCTCCTAGCTTGCTAACCAACCCACGGCACTGGATAATGGTCTTTTGCACAATCACAGAAGAAGCAGCTATCATGATTCAACCACATTCAGAGAACTGCAAACCTAGAAGTGCAAAGATTTTCTTGAAAGTCTTAACAGGGGACTTGGACGAACAGCTCCCCGCTGCCATAACTCACACAGGTTGTTGCCTGCCGTTGATGTCTGTATTGCGTTCCTACGGTCTCACTAGACAATGTCCAGATGTATGCGCTGCCGCTGACCAAGTATTGAATGCTGATGCGTTGATGCCTCTTTAGAGAAAATTTACAATACAGCTAGTGAACATATCTTGAATACAGGCAAATGTATCTAATATTTTTATTACATTCTATCTTATTCTTTCGGCAGATAAATTTGTTTCTTTTTTCAGAAATAAATGCTTGAAATTATAATAATATCATTTCAAGATTAAAAATAATTTTTAAAAAATGCATAGAAATAGGATAAATGTTTTTTAAAAAAATAATAATAATAATAACAGTGAATTTGCCTATATTCAAGATATTTTCACTTGTTAAGATCTCACTTTTTTGCAGCATGGTTTATGCACAGTATAACAGGTGAGGTTAACACTGTTTGGATGTGCAAATCAACCCCGTGCAATCTGCCTTGTGTATCTGTGATATCTCTTTTGATCCACTGCCAAAGAAACCCTAGAGAGGAGTATGCGGGTTTAAAAATGGCACTCACATAGCACTTTTAAGTCGCAACAATCCAGTTCCTTGTTTCACACAAGCCCTAGGCAAGGACAGCCACACCTTCAGGCCCCGAACAGGTGTCTGAGTGCCTTGTGCCCATCTTATGGGCAATCAAGCCCCAAACAGTGACCCTCCACAATTAAAGATTCCCTGGAAAGACTGGGTTTAGTGACCATAAGATTCAGTCACATCGCCATATCTGGTACCGGCTTCTATTGAGGATCATAGGACTCATTGTGGAAGCTGCAGAGCATTCCCTGCTGTGCCTGGTACACTTCCTATGGTACTACATAACCCAAAAGACTGCCATCGTATTCCCAGACCAACTGTTCATCTATCATGGAAGAAAGACACAAGCGTCTCCCTTGTCTAACAGGACCCACTGGGAGGTGGATGTCATCGCCCTGGCCTTTAGATGGGCAGGACGCCCAGCTCCTTTTGTGACATGCCACTTTACAAGCAGCGTCTCCTTCTCATGGGGATCATTTAGAAGCGTGCTGCTCGAGAAAGACTGTGTGGTTCCTATCCAGGCGTCACCATGCACTGGCCACTATTCAGCGTTCATAAAACCACATACATCACCGTAATCATAACAGTATATGGGTATACCTTCGCCTGTAGTCCTACTGGATGTCCTACTGCAGCCACACCTTGTGCCTGTTAAAATATGAACTTTGTGAAGTTTGAAATTGTGAACATTTTAATTCAAATGTAATTGTTAAACAATGTTTAATCAGATGAAGTGGCAACACTTAGCGTTTTTGAGTGAAAGTGTTATTTTGTTACATATAGTACACATATTGTAGTTTCTGACATTTAATAGGAATCGTCTGTATGCCAGACAATGTCCACTCCAGCACGTTCCCTAAAAATGATATATACACTTTTAATAATGTGCAATGAAATGCCTACAACTAACAATCTGAGTGTTAAGTAATGTGCATGACTAAAGACGTGACACTTGGACTTGGTAGTTGTGAGCATATCTGGATTATAGCATATAATTTGAGACAATGCAGATTCATATTTAAGACAATTTAATACATACACTAAGGCAAACTACATTTCAGCAGACTAAGACTTTTTCAGACCTTCAGACAACCTGTATTTATACCAGTACTGATACTGTGAAAAAATGAAAAGCGATAAATGAATGCAAAACAATATTGAAAAAAGTAGGTCATTTTTAGTGAATTCTGTAAATAATTTTCACTCACATGGATCACATGGATGTGGTTTTAGGGGTTTAAGCAGTGTCATGAAGCAGACACATGGATTTTCTGGTTTTATTAGAACCAAACCAACAAAATGGCTAGGCAATTCTCAGAGACCACAGAGACCGCAGGTTATATAAAGGAAGTAGCGCGAATGCAAACTGGTCCGTTCCATTAGTAATTAGGACTATGAGTGGGATAGGAGCATGACTCCGGTCATGTGGGCCGAGGATTGTGGGAGGTATAGTCAAAGACATGGACGTGACAATCAGTTTGCTGAGTCGGCACATTATTACATTAATGCTATTCATGCTATCTACTGTTACATGAAACAATGAGTATAGTAAACACTTGCATCCTGTGTTTATCACAAAGGTAAATGGATGTAAAAAATATATATATATTAATATTAATTTCCCACTGATTATATCAGTGAGGAATAAAGTCTACCTTTTGGCTTATAATTAATACAGTATATTTATGCTTGGTGCTCTGGTTCTTTTGGAACATGTTGCCTCAGGTAGTTCCTGATAAACTGGACCTTGATCTTTATTTGCTTTTCTTTCATAGTCCCGTTATCTTTGGTTTTACCGTGTAACCTCGAACCTGAGCACAAACTCTTTAGAGCAAACAGAAGATTTTTAGGAACAGAAGAACAGCTGGGATGTAGGTGCTAAGGCATTAAGTTCCCTAAAAACAATAAATCACCTGGGATCAGTTATCATGGATGTTTTTTTTGTTTTTTTTTTTGCTTGCGTGAGCAGAGGTGGCTCTATATTGGCACTTGTGGGTGTTTTCATTTTGCTTCTCTCCTTTATCAGTCTTGACGCAAACAACACTAATGCCAGTATTTGGGGGTGTTGACTTCCATAACGGTTAATCAAAAACGCCAGTAGCCCCTGAGCCTAGCACTGTTACTGATAAGGGTCTAGTGTGTGAATTCTTAAGGGGCTCATTACATGAAAAACATTGCATTTTTCTTGGTTTTTTATTTATTTATTTATAAATAATACTTGATGCTTGATGTACTATCTAAATAAGGCTGCATGATATGCTCTATGCTTTATGTCATACAGGTGCTGGAAATATCAATTATGATGTGACATGAAATAAATTAAAACTAATAAAAAAAAAAAACATTAAATCATATAAAAATTATTTTTCTAGCATTAATGCAAGCAATATTTTAAAAGTTATGCCCTGCCAACAAAAAAGACAAGTTGAATCATGTCATATTGACTACTTCTGCACCCTGCCTAGGGCATAACATAATCATCTTGTATGCCCTATGTAGTGCACTATATGTTGGGGACATCATTTGAGATTCAACAACCACGGCTTTATTAAAAAAAACAGCTGAATGTAACATGGTACAAGTATTTCTCTTTACATGTTTACTTGAGTAGTGCTAAAATGTAATCACCACCAAAACTGCTCTTAGAAGTACAGTTTATTTAAAAGCCACCACTACTTTTAAAACTCAGAATGAGATGGTTGTCTTGTTTAAAAACGAAGTGCTTCCACTTTTCCCTACCGATCCTTCCTCACTTCTGTTCCTGCTCCTTGCTGTTTATTCTGCACTTGGCCTGACCACACTCATCTTTTTCAGTCTAATAGCTAGGAATAGCAGTGTGTTTGGCTGTTCGTGTGCATGTCTATACTCTGCGGTTGTACACTAATGATGTTACCTGCAGGCACACACACACACTCAAACAAGCACAAGAATCACTTTACTGGTGCTTGCAATTTCAATGGCGCTATTATTCCAAACTCAAGAATTGTTTTTATAGTGGAAACCCACATCGTGATAGTGATAAAACTATGATTAATCAAGCAGCCTTATGTCCAAACACTCATTTATACAGAAAGCATCATGGACGGCCTTGTTTAAATTCCTAATAGTTGTGATGTCACTACCATTATCATATTTGCATATTACTGCATATATTTACATATGACAGTCCATTCAGCTTGGCCTGTTTATGTTGAAATGATACGAATACTGTTATTGCAGTCTGTAGCACGATTATGAAACAGAAGAGCAAAAATGCCCCATTGGTAGATCATGGGTAATTTTTCAAAAATGTTACATTCAAATACTATCAAATTTTAGCACTCCTTCTTATAGCTTCAGACAGAAGGCATGTCAGCATGATTGACATTAAATTTGTGGCACCCTTTGGTGCTCAGAACTTTCCTACTTGTGTTTCCATAGCTACCCAACAGCCTGCTGTAGGCTACTTATGTATCCAAGACAAGAAGTACAGTGAAGTACTGTGTGTGTGTGTGTGTGTGTGTGTGTTATAGCAAGTGCTCATAGCTGTGTCTGTTTGATTTGCCATGTGGTCACAGTGACCATGAGGAAACATCTCCAAGCTGCGACAATTTCTTTACCAAAAGTGAAAAGTGAATGAATTGAAATCACAATTAACTGTGCAACAATTTTTTTTTTTTTTTACTATTAACCTCCTATAGCATTGTTCCAGGAGAGTCATGTGTTCACAAGGCACAAAAGGACATGCTGTATATTTTGCTTTCCGGGTTCTCAGTAACATGACAAGCTGTGTTTTTTTTTTTTTTGTCTTATGAATGTCAATAGAGAGAGAGTCTGGTAAGAGAATGTCTATTTATAGCTGTTATAGCGCAAGTGATAACAGGGACAAACTTGTTTATCAGACATTCCACAACATTAAATGTACCTATAAACTGATAAAAAAAAAAGTATGACATGTTGTCTGTTTAATGTAATCTTGGCAAATTGCTGTGGTATAAGAGGACCAAAACACTTATAGCAAAATAATCAACTTTGGGGTGGTAACATCACAGCATGCCATTGTTGATTATTTTCCTATAACAGCACACCCTGTCGTGTTTTATTCATTACATAACTTTCTGATATTCTTACCACGGCATACTGCAGTATATCATCACCCCCCTACATTCTTGAATATATACACCGTATCCTGGTGAGGCATGTGTTCAGTCTGAAGTACGTACTTCTGAACCTAAATGTGATGTGTGTGCAGTTCATGTATGTCTTTAGATTATAAAAAAAAGTGTTTGATTCTGGCTGTCTATACTTGTATATGTATTTATGGCAATTTGGCAGACACCTTTATCCAGAACGACTTACAATTATCTCACTTATACAACTGGGCAGTTGAGGATTAAGGGCCTTGCTCAAGGGCTCAGCAGTGGCAGCTTGGTGGTGCTGGGATTTGAACTCGTACCCTTCTGATCAGAGGTCCAACATCTTAACCACTGAATCATCAGTGAGATTTCTACAAGGTTGATGGTTTCAGGTTTGAGGGCTTCGACCCAAACCGTATGCTAGGCTACTCAATATATAGTACACCATGCATTTTTTTAAAAATACATCATAGGTACTTTTGAAAGGGGCAAGTTCTCTATTCTCTGCCATTTTTTTTTTCTATGAGTTAAGTACTGTGTATTTCTTCTCACATCCTAAGACAAGCATATAGTGACTGCCACATTGTATGACTTTCAACAAAAAATGTCCTATTACTGACAACTAATCCTCTTTTGGTCTTCAGAGAAAGTTTTGACAAGTTCGGGCAGTGTAAGTGTATGTCTATATTATTCTGCACTGCAGTAATGGCTCCTCACTCCTCACAGCTGTAATCAGAACCTTGGAATGTGAACGCGGGCTGTTCCACTTGCTACTTGAACACCCGAACCGTACCATTAGAGGAAAACCGTGGGGGGGGGAGGCGTGTTATATGTATAACGTTATCACTCCGGTATTTAGTGATGTATTGATAAATACCAAGCATTACATTAGTGATTACCCCTTCATATGATTTCTCTGTCGATTTCCTTTCGAAATTTGATCAGGACTCGATTTAGAGTTTGTATCATTATTTGAACCCCCTACCTCTTCTTAAACTAACTTCGTCCCCGTGTTTGATTGACGGCTCCATATTTTGTGCAGGGTATTTTTTTTCCCCTCCGCATGCTACTCAAGAAAGTGGAAAACAACAGATCAGAGTGATTTTGTGAGAGGGGGAGACTGCAAGCCAAAATAACAAAGACGGAAGAAAAGTGAGAGATAAAGAGAATATTGGGGACGAGACAAAGGACGAGAGTGGAGAATTAAAGCCTGGAGAAGACTTGTGATTTTGCACATTTAGTCAACTCTCAAATATCGTTTCAGTTGTTTCTGCAGGGTAAGTGTGTCATATTTAACTCTTTCTATTCAAATACGTTTCTTTTTAACTTTGCTTTGTTTAAAAAAAAAAAAAAAAAAAAAAAAAAAAAGAAAAAACAAACACAGGAAAAAAATAAAAAAAAAAAAAAAAATATATATATTAAAGTTTTTTTTTGCGAGAATATTT
>CM075030.1:6712382-6731577 GCA_037576675.1 Pangasius sanitwongsei | reverse complement strand
TTTTATTTTTTTAATTTTTAAAATTTATAATAAAAAAAAATTTTTTTTTAAAATTTTTTTTTTTAAAAAAAAAAAAAAAAAAAAAAAAAAAAAGAACAAACCTACACAGGAATAAAATTAAAAAAAAAAAAAAATGTATATAGTACAGTTTATTTGTGCGAGACTAGTTACGACTATTAACGACAAAATACGGCATTTTACAGCAGTTTCATTGTGATGTTGGGAATCCGGTCTGTTAGACGTTCAACCCTCTGCGTTTGTAAACAACATCCTTTAGATCACTCACGTGGCTTTACTAAAATGCTAACAATAACTGACTGGGAAGAATAGGAAGGAAAAAAATAATGCGAATTTAAGAGCTGATGAACATTTTTGGTTAATGAATATGCTATAAGAGAATGTAGAAGCTAGGTGTTTTGACATAGACCACCATATGTGTGTGTGTATCACAACTGCTTTCTTCACTAGCTGCTCCTTTGTAGCATCTTGTCCTGTTTTGTTTTGCTCAAGCCCTCTCCTGAGAAGACCATTTCTTTCATAGAAATGTGGAACGAGGTGTATAGAGTCGATTATGTCGTTATTTGGCGTTTGTACTTGAAGGAGAAGATAAGACATCCCTTTGACAGTTCACTCTTTCACACATGGAGGTGGTTTTATAAAACAAAAAAGATTATAAAAGAAGGATTTTTACGTTTGGATAAGTCTGTTACACTAGATATGTCACTCATGGTTTCTTATAATGCTACAGTTGGATTTGTATGCCGTAAAAAAATGACCAAGCCCCCCAAAACAAGCTGGTTTCAACCGCATACTAATCTACTTACTAGTATGCGATGCTACTACATGTACTGTACTGTTATCCCGTACTGTTTAGTATGGTAGTATGTAGTGTGGGATTAGCGCTGTGTAGGTCGATGTGTTGTGTTTTTGTTGTTTTTATTTTTTTTGGGTTCCTGTGTACTAACGAGACAGACTAGTCCTGTTTTACGTGTGTGTCTAGACTGTGTGTGTGTGTGTGTGTGTGTGTGTGTGAGAGAGAGAGAGAGAGAGAGAGAAAATGTCAAACAGAGGTGTATTTCAATGCTAAGCTCCAGAGAAAGTCCAAACACACAAGTTATGACAAGAACAAATTATCAGGTTAAAATGTGCCCAGACGAGTTTTAATTTTCTCTTTTTCTCCATCTGTCTGTCACACACACACACACACACACACACACACACGCGCGCGCGCGCGCACACACACACACACACACACACACGGTGTAAGGTAGGGCGCTGTGGCTGAAACTGCACCATGTAGTGAGTCATGCAGCGTTCAAATGCACAATGTTGTTGGTTTTTTTTCAACACGTCCACAATCCAGATCAGGGAACACATACACGCTGTGTGTAAATACACACCGGAGGACATCTTTAACATCTTTGGAAGACTCTGCTTGGGTGGAGACAATGGCCATTTTTACGTGTGTTATATTGTTAACCTTGTTTTTTTGGGCAAAAGTTCTGAACGCAAGCCTTAACGTTCATGCCATGATTGCATTTCCTATTCTCATTCTCATTTCATGAAGCTATACCAGGGTAGAGCTGTATGATGTAATAATATATCACTGTGGTGAAGAAGACTAACCCTACGTTCACACTAGCAACTCACAAAGCAAAAGATGACCTTTTATTTTCATTGTACATGCGCAACATAGAGCCACAATTTTGACATTTTAATTGAGATTTTCTCAATTCTTTGCAAATTAGGTACACAGTAGTAACACGACCAATCCAAACAATTTGCTTGAATCATTTCTCTGAACAATCCTACAGTGACATTTCACAAATTCACTTACTACCAATGACTGTGTATATATGAGTTGACGACATGGTGCCATTTACTCCCAGTGTGCACTTTTGAAGCTTTTTTCTGGTAAATATGACCAGTTGGACAGTGTGTCTGCGTGCCGCTCACCCATATTGGTCATGGACACTTCCTGTTCAAGACGGTAGCACGCACGTTGAGAGCTATTACCCGAAATGCAGCTTAAGGTGGCACATTAAACGCCGTCTCAAATACGTCTTAAGGTTTAAAATGCTAAACTGTAGTCGTATAATTTGCGCAAGTATATTCATTTTACTTTACTCAGGAAAAAGATTTTAGAGCTTTGTGTCATGACTGACTGAGCTACTATTTGCTCAGCTTGTTCTGTCGGTGGAGTTCATTTAAAAAAAAAAAAGTAGTGACTGGCTAACCTTAACCATCTACTTCACTTCGTAGCTAAGGTCATACAGTTAATAGTAAATTATTATGAAATTTAGCTAGCTGCGTTGGGTTATGCCACCATCACTTCATTCACAGAGGTTAGCTAGTTATGATATCAGTACAAGAAGTTAGCTTGGATATTAAAATACCAGAAAAACTGCAAGGAACTCCTTAGTGAGGGACAGTTAAAGCAGTTTACAGCAGAAGCTGTCGACACTGTAAATCTTTGGTACAAAGTTTTAGGGCTGCAATGTCAGTAAGAGCTTCAGGTCCATGTTGCAAAGTGCATGCTTGTTCATGAGGCTCGACTGTCCTTTCTAGCCCATCACATAACTGTCAATCACCTCATCAACTATGCCCTTTTATTTATCATCAATTAACTTTTAATGATACTAATAATTTGTGGCGATGTAACTCAAGTAATGTAAGTTTGGCTCCTTTCCCATTCACTAACATGGGGATTGGCAGGGTAAAAAAAACTGTACTGCAGCCAGCCACTACAGTGCCTCAGAGACATTTTGGCTTGACTTTTTTGAATCCCTGTTACAACATCCACCCATATATACAGTCACGTCCGGAAATATTTGGACAATGGCAGAGTTTTTGCGATTTTGCCCTTATACACCACCACAATGGATTTGAAATAAAACAACCAAGATGTGATCGAAGTGTAGACTTTCAGCTTCATTTTAAGAGGTTCCACAAAAAAATATGGCATTTACCATTTAGGAATCATAAATAATATATATAGCTATTGATTCCTACCTGCAGTTAGTTCACATTTATTGGTTGATATGCAAAAACTGAAGAAAATCTTATAACCATGGTTTCATCTTATCCTATCCTGAGTGATCCCTGAGTGCCTCGTGAGCAACTATATTCTAATTTGTGGCATTTACTTGAGAAAATTCCATCCATTTTCCTAACTTAATTGAAATAACATTCTGGTTGGATACATGTGACCCTGCCTTTTAGTTCAGGGGTATTCATCTAAAATGTGTGACTGTCCAGTAAGAGAATTTCTTGCTTACATTGGTCCAGATAAGCAACTAACATGCCTGAATGGTGACAACTGTTGCTCTTTAACGTTTAACCATTAGTTATTAGTTCCTAGCTATAAGTAAGACATTTTAAAAGTGGTTATATTTTACCACTTTTTACCAGCACCACAGGCTCACAAGCCTACCCCAACAGAACATTTGACCAAACTTCCTCACTCCCACAGTTATTACTTTTGATTATAATTGGTATATATATTTCAACAAAGAGCCACGCGAACAACTGGTACATTCCCGTGTTAATGAACGTGTCCTTCCTTTGTCCTGCAAGCTTCCTATCTGACAAACCTGTGTTAAAGTAAAAACCCTGCCTGCTCGTGTGGCTTTTTTTTTCAAAATCCAGATGCACACCTTTACTCTGAGACACATCTGTTTTGAATTTGAAGCAATGCGAATAAATGTATACGCCTCTTTCCATTCATCTTTGAACGTTCTGTTTTCGGTAAAGCTTCCTTTTCTGATTTCTCTAGCAATCTCTGTAGCTAGTCTCTGGCCTGATGAGCTGCCTTTAGCTAAATAATTTACATAACTGCATGTGATTGGATAAACTGCACTAGAGGATCTGCTATAGAATCAGAGTTGGTTTTGTTTAAAAAAAAAACAAAAAAAAACAGGAGTCGCTGAACTGTGGCCGGGTTTTTCATAGGCAACATCGATTGCTTGGCTCTGCTTCAGTATTTTTCGAGTGCTCGATTGAGTCCAGTGAACTATTTCGCTAAGTCTGCATCTGGACCATGATCAGGCAGTTGATGAGCCCTGCCCTAGTGCATCCTTTTATGTTATGTTGGCAGACACATGTGCAAATGTTTGTGAAGGCACCTTCAAGTGATTACTGCTTCACAGATGCATAAATCTACCTTAAGCACCTGTCCTTTAACAAGCAGAAGATTCTCCACATGGGGGAATATTAACACTCATTACCTTGGTATGGATTATTATGAAGGTGGCTAAAGGTCGATGTGTCAGTGGGGATGATGCAAGTAATGCCTCGCATCATTGCCACCGAGTCTGTGTTTTACTGTCAGATGAGTCACGCAGAGTGCAGTGTAGATCATATTTCACATCGAGGGCCGGGTCGGAGTTGGATTTACCAGAAAAAAAAAAAAAAAAACATCTCAACATTACTGGAAGATAATATTAATTTTATATTACTGTAATGCATGCTTGCACTCAAACGTTTGTTAACCAAGCTTGTTTTGTCTGATCAATTTTGTCCATGTCTAATCCAAACTAGCTAATCAAAATAAATATTCTCATATTTTAATATCTACCAGCTTGCAAGACACATCTCAAAAAGGGAGACATAACACATTACTGGTTAAAGAATTCATATTTTAAATATGTTGTGTTTTTTTTTTTTTTTAAGCACTCTGCAGAATTCTAAACAGTGATTTTGGTATTTTCGTGCAGTTGGTTTGTACAGCAGTGTACAAAAGTACAAACACGACACGAGTTCTACTGTGTTAGAAGCATTGACTCTGGGGCGTTTTATAAACTGATAAGACACTGAAATACTTACAGAGTAACATAAACAAAGTGGGAAAAGAGACATGCACGTGCATCAGGGTGTAGCAGCTTGTCGCAGAATTATTAGTACGTTCCAATATGAAAACTGCATATCACGATGATCACCTCAGTCAACCTTTTAACAGTGCTGTCATGTTACACAAGCGTAAAGCTAAACAATCTTTATCAGGCCTTCATTCAGGTGTGTTTGCATAGCACTTTTATCATTGCTGCACAGGAGCGTGCCAGAAATCTGGACGTCGATTTAGATCCGTAACGAGCGAGCCAGAGGTGACGGAGACAAAGACTACTTCCTGAGACGAAGTGAGGAAGAAACCTTGAGAGGGAACCCGTCCTCTTCTGGGTGACACCGGATAGTGGGATTATAAATCATTACAGTTTACAGGTGTAGAGAAAAGGTAAACAGTGCTACGTGTTGAAAGGTTGGTCGGTATGAGCGTAGTGTAAATAAGAGCCAAGGACAGTCTTTATGATTACAGCAGCAGTTCTGAGGTACAAGTCTATGTTATATACATGAGATTATCCAGTGAAAGCAAGGGAGATACTGGGGAGTAAACTGCTTTTTTGGGGAAGTGCAAATCTTTAGGGTGGTTATGAGGGACCATCCACAGCAGCAGAAGTGCAGAAAGCTCTAAGCGGATGAAGAGCATTAGGATGAATCGGGCATATCCGGAGGGTGAGAGGAGCCGCAGTAGTAGAAGTGTGTCAGGATCTAGCACTGGCATCACATCACAAATTCAAATAAATGTCAGAAGACTGTTATTTGACCAAACTCTAATCACAGGTTTTCAAAATAGTGTGACTTCCAGTACAGATACACATTAAGGTTACCACTACTTACTGTATTCTAAAGTGGTCACAAGAACAACATTGTGCAGGTTGAATACCGTGGTGTGTTGCGTAACTGATTCTCATGGCTAATGAATAAAGAACGAGGCACTATTATAAGCTATATTAGACAAGAACAAAACCAAAACAAATACATCATGGGTTTCCAAACTAGGGGTTGTGACCCCACATTATGTGGCTCGCATGGTTTGCAAATGGGACCGCAAGACAAACTCGCAAGCTCCTTTTTTTGTTTTATTCATTTATTTTACAAACGAATATTAAAAATCTTAGTCTAAGTACCAATTTTTTTTGAACTGCTTTGAAGCGTAACTGGGAGTCACATTCAAACGCCACATTTAAAGGAAAAGTATTTGCTTTATTTTTGTCTTGTCACTATCCTGCACAACAATAAAAATAGACTATTTAAATAGATGAGGTATGGCCTGGTTTTTCTATTTGAGACGATTGGAGCTCATGACAACAGTCATGACGACAGTGGCAACTCGCTGGTGAGTCGATCTGTTTAAAGCCGCTGTGCTTGAAATCGCTAGACATTTTATCGTTTCACACGGAAACCATCCATTACGGATAGGGATGTTTTGGCTCTGACAGGCCATGTAGTGAATGTCTCATTTAATCCTCCAGATGTACATATGATAGGTCAGCAAGTATGTGAACAATGCCACTTATGCAGCTTCTGCTCCTGCACATGCACGCAAGTCACACATTATGTGTAAACTTCTGCTTTGCGCCGGGCCGTATCACACCACAACACACCACACCACACCACCATTGTGTTTTGTTCCTTATGTATGTCTATGTAGTCCGCTCAATAGAGACAGCATCATACAATAAAACCAAGGCTGTGAAATTTGTAGTCGTGCATTAATCCAGTTGTGTAAAATAACCTTTTTTTTGCAGCAGTTGCCAACAGAAACGAAACATTTTTGAAGTGTTTCAATACTGTATTTAACAAAGCCTCGTCCATTTCGTTTTCCTTGGGACTTTTACCATCATCTTAAGCTCTGCGTAAATACTTTTTTTTTTTTTTAATACTTTTAAGTAAAGTTCATTGGAAATCCTTCTGCAGAACCAGAGTACCTAGTGAACAGAAGTGTTGACTACACGTGCGGAAATTGCCTCCAAGCATTGTGACCTGATGCAATTTCCTCTTCAAGGCAGCAACAGTGCACCATAATGCTGTTTATCTTTTATGAACATAAACCTTAATAAATTACTAAAAATTTTTTTTTTTTTTACTGTAACAATTTTAAGTCCACCACGTTTTATTCCCTGATCCCACTTGTCCTGCAAGCGAGAGACGCCCGAGTCATGAGAGGAATTTCTGTAGAATTTTAAAAGCAGTGCTAAAAATGCAGAATCATTATTCCTAAAGAGAAAAAGAAAATAACATGGTGACTTCAGACCGCATGATTGGCTCACACAGTGACCGAGGTGACTTTGCAGACTCCTTCGTGTTCTGGCTCAGGTCCAGGTGGTAGCACAATACTTACTCTGTTCCCACTCGTCCGTGCTATTTTTACTTGTCTGGGGCACCTCCCATTTACTCTCTCTTTCCCCATTTGTCCATCCCTTGGTCACCAATGCCACATGCATAGCTGGGTGTTCCTCTTGGCCACAAGTGCAAGCAGTTGCACAGATCCGGGTCAGTTTTGGAGAACCTCGCACGAGCAAGCGAGAGTGGGCTAGTTCACCTCTATTAGCGTTCATTCATTGTTAGCAATGGAGTCTTAAGCGTAGTCTAATAACTGTAGTCAGCCATGGTAATTGGCAAATTGGTTAAAGACGCACCATAATATTCAACACACAAAGTTATTAGAAGGAACATTTTTTGGGGTTTTTATGGTTGTTTTATGGTCTTTAAACAAAACAACAACAACAAAACCTAGCCAGGATTTAAGGCCCATATTTTGAGAGCATCATGGAAGGTGAAAGCTGATCTTTCAATCAAAAGCATGTCTTACTGTGGTGCTATTTTCGTTCCTGACTAGTGCAGTCAATCAGCTAAGTCAAGTAAGAGAGTCCTTCTCCTTGTGGTTATGTCAGAATATTCTGATTTGTATTGTTACATGCGAAAGAGTCAAACGTGTTACTGTTACATGTTAATGTTGTTATTGTTCCGAACAAAGGTTGGTTGGTTGGTTGTTTTTTTTAATATATTATGTTGCAATTAGTAGCAATGGCGGAAACAAGACCAAATCAGAAACCAAAGCAAAACATGGTGCTGTGTTGACGTAGGAGGCGTGACCGTTATGTTGTGTATACTGCATTTCATTAATACAGTCACTTTGTTGCCACAGGAATGGTGACAGATATGCTGTGTATATTACCCTTGATTACTACAAGTGCTTGCTGTTTCTTGCTGTAGCTAAAAACGTACGTAGTGCTTTGTTGCCTTAGGAACCATGAGATGTATACTGTGTATACTACATTTGATTGCTGCAATCGCTTCGTAGATTAGCTAAATACATAAAGGCTTTTATAAGTATAAGGCTTTTATATGTATGAGATATACAGTGTGTATATATATCTCATACTTGTCATACTTTTTATCCATTTATAGTTACATTTAATCTTGTGGAACATCTGCTAAACAAGTTAGTTCCTGTTATCATTTATGTTATAGCAGCTATAAATGGTCGTTCCCTCAAATTCTCTTAAAGTTAATAAGAGAGGAAAAAAAAAAAAAAGCTTATTTCAGACAGCAAAGCACAAAGTCTTCTGTCCCGAAGACGTTCTTCGTGTCGGAAAAGTGCTGACACTGAAAACTCTTTGGTAAATAAACGTCTTCCCCCATGAACAGCGAACAATGAACAATTCGACTTTTTTTCCTCTGTTAAATAACACATTTCGTAATCTATTATTAGGCTTAGATTACAAGTTCCCGTGAATCAGTTGTTACTATAGAAACGATAACATGTTAGAAGGAGGGCATTACTATAAACCTGTGATTTGAATGATGTAAAAATGATATAAAATAGGAAACAAGAAGGCTGCATATAAATGTTTATTTCTGTGGTATATTGTGTATGTTGGTTTTTCTCGCAAGTAGGGACTGGTGTAGTTTTTTTTTTTTATGTTTTAATAATTATAGGGCCGAAAAAGATAAGAAGTGAGAGAGAGAGATAAGAAAAGAGGAATGATAGATGGGAGAAAGATCTGACTGCGTTGGAGCTGATGCGCTTATTGCTCCTGTTTGAACTGCGCGTCTAAAGCGACGTACGTGTCTCTATTGCTGTGGGAAACAGTGCAGAAATGAAAGCATGAAGGGAGGTGGATGAAAAAAAACAAAAAAAAACACAAGGAGTATTTTGGCACCTCGCTGTGTCTCCATGGTGGCCAATGTTGCACTACTTCTTTTTTTTTTTTTTTTTTTCCCTCCCCTCCATCTAAGCTCTTCTGTTCTCTCTGAATATTGGAAACCGACAAGTAGGCAAACAAAGAAGGAAAGCCGTGCTCGTAGAGCCAAACACACTTACCCAATATCTTACGATTAAATTCTCAATGTCTCCTCAGTTTTAAATTCTTTGTAGTCAGTTCTGTCAGTGTTTATTCAGTATTCATATTTTAATTCAGTCGATAAATACAGCAAAAAATGTTTTCTTGGTAGGGGTGAATTGTGTGTGTGTGTGACTCGCATGTCGCCAATTCAGCCGCGCTAAACACAAACCATAGGGAGTGTATCAGCTCGGTAGACGCACAAACACGCCTAAGCACACTTTGTATTTAAGTCTATAAATAATGCAGATTTTAACCTTTATCAGTCTGGCATCCACCTATCTATCTCTCCCTCTCTCTGACACACACACATACACACACACAAACATACATGCTACAAATCCCAGGATCATACTCATCTTCTGAATCTCCTCACATTAACGGTCCTCCCTGACATCCTACATGGCATTTATTTTGAGGTAAAGGTCTCTCTTCTTTTCTCTCTCTCTCTCTCTCTCTCTCTCTCTGTCGTAGTTATTCAAATGCACATCTCTCAGGCTCAGACGCAACACACACTCACACACATATGTGCACACAGCCTTGTAGCATACCTCAGCTCTCAACACTACTGTACCGCCTCAGCTAACACATACCTATAATACAAAACACTCGGTGTCAGTTCCATTTGTTCTTTTGGGTCCCTAGGGATGTAACTGAATGTGAATATATTATTAACAGATAACAGGTAGTGTATTCGAAAACGGAGACGAACCGGAGGTTTTATTTTTATTTTATTTCTGTTTTTGACTTCACACCGGCACACTGAGTGGTCAGATATGAAGCTCCCGCGACAAAGAAATGAACACGAGCATGTTCAGTTGTTCATTGACGTGAACGTGCATTTACATCTCACATCCTTAGTAACTGCTGTCAGTCTGCGATTTAGCAACTAGAAGATTAAATTTGTTAAATATCACGGACAAACATCTCTGCTAATTACGACGTCGAGTGCTGTAGCTGAGGTTGAGAGCCAGAATTCACAGACCAGGCTGACAGTGCTAGCATTTCTGCCTCTAGGGCTTTCCAGAGTTTCTGGGACACGTAGTCGCAGGGTTCGTATTTCATTTAAAAACAAACGTTTAGGCCACACCCACTCCAGGTTTTAAGCTGAATACAGATACGGATATGAATATTCGGACCTTTAAACAGATACAGATAGTGTCGTTGCATTACACCAGAGCTAGACTCACTATGAGGACATTTTTAAAGAGTTATTTTCCCCCCCAAAGTGTCATTTTCACTCCTGTTGGGTGTGATAATGAGAAACCTTTTGGCAACAGAACCCGTGTGCTGTAGAGTACAGTACAGTACAGTACAGTTGCGTGACATGTGTTTGATTCTTTCGCAATACTACAACAGATCTGGACCTTTCAGGACTTTCAGAGCCGCATTTAAATAGGCAAATGCTAAGATAACCCGTGAAGCCTGTAGACAAATCACACTGAGCATGCTAATTTGACTTGGATGAGTGCATCGCGCACAGAAATAAATAAGCGGCAGGTGCACGGATAAAGAAACCAGGTTTCACCCAGCCAAGTTTCAACCACGTTTCTTTCACTGAGAAACGTAGCCGCGGAAAGCACGACCTTGATTCGCTAGGTTAAACGGCTAAAGCGTTGAGAGTTTAATTAATGATTAATTGCGTTTCCTGTGTAGTGGTGCATGGAGCTCGTGTCACGATTTGCTTCTTTGTCTGACTGTCTGATTTTTACAAGCCCTGAATTTGAAGCAGCGTGATGACGTTGGTGTTCAAATCAGAGATGGATGTAAAAGCAGAACACTGTTAATCGCAGAACACTGTTATGAATTCGTGCTGTTTAAGGGTGCTTTAACTCAGGGATTGACTGGTACTTTATTAGCTTCGTAATGGTGAAGTGTGAGGTCACATTTTTTTGTACATATGTTTGGTGAGAACCTGTGATACTAAAACATGCACAAGAGACATTTGCCTCCTGAGTCCTGATTGGTCCTGAGTCCTGATTGGCTGTAACACGTGATTTTTAGATCGGAATTATTCAGTTATTTGGTTGTTTTATTTAATTCATGGTGAGTTTTGTATTCGTAAAAATTGTAGCCTAATTTGTAATCTCTTGTACACCTGTATACTGTAAAGATTTATAATCCTACTATCTGGTGTCACTTTGGAGATCTTTAACGTTTTCTTCCTCATGCTGTCTCAGGGAGTTTTTTTCTTGCCATTGCCACCTTCTGGCTTGTTCAGTCCACATCAGGATTTCTCTAAATCTGCCCTATTGTTAAAAAAATACTACACAAATAAATACGCTTGAATTGATTGAGTGCTAAAAGTCTGAATTGTTGGTGTTAAATGACTTGTGTGTGTGTGTTTTTTTTTTTTTTTTTTTTCCTATTTTGATTTATTTTTAAATGTATTTTTATCCATAGTATGGTTTTGGTGCGGAGATTTGCGATACTGTACCTGGTATTGGTATCAAAGACAAAATGCTAGTTAACTTAATGTTAAGGATGGGCGGAAACGTAATTGTTGTGGTACAATATACGAGATTTGGCGCGTGTTAAATAAATTTGCTGAGAACATGACAGTGCAAATTGAAATCCCGTGCATGTTTATCTGTGACCGGTGCAAACTAGCTGGCTAGCTACCGAGGTGTAAACGTTCATTACAGTAAAATGTAGTACTGCAGAGTAGTTACGAACAGTTAAATGGTAATAAAGTTGATGACTGAGTTTATCGTACTGCTACGCCAACAGTTCGCAGATAGATTTTGTATAGATTGTGGTAAATGTGATGTTTTGGACAGTCGGGGGGTGGGGGGCAGATTTACAGGGTTACATTTCCACAGTGTGGCCTTTTTCTAGTGTACTATGGGTAATAGCATAAGGGTAACTAGTGGGGGAAGGTGTGGATGCAAGGGCAAGAGGACATATCCAATTTAGATATCATGTATGTCCTTGCTTTTTATGAATGGAAAAGTGTTTCTGGGCTATTTTTAGTAGTTTTGTGGCCATTTTAACTGAATGGTCTATAAATGTACAATAGTTATCATGTATTAGTAGATTTATTCTGTGTGTGTGTGTGTGTGTGTGTGTGTGTGTGTGTGTGTGTGTGTGTGTGTGTGTGTGTGAGAGAGATAAACTAGAGACCAAAAGAATGTTTCAAAATGACAATATGCTGCATTTATACAAGACCTCATCCCGATTTTCTATATACAAGGCATTTGAACATAAAGATAAAATAAACATAATGCAGAGGTGATCATTTTGATTGACACTGTGATTCTGTGAGACTCCAATAAGCAGTGACGGAGCATTAGAAATATTTTGGCACCCCTACAGACCATAGCCTTCTTCTTCTTTACCGTACAGCTTGTCCGAAAATGTCACAGCATGGCATACCCAAGTGTCCCGTAACAGAAGACCTAAAAATACGTGCTTAATAACCCCTAAATATGTCCCATACTGCAACCCTAAACGACAGCCTGCATTCCACATGAGCAGGCAACAGCAGAAAGTTCAGTGCCAAATATCAGGTTCGGTTCAGTTTTAGCAAATAAAAAGAGAATCTGTGAAAAGTGTGCTGAAGGTCATTCCGGTATGATGTAGGCCAGGGTTGGGGGTGAGTGCTGGAGAGAGGCAGAGATACCGTATTCATCTAAAATGTGCCAAGGTCCAGCTACATAAAATGTCTTTGTCTGGATATGCAGCTAACTTGACTGACTGGTGACAGCAGTTTAATGCTTAGTGATTAGTTTATGGCTATAGATAATATAAGACATGATTGTTTTGTTTTGAACTGGCTCTTCGCTTCATTACGTTAGAGGTTATCTTTGATTATGCGATATGTTCGAACAAACATAGTTGGTTCTGGTTCTCTTTCTTCCAAAAATATCAACAAATTTGTCATTTAAACTACCGTGACCCTAACCAGGATTAAGCAGTTACTGCGGATGAACGAGTGAATGCGGACAATGAACCTGTACGTCCCCATGTTAATGAACGTGGCCTCTCTTTGTCCCGGAAGATTCATATCTGCTCGCCTGGATTAAAGTAAAAACCGCCTGCTCGGGTGACGTTTTGTCCCGACGCACACCTCTACTCTGAGACGCATCTGAAGTTCCAGATTTGAAGCGGGGGAAATAAATGCGTCCCAACTGAAACCATTCTGTTTCCATCAAATACGTCCGACCTAGCTCTCTAGCTTTTCATGTCCGTAGCTAGTCTCTTTATATAAGTGCATGTGATTTAACAAAACTGGAGTTGCTGAGCTACTCTACATTGATCGGCTCTGCTACGGTGTGTTTCGCACGGTGCAGTCTGGTGAAATATTTGCTGGGCCTGCGTTCCACCAGTTGACGACCCCTGCTTTAGAGCTTATCGCACGTACACATGCCTCAGTGTTTGTCTGGTTAGTGGAGGCCATTTTTATGAAACGTCCCAAATGTTTATGTAGTCTCAGTGGATAAGGGACTTCGTATATGAGTCAATGACCGCAGGCAAGAAGTTTTTTTTTTTTTTTTTTTTTTTTTCTTTCCCCCCCCTCAAATGGGGCAACACAATGAAATGGCTGTGTAATGACATAAACCCTAAAACACACAGCTAAAGATCATGTAGATTTTTATGAGCTGAGTGAGTGGTTTAAATGATTTAAAATAGGCTACTAATTTGTCTGCGATTTAGAAACTAGAAGATTAAATTTGTTAAATATCACGGACAAACATCTCTGCTAATTACGATGTCGAGTGCTGTAGCTGAGGTTGAGAGCCAGAATTCACAGACCAGGCTGACAGTGCTAGCATTTCTGCCTCTAGGGCTTTCCAGAGTTTCTGGGACACGTAGTCGCAGGGTTCGTATTTCATTTAAAAACAAACGTTTAGGCCACACCCACTCCAGGTTTTAAGCTGAATACAGATACGGATATGAATATTCGGACCTTTAAACGGATACAGATAGTGTCATTGCATTACACCAGAGCTAGACTCACTATGAGGACATTTTAAAGAGTTATTTTCCCCAAAAGAGTCATTTTCACTCATATTGGTTGTGATAATCAGAAACTTTTGGCAACAGAACCTGTGTGCTGTAGAGTAGAGTAGAGTTGCGTGACGTGTTTGATACTTTCGCAATACTACAACAGATCGCTTCTAGAACATTGAGTACTTTTAATGCTACGTTTAAATAGGAAAATGCCAAGATAACCTATGAATCCTGTAGACAAATCAAGTTGTTGTTGTTGTTGTTGTTCTTTTGGCTGCTCCTGTTAGAGATTGCCTCAGCGGATCTTTGTTCCGCATATTTGATTTGGCACGGTTTTTACACCGGATGCCGTTTTTGCCGCAACCCTTCCCAAATTTATCCGGGCTTGGGAGCGGCACCGGAAGTGCGCGGTCTTGTGCAACTCCAGTGGCTGGTTCCCTGGCCGGGAATCGAACACAAGCCAGAGTGGTAAGAGTGCTGCGACCTAACCACTAGTCCTCCACGGACCCTTATCGCACATTCGAACACATGCCTCAGCGTTTGTCTGGTTGGTGGAGGCCATTTTATGAAATGTCGCATGTGCTCGAACGTTGATGTAGCATCAGCGGCTGAGGAACCTCGTGTATGAGACACAGGCAAGAAGTTTGCTTCCAAATGGGACAACGCAATCGATTGGCTGTGTAATGAATTAAAGCACACAGCTGAAGATCATGAATGCTTTTATGAGCTTAGTTGAGTATTATTTAATTTCATGTTATCCCATTAGTAAACAGTAGCCTTGGCTTAATGTGTTGATTCTTGTAGACTGCTGATTAGTCAGCAGGAGTGGTATCAACAAGTCATCACTTTACAAGTATAAGCCTTTAAGTCTTTTAAGCAAGGCTCGAGTATACATCAAATCCCAACTAGCTGCTCAAAGCAACGTGATCTTTATCTTGTAGTGGGTGGTAGGACTGCTCCTAAGCGTTTGCTATTGTTTGCTATGTTTCACTATTGCTAAGCAGCATGGATACTTTGACTCCTGTGTTTTGTAGTAAGATCGGATGGGTGGTTCTGCCTCAGCATCTGGCACGCAGTCCAGGAAACTGAACAGGGAGACTCTGTGGCCATGGCGAGATCCACCACTGCAATGTGGTTACAACACATCACTGAGAATTGAACAAAACATGCACAATATGTATGACAGCCCTTGATAACAAAGATAATCACAGCAAAAAATACAACGAAGGGGTTTCCTGATTGACAGGAAGCTTGGAATTTTTCCCCATTCTGTTTTTCTTACGCACAAGTTCCGAATTATTGTACAAACAGGTAGATGGAACGCCCATTTTCTCTCGGCTTTCCTCTCTCTCACCACACTCCTGCAGTGTGTGACCTTTTTCTCCTAGGAACATTGTTCTGATAAGTTCCTGGCTGGCTAGCTCTCTTGATTTAATGCCTTTTGTGTCCTTCTCCCTAGTACAGTTGCTACAGAAACCTCCAGAAATCTCCAGACTGATCTCGGATTACTGTAAATCTCTGCCACTTGGCTACCTAAAAGCACGCGTAAGACATGCGTAATGATACCTCAGTGGTTAAGGTTCTGTGCTAGTGACCATGTACAGTATATTATACATTATTCAGATTGGACAGATAGCGTGTTCTAAACGGGGACACTTTTTTTTTTTTCTTTTTTTTCTTTTTTTTTTTTTTTTTTTGGACACCTTTCCAGAAAGGTTCACATGGCAAACATGAGGCTTGTGCATCGCTGCATAATACATTTACATAGTAACTGCCTGGTCAGTGTTGCCGTGGTTTAAATTAGACTGTTAATCTGTTTATATTTTGACAAATAGAACCAATTATATCCATTAGAAAATATCGCAGGCAGGTACAAACAAAACATTAAAGCCCTGCGCAGGCGAGAGTGCACAAACAGCCCCACGCACATCTCTGCTTAAGTCCAATTATGAACTGTGATGAGTCATGGGGAACTGTCAGAGCTAGAATACAGAAAGTGCTGCCATTTCCACCTCTGGGTTTTGTGTTGTTGGGGCAAAGTGGTAGGGTTCATTGACTGTTGCTGTTAACACCATACTGCATCTGCATCAGAAATCCATATGGGAAATCAGTAGGTCAACCAAAGTCAATTCTCCACACCAGAACAACACTTTGGCCAAAAATCCATTTAAAAGTAGAACAAAATGGGAAGAACACACACAGATTGAAGTCATGTAACACCCCAAAATCAAAGAGTAAGTGCTAAATTAGTTCAGTTCTATTTTATTTCAATTTCTTTGTGTAGCACTTAACCGTAGACGTTATCACAGAGCAGCTTCACAGAAATCCGGATATAGATTTAGATCCCTAATGAGCAAGCCAGTGCCAATAGTGGCGAGTAAAAACTCCATGAGGCAACGTGAGGAAGGAACAACACATCCGGGGACAACCAGGCTCGGATTGGCCATCGGGAAATTCGAGAGAAATTCTGGTGGCCTGGCCTGCCTTGAGATTGGTTTGACCTGCTTATACACTCAACAGCCAAATTATTAGGAACCCTGTTCCAATATGGGGCAGTCGTGGCCTAATGGATAGAGAGTCGGACTTGTAACCCGAAGGTGAACCTGAAGGTCGTGGGTTGGAGTCTCAGGTCCGGCAGGGATTGTAGGTGGGGGGAGTGAATGACCAGCGCTCTCCTCCACCCTCAATACCACGACTGAGGTGAGACCCTTGAGCAAGGCACCCCACCCCCAACTGCTCCCCGGGCGCCGCAGCAAAAAAGGCTGCCCACTGCTCCGGGTGTGTGTTTACTACTGTGTGTGCACTTGGATGGGTTAAATGCAGAGCACAGATTCCGAGTATGGGTCAAAACTAGGTAAACTGTTTGCTCTGAGATGCTTTTCTGCTCACAACTGATGTAAAGAGTTGTTGTTTTTGAGTTTCTTCCATTCTCCTCTGACCTTTCTCCTCAACAAGGTGTTTACACTTACAGAACTGCCACGCACTGGGTATTTTTTTTGTCTTTCACACCATTCTGTGTAAAATCTAGAGACCGTTATCTGTGGAAAATCCTGGGAGATCAGCAGTTTCTGAAATACTCAAGCCATCCTGTCTGGCACTGGCCATCAATCCATGGTCAGAGTCACTTGAATATCTTTTTTCCCCCTATTCTGATCTTTGGTCTTAACATTAACTGAAGCTTTTGCCCATGAATCTTTCTCCCAGTCTGGCTCCTTGCTCATCTGAATCAAATTTGCATATGCAGTTTGATTAGTCTGTAGGCTAAGCATGTCGTCTTTGTGTTTGCCTATTCAAGTGCAGCATCGAAAATAATGAATGTTCTAGAATCAGACAGTTGTAGTATTGCGGAATCATCAAATGTCTGTTGCCTTGTGCACCTGAAATTAGCCCACGGCTTCTGTAGCCAAGAGTTTCCGATTTTCACAACATCCTCCAATAATATGTATCTGTGATGAATAACTTATCCCAGCTGTCAATCATCCATGTATGAATATCTTGCTATTTCTTCCAGAAATGGTGGTGATGGATATACAGACATGTTTTTTTTTTTTTTTTTTTTTTTGTGGGTGTGTGTTTTTCTCCAAGTCTTTGTGTCTGAAGGTGTAATGAAAGTAAATTTTCAGCCCAACTGATTTTGTAAGGGTGCTGTATTGCTCCGGCTTTACTGCTGAAAGATTATCTGCAACTAATGTTTTCATTTTGTGAATAGCAATTCAGTTATTAAAACATATCTAACATGAGGACATTCTCAAACAAGAAAGAATTAAAAGAGAGAAAGAGGGGGCAAGGGGCTGACTAGGGAGAATAGGGAGCACTGAAAGGACAAGAAAGTGTGCCAGCTGAATTGTTTGTAGCTTTTCAGCTAGAGTTCATTTGTGTGTATATGTGTACGAGGGAGTGTGTGAGACTGTTGCGTATCGTTCTCTGTGAGCAGCCGTGTGTAACCTGTTCCTGTTCCATTTGAACAGTGCCAGCTGTCACCCTGTTACGAGACACTTAATCATGCGGCCTTCACCTCACAGCCCAGGAGTGTATCTGTGCGTGTGTGTGTGTCTGTATCTGTGTGCATATGCGTGTAAGTGAGTACAGGGTGCTATGTAGGCTGTTTTTCAAACCTGTCACATACCCAAAGCATGTTCCCACATTAACCATTTGAGTTCTTGCATCTACATAAAAAATACTTTTAATATACACAGAAAATGTTGCTCACCTCCATGAAGTTAGCACCCCATATAACAAGAAACTAAACTAAAACTTATACAAACTTATTCAAATTAATTTCAACAAATGCAGTATTTCAATGTAAGTCTTTGGCCAGGTGTAACATCAGAGTGCATAAAAACTAAAATTAAGAACTAGTGAATGTGAGAGTAAAACTAGTGAATGTGAGGGTAAATCTTTGAATACAACAGTAAATCTGCTGAATCTGAGAATACAACCAGTGAATGCGAGAGTAAAAGTACTGAAAGTGAGAGTATAACTAGTGAACACAAGAGTAATAAAACTGCTGAATATGAGGGTAAAAACTAGTGAATGTGAGAATAAAACTAGTGAATACAAGAGGAAAGCTACAGAGTGTGATTAAAACTAGTGCCTGTGAGAGGAATGAGAGAGAAAACTACTGAATGTGATGGTAAAAAATACTGAATGCAAAAGTCAAACTAGGAAATATGAGAGTAATACTAATGAATGTGAGAATAAAACAACCGAATCTGAGACAACTACTGAATGTGAGAGTAAAACTACTGAAAGTGATGGTAAAATTACTGAATGTGAACAAAACAAGGGAAGGTGAGAGTAAAACAAGTGAATGAGAATAAAACTACTGAATATGAGGGGTAAACCTAGTTAAAGTGAGGATAAAACTACTGATTGTGTGAGCAAAACTACTGAATACAAAAGTAAAGCTACTGAACGCGATAAAATCTAGTGAATGTGAGAGTAAAACAAGTGAATGAGAATAAAACTACTGAATATGAGGGGTAAACCTAGTTAAAGTGAGGATAAAACTACTGATTGTGTGAGCAAAACTACTGAATACAAAAGTAAAGCTACTGAAC
>CM075030.1:6684804-6712372 GCA_037576675.1 Pangasius sanitwongsei | reverse complement strand
TAAACCTAGTTAAAGTGAGGATAAAACTACTGATTGTGTGAGCAAAACTACTGAATACAAAAGTAAAGCTACTGAACATGATAAAATCTAGTGAATGTGAGAGTAAAACAAGTGAATGAGAATAAAACTACTGAATATTAAGGGTAAACCTAGTTAAAGGTAGAGTAAAACTACTGATTGTGAGAGTAAAACTAGTTAGTGTGAGATTAAATCTACCGAACGTGAGCGTAAACCTGATGTATTTGATGGGGAGTGAATATAAGATATATGCACGTGCGATGAATTGTGTTAGTAGCCTGTTCAGTAGTCGTGTGTGCGTGTGTGTGTGTGTGTTTCTATTTCAGGAACTGCTACATCATTCGCTTGTTGTTTTGCTGGCATGCTGTGCTAGTTGTGTCTGGCTGCATGTCGTCTGCATTGATTTGTCCTTTGTCCTGTAGAGAGCAGTCAATTTCTTTATTTACACATCAAATGGTGCAGTGCAGGGAACTTTCTTTTATTTTTTTTTATTTATTTATTTTTTTTAAACTCGGACCTGTATGACCGATTTGCTTCCCTTTTATAACTTGCCTTGTAACATAATGTGTGTGGACCCAATTTTGCATATTTTGTCTTCAGCGGTTGGAGACGAACAGTCTATTTGAAAAATCCCAATAGAAATAAAGCTGTGTGTCCGAGACAGTGTATGAACACACATTTGTTTGTTCTGTTAATTTGAGCTTTCTTCTCTCTCGCTTTATCTCTTCACTCTTTCTTTTTCAGGGCTTTCTTTTTTTTTTGTGTCTCTCTGCAATGACAGACGCTTCCCTCTGTTCAGTTTAACCAATATTACACGCTCTAAAACACTGTCTCAGACAGAGACAGAGAGAGAGATGAAGAGAGATTAGGAAAAGAGATTGAAGTTATCCAAAGGAATAATTACAGTATAACGCTGCTGCTTTATCGTTAAAGGGTGTGAGGTGTTTTCAGTCCTGTCGTAAGCCCATAAGACACGTGTCGTAAGACACGTCCCTCTGGCTCTGACTGTCTTTGTGGAGGCTTTCTGTGTTTTGACCAGTAGGACATTATGGTCAGTAGTCATGTACGTGCCCATACACTGTGATGACACTTGATCAAGCAACAGCAGACGGTGTTTCAAAACAGGCGTGAGCCAATGGGAGATGCTGCTATACAACGTTGCCTAAGAGTCATGAAGAATTATTATTATTATTATTATTATTAATAAAGGTAAAGGCTTTTTAATAAATAAAGGCTGTGATGATATGGATGTTATGATTTAATCTTTTTTTTGTGTGTGTGTATGTTCTATTGTGCGATCTTTAGGATGTGGTCTTAACCCCAACCACCAAGTCCCAAGTCTGGTGTCAACACGCCAAAGCGTTGCTTAGATACAGGCTTTCATGTTTGGCGTCTTTGCTGTCAACTTCATTACTGACAGTTGGGCCCCCATCGCAAGACCATATTTCTTCAAGGAGTAGCTGAAAGACCGTTTTGGTAACAATTTAAGATGGCAGACATTCCAATATGGCGGACGTTGAAATGATCATAATGATTGGACTTGAAGCTTACGAGTCATTTTATGGTGTTACGGTGATTCTGTAACAAATCATTCAAGTTATAGGGAAAAATGTTTGGCCTGTTGGTAGATTGTTAGGGTTACAACAAGGTTTTGCAGCCAGAGACCCCTTTTAACTCTAAAATAAATCGCATGGACCCGCTCCAAACACATATTAGGCTCATTTATTAAGATGTGTGCAATAATATTTTGGCTATAGGAGCTATAGGTCTTTTTATTCCTGAACTTTCCACCAATAGAGAATGCATTAGGTCCGATATGACATTATTTAGGCCTTTTTTTTTTTTTTTTTTAATAAATTGAATTGAGCTTTGGATTAAACCCATTCAATTCAATTTGTATAATAACTAATATCTATAGGAACTCAGTATTTAATATAACACTTTTGATAATAGTGGGTTATGCTTTCTACCAGTGTAACACAACCATTTATTTATTTATTTTTTTTAAATGATGCGCTCACCCAAAAACTGCTGAGATTTTTGGGACCATGCCTAATTAGTGTGCTTAAGGAAACAACATACTATACCTTACATCTGTGCTTGGACTATAAATAATAAAAATCATAATAATAATAATATACTTTTGAATGCTGTTTGTTAGATGGCTCAAAAACTCAGATGAACTTTCATTCATTATGGAGGTTAAACAAGTTTGACTCGCAGTTGACAGCAGTAGCAGCTTCAGCAAATCTTGGGGCTGAATCTGATAAAGAGCCTCATGCTAAGTTTTTATTTATTTATTTATTTATTTTTGTTATCCCATGCCCACCTGAGTCTTTAAGGTCACTATAACGTAGACTGATGCCACTGTATGACCTTCAGCTCCACCTGGTGGCATTTTGAAATGCACGACAAAGTGTCACTGGGAGCACAGAAGTGTGACTTTGCAGTCTTGTGAGTCTCAGAACTGTACTATCAGACTATCATGACTTTATTTTTCAGCGTTAAGGCAATGAACTGTGCTGCAAGCATCATTGCCTTGCTGCATTGGCAATGCTTTGACATCTCAGATGGGAAATCACGTTGTCAGAATAATCTGTTTAATATGCAACAGATGTATATGTACAGCGCCCTGGGATGATTTTTTATTTTTATTTTTTTAATGCATTCTGTTTTGACATAAAGCAACAGAGCAGGAAGGAAGAGTGGAAGGTCAGAGAGAGAGAGAGAGAGAGTGAGAGAGAGAGAGAGATGCTGTGGTAATCGGTACCATTTGTGCTGCAGAGATACAGAGGCTCCCTGAGGCAACCACCATTACAACACACACAATCACACAATCACACACAGACTTTACTAATGCAATGTCAGGCTGCTTGCGTGACGCTGTTTACTCTCCCGCTCAGAACATGTGTGCTTATTTTATGGTTAATATGTCATCAGCCTGCTTGGAAAGGTCATGATGATAAAACAGCACATTTTATTAAGTTAAAAAAAAAAAAAAAGATTATTGAGGATTCTGATTAAGGTTGCATAATGCCATGACTGTTGTCCTAATTTCTCCAGGCTCTCTCTGGTTTAATGCGAATTAATTCTCCCCCTAAGTTCTAATTAAAAGAAAAAAAAGAAAAGAAAAGCTGATTCAATACCAGTGACGAATTATGCAAGTCTTTATGAGCACTCGGGAATCGGAGTTGTGGCATGTTTTTAGATCTTGGTGGGGACCAAATGTCCCCGCAAGAATAGGAATGTCTGGCATGACATTTGGCTGGTCCTCACGAGCGCAACTGCTTTTACTTTAAAGAGCCAAAAGGTTTCCATTTGATTACTGAGGTTAAGGTTAGGCTTAGATTTGGACGTAGGCATTCAATAGTAATTAAGTCAGTGACAAAGATGTGTGGGCGTGGTGTTAATAACTGCTTTTCTCCTTCTTTTTTTCTTCTCTTTTTTTTTTTTTTTTTTTTAATAGGACAAAGCAAGGACTTATAATGACGACCGAATTGCAAGAGATTGCCATCATGGAGGACAAGCCTTTACTTACGGGTCAAACAGACAGCGTGAAGGTCACTGATATAAACACACACACACACACACACACACCAAAATAATACTGACTTCCATTCACTAAATCTCCACAAAGATGAATAATTAATGAAGGGTTGTATGACAAAACTTTGGAATGTTAATGTCTACGGATTTAAACCACTTTCTTTATATGCACTATTTCAATCGGGTATTAAAATAGGCATTTATTTATTTATTTTAAAGCCCAGGGATTTTGATGTCACTACGCATATTTCCATAGCTTTTGTTCTGCGTCATCTCTGCACTTCAAGTCATGTGGTGGTTTCACAGGCTCAAATGACCACGTTAACACCAAGCGGTGGCGTCAAGAGCTCGGCTTCCGTATAAGGCTCTTCCTTAGCTTTATGTGCAGTGAGAATTATTCGGGGTTGCAGAAAGAATATGCGTGTATGTACAAATATGTGGGTTTTCTGAAGCCACCTGCTGGTAACTTGAAACATTGAAAGACTCAGTAGACATAGTAGTAGTAGTAGTAGTAGTAGTACAGAATCACTGCAGCAGTCTTATTTAAAAAAAAAAAAAAAAAAAAAATGAACACAACTGTGCATTGTGATATTCAAATGCAAAGATTTGAGTGTTTAAGTGTCTTTTCCTGTCATAATCCATGATTACTGACATAATTACAGGCTGATGTTAGTAATGCGAAAGTCTCTCTCAGGGCAGAAAGGATGAAACATGAGCGATTCCATTGGACTTTACCAGCCATGTGTGGTCTAAATTAGCATGATGAAAGCAACAGGGAGAAATTGGGACGTGAAAAAATACTGTACCAGAACTGCCCTGGGTCTGTAGTGTTCTAAACACGAACCTGCTCGGCTTTTGTAGCAGACTTCCTGTCTTGGTTTATTCAGTCACGTGCATTTATGTAGAAATATTTAGCTGAAGGCAGCTCAGCGGACCAGCTACAAGGCTAGCTTAGTTACCAAACTGATAATGTGACATGTTTTTAAAAAAAAAAAAACATAACAAGAACAGGATATTTAAAGACTAATGGACAGAGACGTATGTGTTTATTCTCCCCATATCACATTCAGAGCAGATGCGTTTCATACTGTGGTCAAAAGTAAGATCATGAAGCTCCACTAGCCATAAACTAACCATTAATGGTTAAGTTAGATATCCGGAGCTTTGTAAGCAGAAGCTTTATATAGCCGGACCTTTATAAATTTCAGTTGAATAACCTTGCTTTAGAGCATATGGTAGAAATAGTGGAGTAATTGGTGTAACTGTATTTATGATGAACTGCTTATAAAAGCTATAGATGTGCTAAATTCTGTTAGAGGTACTTAACAGGTAGCTGTTATACAAAACACTTGATAAACTTTGTTGTCCCTCTGTTTCTGTGTAGGAGGCTGAGATCGCAGCCAGAATATTGTTGGACCGGGGTCAGGTAAGAAGTTGATATGAGGCTATTTATAGAGATGTTGATAAGATAATAGGATAATTACAGTACACAATTAACTTTAACTGCGCATACTTAGTATTGGCTGGTGTGTGTGTGTGTGTGTGTGTGTGTGTGTGTGGTTTAGGAGTACAATATTGAGACCCCGCATGGTTTGGTGCATGTGACGCTGCACGGCACAGGAAGTACCCGTCGGCCAGCTATACTGACCTATCATGATGTTGGAATGGACAGTAAGTCTCTGTCTATGTCTCTCTCTCTCACTCACACACACACACACACTCATTCACGTGTAGAAGAGGTACGCCTGGACTCAGATTAACTTAAAGATTAAGTTAAAAGGTCAGCTTCTCGATTACGGACCTGTATTTCAAGCTAGCGAGAAACAAAGTCATGATTGTGACTGAGGTGCTGAAATCCCACTTGCATCTACCTCTTGCGTCTAGACCTAGGAGTCTCTTTATTAGGGATCGCAGGAGCACATGGGGCGTCTCCGTATTGCGTAAAAATGTATATTTATAGAGTGGCACAGGGGGGGCCACTGCCTCGTAGCTCCAGGGTCTCTGGGTCTCTCTTCCCTGTGTCTGTATTGATTTCCTTTCTGTATTGGGTTCTCCAGTTTCCTCCAACCTCCCGTAAATATGCCAGTAGGTGAATTGGCTGTGCTAAACTGCCCCTAGGTGTGAATGTGTGTGTGTGCTGGGTGC
This sequence comes from Pangasius sanitwongsei, assembly GCA_037576675.1. NCBI lineage: Eukaryota > Metazoa > Chordata > Actinopteri > Siluriformes > Pangasiidae > Pangasius > Pangasius sanitwongsei. The sequence goes on along the minus strand of CM075030.1, from coordinate 6,706,663 downwards.
CTTGCGATGGACTGGATTCCCACCCAAGGTATAATCCTGCGACATACCCAGTCTTCTGGATAGGCTCCGGATCCACCATAACCCTGCCCAGGATAAATAACAACAACAATAATAATAATAATAATTACAGAGAATGAATTTTACAGAGAATGAATTTCACAGAATGCACACACACACACACACACACACACACACAGGAACAGACATAGACAACTGCTGAACATTTATGAAACTGTAACGTGCAGGTATGTTTAGTCTGTCTCGCTCTGTCCCTGTCTTAGGTAAGAGCTGCTTCTCTACTTTCTTCAAATTTGAGGAGATGCAGGAGATTGTGAAGAACTTCACAGTGGTTCATGTAGACGCCCCAGGACAAGAGGAGGGAGCTGCGCCCTATCCTACTGGGTAGCCTGGGTGTGGGTGTGGGTGTGGGTGTGGGTGTGTGTTACGGGTTGCATAGGCTAGTCGGCTACTACACTCACTAAAACAGCGAGGCAGATGGTAACGAAAGCAGGCTAAATATACTCGTCGGAAAATATGCCCGATTAAATGAAGCCAATCCTACAGTCAGCTGCACAAAAGTGTTTTCTTTTTCTTTTGCTTTAAAGAAACGTCGTCACTGTCACATCACTTGAATAATTAAGTGTATAAAATCTCACTCGCTTCTGCTCCCACAGGAGTTCTGGAAATCAAACCCATCCCCCCAGTTAGTTTGGTTGTCCTTATTTAAAGCTAAATTTAAAAAAAAAATGTAAAACCCTTACACTGTGCTATAGTCAACTCTGCTGTGACCAGCACTGCATGAAACGGCGCATTCCATCCAGACTCGTTTTTGCATGCTACTGAGGAAACAGTAGCCCACATGGCGCGTCGCTATCAGCCGTTGCTGTAGATGAGCTATAAGGAGGGCTCTATTGACACGCATGAGCTTCCATGCTGCGCGCCCTCAGTTCCAGAATCAAGGATTTCAGCTAGAGTCGCTAGGTCGTCTGCATGAGTAGATTTAAATGTGGTTATTGGTGGGCTAGTAAAAATGAAGTCATGCAACCCCGCCCCACATGTGTGTGTCTGTGTGTGTGTGTCTGTGTGTGTGTGTGTGTGTGTGTGTGTGTGTGTGTGTGTGTGTTGGTTACAGTTTCATAAGGGAAGCTTTGTGACCATTATTCAGTATATAATGATATAGCATGACTAACTGTTTCAGATTTACTTACAGTAATATACCACTATTACCAGCATACCATCACCCTCCTAATGACAATCAATGTATAATTTCTTCTTCCTAGGTATCATTATTTTTCCATGGATCAGCTTGCAGAAATGATCCCATCAGTCATACAGTTTTTCAAGTAAGTTGATCAGTCCAAAAAAAAAAAAAAATTAAAAAATCAGTTGCCCTGACAAAGTAATCAGCTGAGCATGGTGAAGAATTCGACTGATTTAGTTATGTATTTATTTATTTTACACTGGCGGTATGAACCCTCCAAGTCACTGCATTTGCAGTGTGTCTTTTTCGGGGTTGGCATTCCAGTCACACCTCATATTTTCTCTGCCTTAAAAGGCGGAAGGATCGATCCAAAAAAGACCTTAACAACAGAACTTACCCAGAAGGCCTTTGAGATCAGATGTGATTTTTTCTTTTTCTAAACAGTGGGGAAAAAGGGCATACAAAGTGGAGAAGTGTAAATAGGAGCTGTAAAATACTTAAAGTGCAGTTTGTAATTTTTGGAATTGTCTTTGCCGTCCAGAAAGAGCAAATTTAAATTATAATTCACAAGCCTTCCGTTCTCAACCGGTCACATGGCCTTCTGTTAAAACTACAAATGCCTCATGAGTTGCTTTTTAGAAAAAACGGGCACACCTCAGCAGCTGTACTTTCCAGGCCAAGGCGTGCCAGTAGACCTCTTAAATGAAGAAACCAGCTCGATCCTTGGATCCGTCCAAGGCCATCTACTCTAGCTATCTAATTCCAAATGACTGAAATGACTATGCGTAGTCAAAGCATATAATTGTAAATATTAGCGATTAAATCACTTAAAAGTCTCTTAAAAGTATAGCAATGCAAGGCCAGTCTTATGGGCTGCAGTAGAAAGGTTTTACCTGCTTTACCTTTTTTTATTATTAAAAAACCTGAAAACCTAGAGTTACAGTTTTTTCAGTAGTGATTTTGTACCTTTCATATTTTGTTGGATTACCTGTATTTCTGTCTACCGCGACCGGCTGCCTTTAATACCACATTATTGCTAGTAATTGCTAACTAGTCTTCTATATGTGTCCACTGGTGTAGTTTCCGTACTGTGATCGGAGTTGGAGTTGGAGCAGGGGCCTATGTCCTTTCAAAGTTCACAGTAAGCCTCTCTCTCTGTCACCTTACTTGTGTCTCTCTAGTAAGATTTTTTGCATTCGGAATTCAGAATCCAGCATTTCACACAATGAAATTATATTAGTAACAGAGACATTACACACAGTTTTACCATAATTTTACAAATGTCCTCATGTTAAATCTATTGGTTAAATCTTTTTTAAATAGATAGATAGATAGGCCATTAGAGGTTACTTTAGTCTAAGCGCTCTCATTATGATACAGTGGTGTTACACTCATTCATACATTGTCTGGAGTTTATTCAATTATTCATTCTCTCTCTCTCTCTCTCTCTCTCTCTCTCTCTCTCTCTCTCTCAGCTTAAAAATCCAGACTCTGTGGAAGGTCTTGTTCTGATAAATATTGACCCGAACGCTCGCGGCTGGATAGACTGGGCCGCCCAAAAGGTGCGTTTTTCCTTCTCTCGTACGATTGGTAGAGTAACACACGCCGCTGTTTTGTGTGTGTTGGGAGAATTTCATTTATATTCATTTTTCTCTTTTTTTTTTTCCCTCCCTCTATCTCTCTTTCTTTCATTCCAGCTCAGCACACTGACTTCCTCACTTGCCGATCAGCTCCTTGGTCACCTCTTCAGTCAGGTGTGTTAAGGTTTTCTTGTGGTTGTGTGTGATAATCTATCCAAATCCAGAACCGTTTAATTACACTGTGTGTGTGTGTGTGTGTGTGTGTGTGTGTGTGTGTGTGTGTGTGTGTGTGTGCGCGCGCGCGCGCGCAGGAGGAGAATTCGTCCGACACTGAGCTTGTTCAGGCACACAGAGAGAGGATCGCAACAGCCTCCAACCTGGCGAACATCGAGCTCTTCTGGAAGAGCTACAACAAGTACACTCTCTCTTTCTCTTTCTCTCTCTCTCTCTCTCTCTCTCTCTCGCTCTCGCTCTCCGTCTTAAATGTTATTTTTCTGTCTTTCAGTCGCAGGGATCTGAACATCGACCGTAGCAGCACTCTCAAGTGAGTTGAACAAAATAACTAATATAATACTAGTATTCATATGGTTTGGCAAGAATGCAAGTATTTGACGTTTCCCTGTCTTTCTGTCTTTCCCTCTTTCTTCTCAGATGTCCCGTCATGCTGGTGGTAGGGGACCAGGCACCATATGAAGAAGCTGCAGTAAGTCCTCATACAATCGAGAGCCATCTTTAAATAAGACACTGTTACTTAGATCGTAGATATGCTGCCTGTTTTATAGCTCAGTATTTCATACCTCCCCGGTATTAAAGGGGTACCTGAGTGTTTTTTTTTTTTCAACCTTATCTCTGTCTACCACATACGTACAGTATATCTGATTACTACAGACAAGAATTTTTGAAAAAAAGGAGTTTCCCTGTTCAAGGAAAAGAGAGGAAAAATCGCTCAAAGCTCACTTATAATTGAAGTCTAAGAGCTGTTTTTTTTTTTTTTTTGTAGGAGGCTTTCTTCTATTTCTTCAAATTTCTTGTAAATTCAGCTGTAAATTCAACCTTCCAGACATTCAGGCAAGAATTTGTAGTTAAAGTAAACATGGAATGCCACAAACCTTGCACAAAGTATTACAATATTTATTTCTTAATTTTGTATTTCGTAATTAGAATTTCTTTTCTTACTTTTTGATAGTAAAAAGAGCAGCTTTTGCTAAGCCTTTGTCATGTATTTCATTCCAATTCTAAAATCCCATTTTTATTTTTTAACTGTTCCACAGTGACTGTTGTATTTTTAATCATTTCTAATGTCCATTTTGTAGTCATTTATTTTAAAAAATTTACGGATAAAGTTCAGCTTCCCCAGACTTCCATTAAAAGCACAGTTTCGGTAAAGAGATTTCTATACCTTTCTGTTTACAAGGAAATGTGTCCTAATTCTTGTCTATAGTAGATAGATAGAGATAGAGATAAAGAGTACTTTATTGGTGCTCAAGGGGAAATTTGGTGTCACAACAACCACAAAACAAGAGCAACAGGAAGGACTAAGACTTAACAGTTCACAATACTTGAAAAACGCACAATAAACTGACAATATACCACAAATAAGAGGGAATAAAAATGTACATATAAATAGCTCTCCAAGTTATTTACAGACTCCTGTATCGTGTAGTAGTCATGTATGCAAAATCAGTAGACATATCCATCGTCTCCAATGTCCTCATAGCTCCAGAACCTCGTTGCTGATTCACTGTAGAGTCGTATAGCAGTGGGCAAGAATGGGTTCTTGTACTTCTTGTAGTAATGAGACACACTACAGCTCAACTCAACTCAACTTTTATTTATAAAGCACTTTCAAAACCATTAAAATGGCCCAAAGTGCTGTCCATAGGTAATAAAAATACTAAAATTCATGGAAACGTAAAATAACAACAAGACATAACATCAAGAAAAGCATACAGCCGATCCTTCACAATTCTCCGACCTAATCAAACGCCGAAAGCTTGATAAAATAAAGCATACAAGTGATAATTAATATTGTATTGCCTAAAAATTGACCCCAAGGGGAACATATATAATGAAAATAAAGTCAGACCGAGAATTGATCCCTGAGGAATCCCCCCAAGTGACAGTCGCAGATGACGAAACATAATTTCCAATTTTAACTGAGCGTGTCCTGTCCTGCAGATAGGAGGAAAACCACTTAAGGGCTACACCCTTAATCCCAACATAATCTCTAAGGCGTTCTATTAAAATCACATGATCTAAAGTATCGAAGGCTGCACTTAAATCTAACATCATTAAGGCAACACTTCTCCCGGAGTCAGTACTAAACAAAATATCGTTTCTAACCTTTAATAATGCTGATTCTGTGCTGTGATTGGTCCTAAATCCAGACTGAAAAATATCCATTATGTTGTTTCCAATCAAAAAGTCAACAAGTTGATTATGGACAACTTTCTCTAAAATCTTACTCATCAAAGGCAATTTGGAAATAGGCCTAAAATTGCCACACACTACAAATGCAGTGTTTAGTGAATATTCTTTTAACTTGACTCAACGTATGGTACTTTCACACTATCTCTTTTTTTTTTTCCTCAACTGCCAGTGCAAGTTTTACATGTAGTGGTACTTCCAAAGTTGAAAAAAGTTATATTATTTTTTGGACATTCCTCCGTAGGCAGCGTGACTGTAGTTGCATGCAGTCAAGTCACACAAACAGCTCGTCTTGTCTTTCTCCCTCCAGAGCTACAGTGAAGGCAAACAACCTTCTCATCACTCGAGTTAAACCAATCTTCATGGAATCTTTATTAATACTATTAATAGCAGTCTGTGCTAGGACTATCAAGAGCAGCCACTTTTCATATCAGCACATAAGGTGCTTTGCCGGCACTTTTTCTGTCGTGCAAAAGAAAAGAAAAAAAACAGCACCAAGTGTGAAAGCAGCCTTAATGAGCTATTCAAAATCCAAAACTGACTTGATTCTCCTGCAATCTCAAAAATGTCAGAGATTTTGCGATTTTTTTTTTTTTTTGTCCATCAGGTGGAGTGCAACAGCAAACTGGACCCAACTACAACCTCATTCCTGAAGGTGCCATTAATTTTGTATATGCTTTTTCTTTAAGCGTTTAATACCCATGAGCAGTCTGCAGTCTAACAGCTAAACTAATGCATTTCGTACTCCGTGTTCTCAAGAGTGTAATATTACATTGTCGTTTTCTCTCTGCTCTCTGCAGATGGCTGACGCTGGCGGGATGCCACAACTCACTCAAGTAATTAACGTGTTTTTTTTTAAATGAAACATCGTTCACATCATTAATCTAACGAATCATCAAGAGTATTGGAATGCGAATGATTTTCTTACATTATTGTTGATTGTGTCTCTGCAGCCCAGCAAGCTGACTGAAGCATTCAAATACTTCATCCAGGGAATGGGATACAGTGAGTAGTTTACAATCACGATGATGACATTTTTACTGACTTGTAAGAAAATTTGTATCACGGCGCTGATGAATTCTCTATTCTGATCGGTCAGGAGGCGTCGATTCATTTTTCTATAACAGCAGCTCTGACCGTAGTGCCGGCTGTAATACAAATCACAGGTTTAGATTAATGCGCTCGTCATAATATGCTATCATTTCTACAGCAGCGAATCTTACTGTACTTGTATGGCCAATGCGGCACACAATCTAAGGCTAATAATAAGTGGATAAAAAAAAACATGGTGTTCATTAACAAAGAAAAACCTATAATCATTTATATGGTGAAGATTTTTTTTTTTAACTAATATTTATGGAAGGAATCTCCAGTGTCAGTGCTACATGTTTATTTTTGGCTTATTAATGACGTTGGTGAGGGAATGACTGTTATTAGCTGTTCTCACATAAATGATAACAGGAACTATCTAACTATAAAGGGATAAGCTATCTTATTCTTTACTAAATGAAAAAAGTAATCATTGGCAAACTGCTGTGGAATAAGAGGAATAAAACACCTCAGCGTATGCTGTTAGAGGAAAATAATCAACTTCGGGTGGTAACGGTAACTCCACTTCACAGCGGCCTGCTTCTTGTTTTGTGTTTATATTTTGGTTAATAGAACCAATTAATATTTATTAGAAAATATTACGGGTGGGATTGGTCAAAGTTTCTGTGAGAGTGGGTGGGATTGGTCAAAGTTTCAGTGAGAGTAGGTGGGATTGGTCATACTTTCAGTGAGAGTGGGTGGGATTGGTCAAAGTTTCTGCGGGAGTGGGCGGGATTGGTCAAAGTTTCTGCGGGAGTGGGCGGGATTGGTCAAAGTTTCTGCGGGAGTGGGTGGGATTGGTCAAAATTTCTGGGAGAGTGGGGGGGGATTGGTCATACTTTCAGTGAGAGTAGGTGGGATTGGTGAAACTTTCTGCGGGAGTGGGTGGGATTGGTCAAATATTCTGCTGGAGTGGGTGAGATTGGTCAAAGTTTCTGTGAGAGTGGGCGGGATTGGTAAAAGTTTCTGCTGGAGTGGGCGGGATCGGTTAGACTTTCTGTGAGAGTAGGTGGGATTGATCAAACTTTCTGAGGGAATGAGCAGAATCGGTTAAACTTTCTTGGGAATGGGCAGGATCAGTCAAACTTTCTTCGAGAGTGTGTGGGTTTGGTTAAAGTTTCTGTGAGAGTGGGTGGGATTAGTCGAACTTTCTGTGAGAGTGCAAACTTTTGCACCCAGCTAGATGGCCAAAAACCTCTTTACCTAATGCACATTCTCTCTTTCTCTTCTTCATCAGTGGCATCCTCCTGCATGACCCGTCTGTCCCGCTCACGCACCACCTCCCTCTCTTCATCCTACTCCCTGGAGGGCTCTCGCTCACGATCACGCACCCTCTCCCAGGGCTCCGTAGGCGGAAACATGCCCCCTACCTCCTCCAACACAATGGAGGTGTCCTGCTGAAGAGCACGAGAAAGAGAACAAGAGAGAGAGAGAGGTGGATGGATGGATGGATAGATGAATAAGCCACTACTGTTGAGAGGGTCATAACAATCAGTCATATCCATTCATCAAAGTGTAACGCAAGAAAGGAAGAGAGACATAAAGAGAGAGAGAGAGAGAGAGATACTCCTCTTACCAAACTAAATCTCATTCTCATGTATAATTCGCTCATCCCGTACTTGGGGGAAGTGAGAGATTCTTAAGGGAAGCGAGCTGGAAATAAGTGACATGGGGAGAGAGGGAGAAAAAAAAAAAACATCCCTTTATCTCTCCATCCCTCTGTCAACTTAACATCTGTGGTGCAGGTAGGGGCCTGTAGAGAGACCCAAGATGTAGTGATAACCAATAGTAATACTTCTAATATAGAATAATATTGATTATCTATAAATAATGACAGTAATGTAATTAAAAACAGTTCACTTAATTACATGTTGAAAAATAGAGGAAAAAAAAACACAATAGAGTAGCAATACTCATCATGTGTCTGTTGAGTTCTTTTGGTATACTATTTGGTGTGTTTGGAGTGGGTTTTTTTTTTTTTAATGAATTTATTTAAAAAAGGTGTTGGATAAATACCAATGTCTTTCGGTGGTAGCCAGCTCGTGTCTTCCATTTGACTTATTTGAAAACAAAAATAAGTGGGGAAATGGTAAATATGGGGAAACTGTGTGTGGAAATGAAAGATTGAGACATTCGTATGTTTTACTGCTCCAAACTGCATGGTAGAATTGTTACTTTTTTTTTTTTTTTTTTGATGATGATGATGATGTGAGAGTATATGGATTATGGAGATGCTGAATTATACAAAGACAAAAGAGCAAAACAGACAAAACAGGTGAAGTTTTAAGCTTCTGCTACCTGGATTTTTTTTTTTTTTTTTTTTTTAAAGAACACCAGCAGTATTGATTTTATTTTAGTATGGCTGTTTCCCCAGTGCTGAGTGTTTGACAAAATTCATTCAACCAAGTAACAGGTTTGAAAATAATAACCTGAAGCTGATGTAAGATCAGCACACTTTGTTGAAGCTTAATGATTCTAGCTGCACTTTTTTTTTTTTTTTTTTTTTTAAAATATGCATATGCCCCAGTGCACTTCCAGTTCCAGAGAAAGCACAATGGCCCTTATTCAGCAAAGTTGCATGAAATCAAGCGCAGATTTGGATGCATGGAATGACATAGGAATAAAATCTGCATCTGATTCGTGAAACTGCCTTATGAGTGGCGATATGAACGCAATGGATGAATCCGCTTCATCTGCGTGGATGCAAGTTCCTGCTAACTAATCCCTCATTTACACGCCCTTGTATTCCGACTAACTAATCCCTCATTTACACACCCTTGTATTCCGACTAACTAATCCCTCATTTACACGCCCTTGTATTCCGACTAACTAATCCCTCATTTACACGCCCTTGTATTCCTACTAACTAATCCCTCATTTACACGCCCTTGTATTCCTACTAACTAAGCCCTCATTTACATGATAACTAATCCCTAACTTATTCACAGGTCCTTATGACATTTCCCAATATACCCTCTTAATAATAAGCTGTTTAAGGTCACAGTCAGGTAGAAGTTGTTTATAGCTTAGAGTTCATTTTAGAACTTAAATAGTTCAGATTTAACTGAAATCTGTTTTTTAAACTAAAGCTGTATGTATAAATATAGGTGAGCCATGTTTCTCAAACAAATCAAACCCTTAGTTCATATAACCAAAACATAGACATAAATGAAGCAGTGAAAATCAGACTACTGAAATTAATAATCCATGTCTGATAATTTTTTTTAAGTGTTGAAATTTTGGATTTGACATTTTTTGTGTTGATATGAAATTAATATAATTACTTCGTAAAAGCAATATCTACGGGTCTTTGAATTAGGCCTGTGTTTCCAAGACCACACATGTTTTATGATGCCTCTCGTACACAAATGCATTACCGTTACTCAAATGAAGGATTAATCAGCTGATAAAGATCAACGTCTGTCCCTTTGATTTACTTTTACAAATTACAGCTTGACACTAAGCCCCGCTAGCTGTATTTTCTAGTACGAGGTTTCCGCACGCACGATTGTGATTATCAGCGCCATTTGCTATGTTTTATACTGCTCTACTTACTATATTTCCTTACAGCATTGATGATACTAACATTGGTTTCCCTTATTTAACTGCAAAGCAAGCAATTTTTCAGATTGTACAAATTTTACGCTAATCTTTCACGCGCTCTGTCCAGACGTGTTTCATACTAATACGCCAAAGGTGAACGCGACAAATAAGGAAAGTAGTGTTGTCATTTTTGCGTGCTTATTTTACAGCCATATTTCACTGTATGTAGCTTTGATGAATAAGGGCCAATGGTGAACATTGGAAAATAATGACTATCAAGAAATTTGGATAGAATTATTTGTCTTAAAATGTTTGACGTTATAGTTATAGTTATAGTTAGGGCACTATAGGGAATGTAGACATACATTCTAGCGTTTGGGACAAAGGTACAGTTTCTCAAATAAAATGTTAGAAAACATTTGATATAGGCTTTTTTTTTTTTTCTCCCCTTCTTCTATCTGTTTGGCTGGCTCTCTAGCATAGCTAAGTTATTAATTTCATGAATTAATAATAGCCCCCTCTAACAAAACAATGATGATTTTGATAACGATGATCCGCCAGCAAATCCACTGCCACCAGACTGTTACTACTAATACAGAATATCAAATGACGATAAGCTGAATTTGAACTACTTTAACCACTAAGCTTTTCAAGCTAATCCTCAGTCAAGTATAAGCATCTGTCGTATGTCGCGCTCAATTAGACACACTTTACATAATTCCTGATCCAGCAAAGAAATCAGTCGATCAGTCCTCAAATCTGAAGTTGCTCGTTAACAACGGCATTCGCTGCCAACACGTTCGTTAACTAGCTCTTACCTAAAAGAGAGTCAGAGGAAGTGCCTAGCTAAATTTAACCCATTAGAACAACAACAAAAAAAAATAGCCATATCTTTATCAAGAGAGCCAAATCACGAGCCAATACAAATCAGACCAGCGCTGTTTTTTTTTTTTTGGTTTTTTTGTTTTTTTTCATTTGCAACACTCTGTGTTGTAGAAGCCATGATAATCAGCACAGCACTGCCCTGAATCACCAAATCATTAGATAATTCGCTGTTGACATGACACAGAATCCCGTCAAGAGTTTGCTACGTGTATTTGATAGGCTACATTTGTGTACTTGTCATGTGCAGCCAAATCACACTTAAACGTATGGCCTCGGTTCCAATACTGTTTTTAGCACATCTTTGGCAACTTCAGTAGTTCCTCCGCATTTGCCTCCTTTTTAATACTGAAGTGAAGTGAAGTGACTTGTGGCCAAGTATGGTGACCCATATTCGGAATTTGTGCTCTGCATTTAACCCATCCAAGTGCACACACACAGTAGTGAACACACACACACAGTAGTGAACACACACCCGGAGCAGTGGGCAGCCTTTTTTGCTGCGGCGCCCGGGGAGCAGTTGGGGGTGGGGTGCCTTGCTCAAGGGTCTCACTTCAGTCGTGGTATTGAGGGTGGAAGAGAGCGCTGGTCATTCACTCCCCCCACCTACAATCAAATCTGTTGTCGTTTTGAACGCCATTGTCCCAGCCCCCGCCCAATCCACCCCCATCCACCCAACACCTCAACCCCCACCCCCCCACCCCCACATCGCCGTGATATCAGCATGGCACACAATCACAATCTTCTGATAGGAATAAGAAATATACACCCCCAAATTAGCACCAGGATCTCTAAGCACACTACAAATAGTACGATATAAACATATTAACTGTGTTTCAGAGTGGAGTATTCCGTTAATTACCTAGAGTGAAGTTTGTTATATGGAGGTCCAAGTGACTGAGTCAGCGTAAGTGCAGACTCAGACACATATGTTTTGAATTGTTGCTTTCAGACTGGGTTTTATATAAAAGTAAATAAAGCACCTGCTCCTCCCTCTTCCCCTTGTGCTGCAAGTGGTCAGCGGTGGTGTCACTTCTGAGTTGTGAGGGATCGTCAAAAACAGTATTGAAACACAAGGATGGGGTTAGTGTTAAGCTTTTGTTGAGATTAGCGTTGAAAGTTGGAGCAGAAGAACATTAGTTGCTGAAATGTATAGAAATGGCACATGGTATCATTCAGTCTATTGCTAATGGAGGAATATAGGTACAGGTGTTTGATACAGAACAAATGCTTTGCATTGCTGGATAAAGGCTTTACCAAAAAGAGTAAAGGGAAATATCTGATATAGTTTACTCTGGGGGGTTTAAAAAGGGGGGAAAACAAATCGGAAGCGTCAGTGTTTGGGCCGGAGCCGTGTGATTGCTCTTCCACTTTATTTTGTTTTTATTTTACTTTATTTCTTTGATTATACCCTTTTTAATGTTCAATCCTCCCTGTGTTTCGTGTTGTACTAGGTTACTGTCTCACTGTTCTCACAGGTTAGACATCAGTGTACTAGTTCTTGTGTAAGCTTTTTTAGCATTAGAATGTAAAAAAGGGGGAATTAACATTATTAACAAAAAAAAAAGTGTATAACAAAATACAATCCAAGTTTCTTGTGTGGCTAATTCTGTGTAATGCTATGAACAACCGAAAAAAAAAAGGTATTAATAAAAAGGAAGTAAACCATGCTGGCTTGCTTTGACTTATTGTTCAAAGTGTAGTTGTATAAGGTGGATTTGTTGACTATCACCTCAGTTTCCTTTGTTTTTGGTCCTTTGTAATGTTAATATGCCATGAAAAATCTATTTTTTAAATATAAAAGAGCTTTAATTTTTTAATAATTATCACTGTATCTGAATTTTCTAGATAAAAAGCAATATATTGTGAAATGTAATCATGTTTTTTTTCGTCAGCCTTCAAATTTGATCAATATTAATTGAAAAACAATAATGATACACTTTAATTACAAAATGATCTAATTCAGAACACAAATAAATGGTTTGGACACTCTTGACTACGAAAATATTTTATTTGATCAAGCACCGTTTATGTGTGTTACTACGCCTCAAATTGAACAATTGGATGGATCAATATAGATTGCAAAATTATTTACGAATAAAAAGTATTAAAGTGTCACATCTCGATGTAAATATTGCAAAACGTCATATACATCTATTCATGGAAGGCCCCATAGTTTGTTAGAGAACAGATCTAAAAAAAAAAAAGAAACAGCATCACGAAGGCCAAGGCGCTCTCAAAACAAGTCTGGGACAAAGTTCTGGAAAATTATCAATCAGGGTTCAGTCACTCATTTTTATGGAAGAGTGATGAAAAGAGATATGAGCCATAGGAATTTGCTAAAAAGCACGCTGGAGACTCAGCAAAACTCAACAAAGAACTTGGGAAAAGATTTGGTCTGATGAGGCCAAAATCCACCTATGCTATGTTCAGCAGAAATCCGACACTGCCCATCATCCTGTGAAAACCATCTCCACAGTGATGCATGGGGGTGGTAGCATCAGGTTGTGGGGATGCTTTTCATCAGCAGGGACTGAGAATCTGGTCAAGGTTGAGGGCAGGATGGGTGGAGTTAGATACAAGGCAATTCTAGAGGAAAAAAAGACTTGAGACTGGGGCAGAGGTTTACCTTCCAACAACATACTGCCATGGTTACATTTATGGCATTTGGCAGACGCCCTTATCCTTATCCAGGGCAACTTACAATTATCTCATTTATACAACTGAGCAGTTGAGGGTTAAGGGCCTAGCAGTGGCAGCTTGGCGGTGCTGGGATTTGAACTCTGAACCTACCGATGAGGAGTCCAATGTCTTAACCACTGAGCTGCCACTTCCCTACCCTGGAGTGGTTCAAAACCATGAACCTGAATGTGTTCGAATGGCCCACGCAAAACCCAGATCTCTATCTGATCTCGAATCTGTCTCGAGACTTGAAAGTTGCTATTCACCGTCAGTCTTCCATTGAAAATGTAACAGAGCTTGAGCAGTTTTGGCAAAAGACATGGCAAAAATATCAGGATCCAGACATGCAAAGCTGATAGAGTAATCTCCCATTAACCTTTGTGTGGTTAAAAGTCCTATATATAGTCATATAGATGTTGATTATACGTAATCAATAATAATTGATTTACACAATATGTCATGCAAAGGTGCATACTATATATGTGTAGGTTGTCTCTGGGAAAAAAAAAAAGAGTGTATGATGGCAAGGACAGGTTTTCTTTATAAGACAATTTATTATAAATAGACAAAGAGCAAAATTGGTTGAGTTTCAAATACAATGAGAAATAACACAACATGCGTAAAAGAAAGATAAAATACAGTTTTCAGGACTTCTTCATTGAACTTTGTTGTATATAATGGTCAGTGTTGCAATCCTACCGGAGGAATCTTTACCCAGTGATCATGATGAAAATGGTTGGAATTCATTGCAGGACAAAACCTCCAAAGTTCCACTGACATCCACTTATTTGAGACACTTACAGTTGAGACAAAACACAAGCACAAAAGTGTTAAAAGAGCTGACCGTAAACTAAATGCTGCCAAAAGGCACAAATGCAAGAAAGCCACAGAGAGAGACACAAGGGTTAGACTATAGTGCAGGTACTCAGGAGTGTTAGTCATACCGTCCAAAAGGTAATCTGTAAATGGTAAGTCCATGAATCCTTGCAATAACAGTAATACAAAATGTCTGATATAATTGCAGTATGATTACAAAAATGATTATAAAAATATATTTAGTTAATGTGTTGGTATATTCAGGAGGTTATACTTCATGATAGCACTTAATTCAGCACTTCAGTATACACCATTCCTTCCCTACCGGATGCCGAAAAGATATATGGTGAAAATTATTCTTTGCTGTTCTGTTTCTCTGAGGCTTTACCCGAATATCTTACGCAGAAATTTACAAAAAGACGACACAGTTTCTAGTGAGAAGATGGTGTCCAGACCCAGTGAGCGGAGATTAATAATCTCTCGGCACACCTCGATAACTCCATCTGCTCCAAAAACAACAGGGTTCAGTATTAGCAATAACATAGGGTATTTTGTTATTTGCACATCATAACCTCGACTTTCAGCTATCTGCAACACTGCTATTGCTTTCTGGATATTTGATTTGAGTAAATGCTGTGCCAGGTGCTTGGCTTTAAATTGCTTGGTAAGCAAGATGTCAGAAATCATGTTGGGAGCTTTGCTGGAGCTTTCCACAAAAATCGAAGTCAATGTCAACTCCCTAATGTAGGAGTCTACTGCCTCTTCAGCCTTCTTCAGATCTGCCAACGCCTGAGCAATATGTCCACTATTTGCTCTAGACAGAATGGACAATGCACGATTGTACAAAGCAATGGCAGGCCAACAAGGACTGTTTTCAATGGCTCTCGTGTACATCTCGATGCTGTCTGCAAGGGATCCTTTGTGACGGAGTGTGTTGCCAGTCCTTACATAATGGTAGATCATAGAGGAAGGGGACTGTTTACAGTCCAATTTTATCTTTGCACTTTGCAAGTCTTTCTGTAACTGCTTCCTTAATGTTTCTGTCGATTCATTCTCATTGAACTTCATCAGAAGCCACATACCCCAGCACTCATGAAGTGAAGACACAATATCTTCACAGTCGCCACCCCGAGACTGTTTGTAAATGGTGTCCAGCATGTCAAGGTAGTCAGAAAAAAGTTTCTCCTTTTTGGTGATTTTTGGTATGTCATCTTCAAGAAAATGTGATAGTCTTGTTTGCACAATTAAATCTCTAGACTGTTTTTCAATCTCCAGGTTAGATAAACCACTTGAGTTTTCAATGTTTAGCAAGTCCCTGAGTTCTTTCACCATTGCCTCACAGTTCTTTTCATTGGGGTCTTCCTGACAAATTTTGACGGTCTCTTCAAACTTATTCTCTATAAATCCTGACACAGCTACAGTGGTTTTTAGATGCCTCAGAAGGGTAAGTAACATGGAGAGAGGTGAGTTTAGTGCCCTTATCAGTTTGACTGACTCAGAGAAGTGAGTGGAGCACATGATGAGCTGGGCGGAACCAGGGTTTCCTTCTCGTGCAGTACGACCAAAGGCTTGTTGCTCCACACGGATATTAAGGGGCAAGAAAGTCTGCACTACAAACAACCCCCCTGAAAGATTTACTTCAGTACAGACTTTGAAGTCTGTCCCACGACCAGCCAGATTGGTTGCAACAATGACACAACCTTCAGTGACCACTTTACCTGTAACCTTAGAATTGTCCATATTGTTATTTGTGTACAGTTTCAATTTGTCTGTTGAAATGGTTTCTGAGAGGGCATTGTGGACAGTTTGTGCTCGTTTAATAGTTTCGCAGATGACCAAGACTGCTCTTGGACCTCGGTAGACTGTGGGGTTCACTGTCTTATTAACAACCATACAAATTGTTTGTACCCACTTGTTTTCATCATTAATTACAATGCCGTCCTTCTCGTAAAGTTTCCTGCGTTTGAATGGTGGGATTTTGCAAGTTTTAATGTCGGGGTACAGTTTCTGCAGCAAATCAAGTTCAGTTTGGTTCCCCAAAGTTCCTGTGAGCCCATAAATCCGTTTGTAACTCTTGAATAAATTTACATTGGACTTGAAATTTGTTATCACGCACATATTTGACAGTCTGGTTTGGTGCTTCATTTCAAGGAATTGCTGAAGTCCATCTCCCCATTTCATGTCATTTTGCACGACTCCTGTAGAGCTGTAATCTACAGGAACTACACCATCATTGTGCAGAATGTATTCATGCCCTAAAGTCATTGTTTTGGCAAGAAATGCATTTTCAATCCATATTTTGAGCCTCCCATTTATGTGTTCTAGAAAGCCTGGAATGTGGAATTCATTGTGCTTCAGCTCTGATGTATCTGCAGGGATCTTTAGATATTTATGTGATGGCAGTATGTCTGAATCCTCTGCCATTAGTGAGGAACAAATGATATCTAGCGTCTTCTCTACATCCAGATCTTCAACGTGGTTCACAACAAACCAAATCTTAGCTAAGATTAAGTTTAGAGGCTCCATGACAGGCATCTCACTGTTTAAGTAGACAACTTCTAGACCTTTGTCCAACATGAGCGAGTCCACCTCATCTACTATGACACATTGAAACTGTCTTTCAGGTCTCACAGTTTCTCTTTGGAACCTGTGTCTTAACCAGTCTCCTGCAAAATTCTTAGTTGTGCCGTAGACCACTTGACATGCGTAACACCTCCTCAGGTCTTCAACTTCTGTTTTATTTACATTGTAATCCACAGTGATTCCCAGTTTTTTATAAAATAAAAGCCACTCCTTAGCATCTCGCTCTGCAAGCACGGGGGAACTGGAGATAATGTCCACACTGTCTTCCATCATGGCACGATATGCAGCAAACATGGCCACTATGCATGACTTTCCTTCGCCTGTGCCAACCTGGATTAACTGGCTAGAACGAGAAAGAACCATGATGCACCAGCTCACCATCTGAGTCAACCTTGGTTTCCATCCTTTGGTATCTTCTACTGCTTTACACAGCTTCACTAATTTCTGCTTTTTATCTTGCAGGTGTGGTGAAACAGGGCGTGATGGTGACGAGGACACAGACCAAACAATGTCTTTAACATCTTTTAAAGTATTCTGATCAATGTCTCGCTCTGCTTCAATTTCCTCAATGATCTTTTCAAGGCTTTTCTCTTTTGTTTCTTTAACAAAGTCATTAATTCTATCTTCAATGTTATCCACAAACTGGCTTGGTTCAATGCCAGATAGTAAATCTGGCTTGTTGATCTTGTGAATTTCCACTTCGTAAAGTCTTTTTGCCATCCATGTGTAGAAATCAGTCTGTACTGCCCTGACACTGTATTGCTTCACAAGGGCAGTAAACAAATCCACAGCATCGTTCTGACTCCACTGTCCATATCTGACCAAATCAAGCAATCTTGATAACAATAGATTTGTTGATGCCATATCCTGAGTTGTGGATTATAGATCAAAGTGCACTTCAAAATGCTATTCAGAAGTCCATTTTGCTCTTCCTGTGGTTAAAAACAGAACAATAAATCAGGTGATAAGAAGTAGTGCAAAAAGGCTTGTTAAAGAAGAATTTCTCAACAAACCTAGCTTTCTGAAAAATCTAAAATGCTCCCAAAAATAACGACAAAAATAATACTTTAAAAAAGTTACTGTACGGTAGATAGTAGAGGTAAATAGTAAAAAACTAAATCAAATCGCTATTTGGTATGACAAGTTACTATATATTTACACTAATGCAGAAGACATTACATCTATTACATTACATTATATTTGGGTACTGTCAAGATCCTGGATTAACCTTTGATTTTAATCAATTACACTGTCAATTTTTAGTGTAGGATTAGGATTAGGATTAATCTTGTGACAAATTACCAACAAAACCATCTATGATACATAACAAGTAATTCCATGGTTCTTATTTACTTGGGTTTATTTGTAGGAATAGGCCTACTCATCAAACCTTGTCATCATCCTTTAAAGGGTGTCATGGAAGTCCCTAGTGTATTTACTTTTGCTTTTGATTAGTCACATTCAACATATAACAATAGTCTTGTCTGATATCTTCAGTTTGATACCTTCACATACAAAATCATCTGAAGAAATTCGAGAACTCAAGATCCTGGAATAAACAATCCTTTAAATGATCTTTTATTTTGTTGGTTACTTTTACTTTTGCTTAATCATGTGTTCGCTAGACATATATACTAGAATATTTATAACATATGCTTCTCTGGAAACTAGATTTATAAGTCAGTGTTCTAGATAGAACATTGATATAAATCCGGTAAATCACAGGTTCCCTTTATGAGAAACCTATTTATTCTGTTCTCTTTGTAGGCGTAGGCTTAACCATTAGTATAACATAAACCTCACTGTACTCACCTCACAGGTGAAAATAAAACAACTTCAGGTAAGACATCATTTGAAGTAATTTGGAAACAGTCAAGATCCTGGAATAAATGATCATTTATGGTTTTATTTGTTGCTTTTATTTGTTTATTTATTTATTTACGTTATTAATTGTGTGTTCTGGAATAGGTACCAGAATATTTATAACATGTTTCTCTGAAAAAAAAATATATCTATTGAGTCAATGTTCTAGATGGATATGGGTTAATTTACACTATTTATTTTTTAACATAGTACTAAGATTCATCCCGTGACAAATTACCAGCAAAACTGTCTGTGACACATAACAGGTAAATCACAGGTTCTCTGTACAGGAACCCTATTTACTCATGCTCTTTTTTGTTCATGTTCTTTAGCATAACATAAACCTCATCATACTCACCTCGCGGGTAATGAAGAAGTGTCTTCAGGTAAGACAGCATCCGAAGTAATTTGGAAACAGTCTGAATTGTGGAATGAACCGCCTTATAAACAGTGCCATGGAATTCCCCTCACTTATTAACTTTCGCTTTCAGTTAAACACAGTAAACTCTCTAGGCGTCTGTAATGGGGCATTTATAACATTACGCAGGATAGAAATAAAATAATAATAAAGCCCTTAATATAAGCAAAATTCCTTTGTGCAGTTATGGATAGTGTTCTTTATTGTAAAATTCTTTTTCATTTGCAGTCTCTTTCCTAACAGTGTGTTTTTAACATGCCATTACTATGGTGAAAATTATTTTCAACAGACTGCAAGATTGTTTGATGTCAGTAAAAACTGTACTGAATACCAACAGACATCATGTTTAAACAAAATATGAATCATATTACTTGATGTTAAACTTGTTTTTGGTTTGTAAAGGAAAGCCCTGTAGTTTCAGCCAACCCACTTTCACTTCCTTTTTTCGATAAAAACTCAACTTAAAGAGATGATTGTGGGAAGCCACATGTGAGGAGCAGTTTACTTTATATCATCTCACCTACTAGCACCCAGCAATCTACTTCATACTGGATGTCAGTATAAAGTGAGCCATTATACATGTAGCATTATACAGTATAATCATCCAATCATCTTGCAACATTGCAGCATTTGACTATTTTTTCCCCGTTATTTTTATTTATTTTTTTTTACCTAAAAACAATTGCATTTTAGACTGGAATTTTCTCAAGGGACAACATTACAGATCCTGGCACAAATGAAACAGAGTTTGTGTGAAAAACAACAAACCTTATCACTTCAAATCAGGTGCCCATACTCAAAATGTGAAATGTAAACAAAATTCAATGTCATCTGTATAGTGCTTTTTAACAATAGACATTGTCACAAAGGAAGTTTGCAGATCTCTAATGAGCAAGCCAGAGGTGAGAGTGACGAGGGAAAACTCCCTGAGACGACATGAGGAAAGAACCTCGAGAGGAAGCAGACTCAAAAGGGAAACCCATCATCTGGGTGACACTGGATAGTGGGATTATAAATCATTACAGTATACAGGTGTAGAAGAATAAAGGCAAACAATATGAAGTATGTTGAAAGGATGTTTAGTATGAGTCCTAGGATGAGCACAGAACAGTCTTTATGATTGCAGCAACAGTTAGCAGTCTTCGTTACATATCTAAGTGAGATTATCCACTGAAACAAGATTTGGGCATGAGCTGTTTTTAGGGTATCCATGTGGGACCATCCACAACAGCAAAAAGTGAGTCATAACCAAGAAAAGGATGATTTCGGTCCTATAGCTTCTTTTTTTTTTTTTAATATAAAAAGGTGTTACTACTATTATCTTCCATATCTTCACTACAGTATTTTGGGCCTAGTGTCTAACAAACACTGGGCACTTCATAATTTGTCTTCCTTGAATAAAAATAGGGATTTATGATCAGATCTTGGCCTTTAAATCATAATAAATCATCCTAATTCTAAATTAATAAATGTGGTTCATTGTCTTTACTGATCTGACTGAACTTTTTTAACAGGGTCAAGGACAGCAGGCTGATTGAAAGTATTCTACATGCAGACTATGGCAACACTAGAGTTGTTGTAGTCGTCAACAAAGAATATGAAAGCATCAGATATTGCTTTATATGTATGACCATCAGTACCTTAGATGACCTTACCCTGGAGGTAAGGAGGTGGAGGTGATGTTGCCCTGCCAAGGTTTACAGTAAAGAGAAATCCACAGCTAATACTAGCTAATGCCAGTAAATCAAGACTCTGTGCAGGATGAAATAAAAAAACAGAAAACAATGTTGCTGGTGCAGCTCAACCAGTCACGTCTATAATGCTTAGGCTAGCATGACGAGGGTACAACCTTGCCATTTCTTTTGTTTCATAAATGCTACTAAAGGTTTGTCAGCATAAAAAGGTTATCAGCAATCAGCATCAGTCTGTCTGACAAAAGTCTCAGATACAAGCTGCCGCATTTAGTCTTTCCGAGAAACCACAAAACAATTGTTTAACTGGCTTTTAGCCAGTAAATCCAGACACACTGATGTATCTCAGGTGAACATAGCACACTGAAAAAAATTACTGGAGTGAAATTTACTCAAGAAAATTGTGGTGGAACAATTTCTATACATAAAATCTTTAGTAAATTTAACTAAGCATATTGCAAGTAAGGTTTACATGGCACCAAGGATTATTCTAATAAAACATTTAATTGAATAGCAGTTTTTCTTTTTTTAATAAGTAATTTTGACTCAAACTTGAGTTAAATGAACTACATAAATCTCAACACTCTAAAAAGTATTTATCATCTAAACATGATCATTTCTACTAAAAGGACACTAGCAACTTTAATGGTTCCAACTAGAAGTAACACTCTAAGGAACAAATGCACTTACATCAGCCTTCATAATGACTGAACTGACAGAACCCAGCATAATTACTTAACTAACTAGACACACAAACCATACACCTGACTGAAAAACACAAAGAGGGTGAAACTTTACTACAACATTAATCTTTGATGGTGGAGTGGCTGGCCTCTTTATGTCCCAGGGCGTTATCTTCTGTTATCTTCTGGCTCTCACTTTTAGTTATGCCATATTTTAGTCATAGTTAGTCTAGCCGAAGTCCCTGCTCGCACTCTGAACACAATGTACATCTCTCTCTCTCTCTCTCTCTCTCTCTCTCTCTCTGTCTATCTCTCCACATGCTACTCCTGAGATGCCAGTGATCCTGACCCCTTCTGCTCTCTGGACCTGCCTGATCCATCCCGATGCCCTACTTCTGGTT
>CM075030.1:6646184-6684704 GCA_037576675.1 Pangasius sanitwongsei | reverse complement strand
TGTGTGTGTGTGTATGTGTGTGTGTGTGAGAGAGAGAGAGAGAGAGAGAGAGAGAGAGAGAGAGAGAGAGAGAGAGACTGGCCCTCTCTGACATCCTGGAACGCTTAACTGAAAACGGTCAGCCTGTGTAGTATTATTGCAATATTAAAAAACTTGTACAGCACCCCGGTAGTCTAGCGGATAAAGATCCCATGCTCTCACTTCCATGGCCTGGGTTCGATTCCAGGGCAGGGAACCAACCCAGCCACTGGAAGTGTACTCCCAGTGCTGATCCCAAGCCTGGATAAAATGGGAGGGTTGCGTCAGGAAACATAAAATCTGTGGCAAATGAAATATGCAGACCCATGATCTGCTATGGCGACCCCTAATGGGAGCAGCTGAAAGAACAACAAAACTGTTACAGCAGACTGAGTTTTGTCACCATAAACAAATGCTCAAAACTCAAAATATTCAACAAATTGTTTACTTATTGACACTTTTTGTGTACGGAGGCTTTGCTGATAAATTTGAGGCAAAAAAAAGGAGATTGAGCAAATTTTTTTTGATTTATTGCTATATAATAACATTTAGTAAATGCCAAAGGTGATGGCACCAGATTCTGAATGCAAGTGAATGGGACCTAATGCCAAACAAATGCTCATAACTTGAAAAATATACTTTGAAATGATTAGATATTTAGAGGTTCTTGAAAGGGGGAGTAGCTCAATAATCTAAAGTTGAATAGAGTTTCTATGTGAATGTATAAGGATTTTAGAGGTAAATGTTTTGTTGAAACAGCGAATTCAGACAGTTTACTTTCACAGCTACAAGGGAGTTGACATCACCCACTGTAGCTTTTCCCCATTAAAATGAATGGGGGAAGAAAGTAGGATGGATATAAAGAACAAGATGAGTCTAATATCTCTGTACTTTGTCATAACAGATCCTTGTGTACCCACGTTTCACTATGTGAATTTTGGTGGTTGTGAATTGACCGATTCAGAGCAGTTTTTTTTTAGTGAAATTTTTTTTCAATGTATTTCTAAGGGGGAAAAACCCCCACTGTTTGTAATGTTGCTATGCAACAACCGTAATTCTGATCCTTCCCAAAAGCACAAGCACACTTATTATACTTATATTATTCCTGTATAGGATCTATGATCCTGCCAAATTTGGTGGATCTACATCAAAAAATTTCAACCCATGTAAACTGAAGAAAGTTGCAGAGAGAATAAGATTAAGACCAGAATGGTGGCTCTTTCAAGCCAAAATAATAAAAAGAAGAAGAAGAAGAAGAAGAAAACATAATCACCAAAGGGTGTACTCACCAAATGCATTCACACACATTTCTTTATCATACAAGTGTCTTCATTCCACCCAGTTTGAGTAGCAGTTTAAAAGGATAACTAGGTGACAAGGCTTAAGCTGGCTTCTTATTCCCTACTATTCTGATTTTTTTGTTTCCACTTTCTGCCCAATTACCATTACCTCTTCATTATGAAAATGTCTCATAATGGCAAGGCTGAAGTTGGCTTCTTATTCGGATTTTCCGTTCAGACTTCCTACTCCATTATCTCCTCATTCTCAAAACATCCCAAAAATCTGACAATTTCATATGAAAATAAATGTAATGTATTGTAGAAATACTCTAACTGTGTGAACATGGCATTTGAGACTATCGAATGCAGCCTAGTTCCTACACCATTATGTCATTATTATAATAATACATTACAAATATTTTCATAGGAAATGGTCTCAAATGCCAAGTTCACAGGGCCATTTTTTTTTTTTTTTTAAATCTACAGTAAATTTCTTCATATTGAGCATTTTGAAAATATATACATCATGCGGAACTGTCAGATTTTTTGAGGCATTTTCACAATGAAGAGATAATGGTAGTGGAGAGAATCGTAATTAGGCAGAAAATGGAAACAAAAAAATCAGAATAAAAAGCTGGTGAATAAGAAGCTAGCTTCAGGCTTGTCACCCTGTTATCCTTTTAAACTGCTATTTTAATGTATGTAATGAAGACACTTGTATGATAAAGAAATATGTGTGAATGCAACTACAAACAATTCAGTAGCTACCCCTATGTTTTTGTCAGTTTTTTAATGCAACTACAATACAGTTTCCCTGCTACAGTTTCTTCCACCATGTCAGAGGATGCTCCTCCTTTAATTGGGTGGGCATTAAAAAAAAGTGCCAAAAGTCAGGAGAAAAAAAAGATTGCAGAAGCAAAAGAAAGATTCCAGAAGCAGAAGAATGATTCCAGAAGCCAAATAAATAAATAAATAAGTAATCAACAAATAGAAAAACATGAAAGCAAAATGAGATTGTGAATCGGAAGTAATTTTTTTAAAAAAAAAAATTAACTTTGATTTGATACTCATTATTTTTATTATTTCATTTGAAACTTTGACACAATATTAACCCACACCAGTACACTGAAGAGGATGAAAAGAGCATTTAGTGTGGCCATATTAGTAAGTTCAATTCTGTAGCCCTTTCGCTTTACTTTGAAATTGATGTTTAGAACAGCATGTTGAGAATAGTGTTAATTATATAATTTAACACAAATATGGCTGATTTCCTACAAGATTTGTATATGTATGCCCATGCACAAATAAACTTTCCATTAAACCTATTCTCCTACAGCTGCTCTAACAACAAAAAACTTAGCAAGTTTGTTTAATGCATTTAACTCATACATGCACTGATCAGCCATAATATAAAAACCACCTGCCTAATATTGTGTAAGTCGCCCTTGTGCCACCAAAACAGCTCTGACCCATCGAGGCATGGACTCCACAAGACCTCTGAAGGCGTCCTGTGGTATCTGGCACGAAGATGTTAGCAGCAGATCCTTTAAGTCCTATAAGTTGCAAGGCGGGTCCTCCATGGATTGGACTTGTTTGTCCAGCACATTCTACAGATGCTCGATTAGATTGAGTTCTGGGGAATTTTGAGGCCAAGTCAACACCATGAAATCTTTGTCATGATCCTCAAACCATTCCTGAACAATTTTTGCAGTGTGGCAGGGTGCATTATCCTGCTGAAAAAGGCCACTGCCATTAGGGAATACCATTGCCATGAAGGGGTATACAATGTTTAGGTAGGTGATACGTCTGAAATTAACATCCACTTGAATGCCAGCACCCAAGGTTTTTCAGCAGAACATTGCCCAGAGCATCACTATGCCTCCGCCGGCTTGCCTTCTTCCCACACTGCATCCTGGTGCCATCTCTTCTCTAGGTAAGTGATGTACACGCACCCAGCCATCCACATGATGTAAAAGAAAACATGATTCATCAGACCAGGCCACCTTCTTCCATTGCTCCATGGTCCAGTTCTGATGTTCATGTGCCCATTGTAGGCACTTTCAGTGGTGGACAGGGGTCACCATGGGCACTCTGAGTGGTCTGTATCTACGCAGCCCCATACGCAGCAAGCTGCGATGCACTATGTATTCTGACACCTTTCTTCCATAGCCAGCATTTTTCAGCAATTTGTGCTACAGTAGCTCCTCTGTGGGATCAAGTTTTTTTTTTTTTTTTAACTTAAAGGGATATCTGTGACTTTTGCAGACATAGATCCTGAGGTTATAAAAGGTAATATTTCTTACAATGATATTCAACTAATTCTCCTTTAAAACACTATCATACGCAACTGTACCCATATAAGCATCAAAAATTCAATGTTATTGCAAGTATAAATTATTATATTTTGGTTTCTTTTTTCTTTGTGGCATCCTGCAAGACTTACTATCAAATTCTAAGAAGAAAATATTGCATGGCTTAGCCTGAAAAGGCCCAACTGAGACATGCTGATAGGATTGCAAAAAAATCCAGGCAGAGGAGACGAGTAAGTTAAAGAATTGGTTATACAATTGATTTAACTTTTTAATATTATTTCTAAATAAATCCTAAAAAATCCTAACAAAAACAATAGGGTTCCAGCACTACATGCTTGGACCCCCAATAATCCAAACAAAAACAATAGTATTCTAGCACCCTTGATTCTCGAACCCCTGAATATTATAGTTTTCATTCATGTACACTCACCATCCACTTTAACAGGAACACCGGGACACCTGCTCATTTATGTAGTTATCCAACCAGCCGAACTTGTGACAGCAGCACAATTCATAAAATCATGCAGATACAGGTCAAGAGCTTCAGTTAATGTTCACATCAAGCATCAGAATGAAGAAAAAGTGTGATGTCTGTGACTTTGATCATGGCATGGTTGTTGGTGCCAGATGGTCAGATTTTAGTATTTCAGAAACTGCTGATCTCCTGGGATTTTCACAGTCTCTAGAGTTTACACAGAATGCTGTGAAAAACAAAAAACATTGAATGAGCGACATTTCTGTGGGTGGAAACGCCTTGTTGATAAGAGAGGTCAGAGGAAAATGGCCAGATTGGTTTGATGTTTTGTGCATGCCTGCTTTTCTGCTCACCACAATTGTAAAGAGGGATTATATGAGTTGCTATATCCTTCCTGGCAGCTCGAACCAATCTGGCCATTTTCCTCTGACCTCTCTTATCAACAAGGCGTTTCCACCACAGAAATGTCGCTCATTCAATGTTTTTTGTTTTTTGATGTGTTGTGTGTTCTAAGATGCTTTTCTGCTCACCATGGCTGTAAAGAGTGATTATTTGAGTTACTTATATCCTTCCTGGCAGCTCGAATCAATCCGGCTATTTTCCTCCTTCCTCTCTTATCAACAAGGTGTTTCCACCCATAGAAGTGTCGCTCACTCAATGTTTTTTGTTATTTGCACCATTGTGTGTAAACTCTAGAGACTATTGTGTGTGAAAATCCCAGGAGATCAGCAGTTTCTGAAATACTCAGAGCAGTCCAACTGGTACCAACATCCATACCACAATCAAAGTCACAGAGATCACACTTTTAACCCATTCTGATGTTTGATGTGAACATTACCCAAAGCTCTTGACCTGCATCTGCAAGATTTTTTTGTATTGCGTTGCTGCCACATGATTGGTTGATTAGATAATTGCATGAAAGTGCAGGTGTACAGTTGTTCCTAATAAAGTGGACGGTGAGTGTATATAGTTTACAAATATGTAAATTTGCAATAAAATTACATAACCCTTTCATTCTATCCTATATTATGCTTCATAAATAGGATATATTGAAAAAGTTTTTACAATCCCAGACAAAAATCCCTATGTTGGTGATTTCTAATGTTCACCTGCCTCACTACAATACTCACGCCTGTGCCCTTACTATTCAAACTAAAAACAGACTACAGTCCGCACAAACACATTGGATTTGATCATCTGTCATCTGCAATGCAGACATCAATTTAAAAATCAGATTTAAGAAAACAGATTTGGCATGCAGTGTAAACAAATGCGTGCGTATGCGCCGCTGAAGAGGTGGCTTCTATAGTGCGCCATCTTTCGGCTATCTAGTATGTGGAGGTCACACATCACTGGAAAAATTACACCGTTGTAAACAGTGCAAATCGCGCTTGATATATAATCTGAAGATTCAATGAAGCATCAAGAACAAACACGTTAATGCATAATTAAACAATACTGACATCGTATCACTTTATTTCTTAGGAAAACATCCTCCAACAAATTCTCTCTCTTTCTTAAACCGTAATACCAGTAACATATTATTCATTATATGAGCAGCAGGGGCAGAACAGGGGCAGAGCAGGGGTAGACCAGGGGCTCGGGGTAGTGCTGTAAACGTCATGATCCTAATCCAGAGCGGAAACTCCTCCCGAATCCCAACTCCGGCAACGGAACGAAAGAAAGAGGAATACCGAGGAATCAGGAAACACGGAGAAACAATGCAATAAACGACTTAAGTAAGTGAATAAATATTTTATAGTACATGTATTTAATTAAACGGAAATCATGTTCTGACGAATCAAAACTACAATAATAACTCTCAATCTTGTCCAGCGATTTGGCTGTTTTTTTTTTATTAAAGAGAAAGGCCACACGTTAGCAGGATTGCTAGTTATTTAGCTATCTAATGTTAACGTATCACATTGAACTGGGTAATGTCTGTTTTTATTAACCCAACAATTACTCTGCAATGTAATATACATGAACTGTTAGCAAATCCTTTACGTAAATATTTACGCAATATGGTATTTTTAAATTAGCTTTCACATTAGAGGTAACTAAAACGCTGGCAAGATGGTTCATCACTTTCCCGAGATAAACTTAGCTGTGATGACGGTCATTGTAATAAGGCAGAGTACTTTGGTCGGTTTGTTTGCTGTAGTTGGATACATACACCAGAGACTGCGTGGTAGCAATGGTGGTCTTAACAATTTAAAAAAAAAAAAACATATGAGTCAATAGTCAGAAGCAATATAATGAACAGTTTCCGGTCGTTTAGTGAAACTGTGCCTGGGTCGTTGTCCTTATTTATTTATTTTTTTCACATCGAAGGTAGCAAGCCTACTTTTTTTTTTTCCCCAACTTTCTTCAGTTCTTTGCAGTTCTTTCCTTAATTAAATGCAAATCTAGTTTTTAACTGTCATTCAAATGCAGTCGTTAATTCGTGTTTGACATGTTTATTCGACGACAAAAATCCTTATGTTGGTGATTGCTAATTTTCACCTGCCTTACCACACTACTCATGCCTGTGACCTTACTATATAAACTAAAAATAGACTACAATCCCCAACACATTGGATGTGGTCATTTGTCATCTTCAATCAATCTAAAAGCGGATTTAAGGACAAAATTTGCCATGCAGCGTAACCAAATACGTCCGGTGAGTATCCGCCGATAGAGAGGTGGCTTCTATGGTGCGCCATCTTTCGGCTGTCTAGTGTATATATATGGGGGTCATACATCACTGAGAAGCTACACCATTGTCAGTGCAAATCGCACTTGATTGCATATATCTATTCTGACTGAATGGGGTTGGTTACTTACACCGGGGACTGCATAGTCACAATGGTGTTTTTAACGGTTTCTTTAATACGAGTCAATAGTCTGAAGCATTATAATGAACTGTTTCCGGTCGGATAATGAAATTTTGCCCATTAGAACTATCACAATTGAATGAACTGAACAGTGTGTTTCCACTGTTTTAATTATTTCCACCGTTTTCTTAAGGTGAAGGTGAGACAGCAACACAGTTCAGAACAGGCTACAGCAGCACAGGTCTGGTGAGGTCTTTCTTTACTTCTCTTATTTGTCATCCATAAGTCCAGTTGAATAACAGATAAATGACATTCCTCAGCCAGAAGTTGAGAGACAGGATTTCTTAGCTTTCTTGTATTACATCCTAAGCAGTAATTCGCCGGTCGGAATTGTCATTTTTGACCTCAGCATGTTCAACAGACGAAGTGGGAAAATGGGCGCCCCATGTTCGTATTTTGTTAGCAGCAAGCTAGGCAGCTTTCTTTCTCAAACAGCGACCTGTATAGTCAGTGTTTTAGATTTAACAAATGAATATGTCTGTATTTTGATTACTCTAAAGTTAATACTTGTATACAGTATAACTCATTTAAAAGATAAGAAGCTTTACTTTTGTTTATTTATGATGCGCATCCATGTTGATTTGACGTCACTCAGTAACCAGGGAAGGAACTCGGATGTGAGAATACCACCCCAAGTTAACTTATCAGTTACAGTGGCATATCATGTCACGAAAGACATGGTCCCCATTTACTCTGTCGAGAAATAAGGGTTCACTAAGTGTTCTATAGCAAATAGTGCAAATTTTTATTTATTTTTTTATTTTTTAAATATATCCTTTATTTAAAAGAACCATTTTGTTTGCACTAATTGCTATAGATGATGTTACGATTTTCCCAAAATCCATTCAAATAAATAAAAAACTTTATAAATAAATTGCATAATTTTTCAGTTGCATTATGTAAGAACAAAAAAGTCTTAATCAAGAATCGTTCATAAAGGTGAAAAAAAATCAAGATAATTTTTTTTGCAATATCACCAGCCCTAATTGCAATTCTACTTTCTTTTTTCAAAAATTCTTTCAACTCTTTGCATGATTTGTATTTCCTTCAGGAATTTGCCATTCAAATGCAGTCTTTGAGAAAGGAATTTGGTATATCTCTTCGATGCCAAAAATCCCCATGATGGTGATTGCTAATTTTCACCTGCCTCACCACACTATTCATGCCTTTGCCCTTACTGTACAAACTTAAAATAGACTACAGTCCAAACAAACACATTGGAGTTGGTCATTTGTCATCTGCAATTCAGACATCAATGTGGATTTAAGAATAAATCAGATTTGCAATAAGGTTTAAACAAATATGTCCAGTGAGTATGTGCCACTGGCTGATGTAGTTTCACAAATTTCATACAAATTATTTTTTTACTAGTACAAATGATTAATAATTTAACTCCTCATGTAGATAAATGCATATTTTATTTTTGCAACATAATAAGCTCGTTATATATTTATCAAAAAATTTAGAATTGTTTTTATGTTTTAACATGCCTCGCTTCAGTTGAACATGATGCACATTTAAGAAAGACAGTGGAATGCTGTGATGACACCACATATGAGGTGACTGAAAAAAGTTACTTCAAAAAAACTTTTAAGGAATAAAACATGACAGGGCATGCTGTAATAGGAAAATCAATGACCCAGCTGTCCATAGATGTATCCGCTCTATTTTGTGATGATTTAGCCAATGGGTTTTTCAACTTGTGCAGGGAACATGAGCCATGGGTTAGATCAGACCTGGGCATTGTACGGCCCGTGGGCCACATCCGGCCCTTTGGCTGTCGCTGACCGGCCCCCTATGAGGTCAGTGGGAAGTCAGGAATCAAAGTGTATATTATACACGCAATATAATTATATTGCTTTTATTTTGAAGGCGATTGCTAATTATATGTCATTATGCTCATGCGTGTGAGCCTATGGTGTGCACGTACGTGCCCGTGTTTAATTGGTGAGCTGACCTTTACCAAAGGTGCATTAGCGGTTATCCCCAAAATGTCCACTCGCGTTAAGAAAAGAAAAATTGATGCAGAATGTCGAGTTTTAAACAAGACATGGACTTCTAAGTATTTGTTTACCGAAGTCAAAGGTAAAGCAGTGTGCTTAGTTTGTGGAGAAGAGATCGCTGTGTTTAAGGATTACAATTTGAAGCGACATTTTTAGAGGAAACACGCCAAAATCTCTCACTGATGATCACCTGTCAGCTGTGATCCACATATCCACCTCAGACATTCAACCTGACTTCAGTGCACTTGTTCAAGCCCAACAGAGACTAGATTTCTTGCACTGAACAAGAAAAAAGAACTGAGGTAAAAAGACAACAAAGCGACAGCAGTAGCAGTTAATTTTTTGTATACAGTTAATGCTGGCCTTTGAAATACTGCAAAAACATGCACATTTTCAAAATTGTTTTGATGAATGTTTATTAAATAGTGAGATTGGTGTTTCCGCATTTTCATTTTCATCTACTTTTACCAGTAGCAGCTAAGCAAAACGATACAATATACTGCTTTTTATAAAGACATATAATTAATGTTAAACAAAATTGAGTTCAGCCTATCACTCCGGCCCTCTACAACAGTCCCACTTTCTCGCATGGCACCTTAAGAAAATTAATTGCCCACCCCTGGGTTAGATGTAAATATATGTTTATTATAATGTTTTTTATTAGGGGACAAGCACCAATGGTGCATAGATACCCATTGTTTGTTAGTGTTTTTCTTTATCTATTTCTTCTTCTTAGGGGTCAGGCACCAAATGTGTGTAGTCACCTATTGTGTTTGTTGGTCTTCTTCTTCTTCTTCTTTTTCTTCTTGTTAGGGGGCCAAGCCTCTGGCTAGGGTGCCTATGCCTAAGTTGTGAAATTTGGCACACTGATTGGGGAGGGTCTAAGGAAAACTATGACCAAATTTGGGCCAAGTGCTTCCAACAATCCAGCGCCACCATCGGGTCACATTTGAGCCTAATTTGGAAGTACATTTATGGTCATAACTTTTGAACCATGTGTCCAAAATTTAAAAGCCTATAACCTCAATTTCTGCCTAATTAGCTTTTCTGCCATCTTGGATTTTTTCAAAAACTGTTTTTTCGCTTCTCCTCCTCCAAATTTTGTCGAGTCATCACCAAATTTGGCACATGTCATCTTCAGAGTAAGCCTCACAAAGCTATCTTAGAATGTTGATACTCCAAACAGATTGTCCATAATGGGCCAACAAAACTGACAGCAAAGCCACCAAACAGGAAGTGAGGCTGTATCTCAGCAATGATTTTGCACACTGACACAAAACCCAGTAGGCATCTTCCGGACAATGACCTGAGGCTATGCAACAAATTTCATGCCAGTGCCACATACTGTTCAAAAGTTACAATAACATGCTAAAAATGCTTACATCTAATTGCTAAATTTTATACTCTTCCACCAAATTTGGCTCACATCATCTTGAGACCTGTCTGAACAAAAGTTATCAAAGAATATTGATATTCAAACCATTCTCCTGTAACATGCTAGCAAATGCAAAAAGCAGGATGTGAGGGTGTATCTCAGCAATGCATCTATATATCATCATGAAAAGTGATAAGTATCTTCAGGAACATGCCCTGAATGTACCCAAGACATTTCGTGACTGCGACACCTTGTGGTCAAGAACTGTAAAAACTTTTATTTTTTTCCTTATAGCATGTGAAGAGTTTGTGCTAAATTCACAGTTCTTTTTTCCTATAATTCCCTGGGGTATGCTGAAGTGAATGCACTCCAAGGTCGACACAGGTCATACTTCCTGTCGACCATCTTGGATTTTGTCAAAAAAAATTTTTTTTTTGCTCCTCCTTCTACAAATTATGTCCAATCAACACCAAATTTGGCATACATCATCTTCAAACTAACCTGGACCAAAATTAAAATAATGTTGATATTCCAAATGGTTTGCCTGTAATGTGCCAACAAATCTAATGTCGAAGCAACCAAACAGGAAGTGAGGCTGTATCTCAGCAACGACCTTGCACACTGAGACAAGTCAAATTCAAGTTCAAGTTGAGCTTTATTGTCATTCTGCTACATGTGTGGACATATAGTGGAACGAAATGTCGTGTCTCGCAGGACCACGGTGCTACATACAAGTTAAACATAAATATGAACATAGAAGTATAAGAAAAAAAATTTAGTTGACTGTACATACTGTACAAAAACAAAAACAAATCTTGGTAGGCATCTTCAGGACCATGCCCTGAGCCTATACAGTGACAGTGCCACTTACTGGTCAAAAGTCTTAATAACATGCTGAAAATGCTTCCATCTAACTGCCATTTTTGCTACTCCTCCTCCAAATTTTGTCCAATCTTCACCAAATTTGGCTCACATCATACTGAGACCTGTCTAAACTTTCACAAGTTTCCTGTCAAGGTTTCTTTGTCATATCGTCTCAGGGAGTTTTTCCTTGCCACTGTCACCTCTGGCTTGCTCATAAATTCACAGATTTACAATTTATTTTGGTTTAATATAATTTGAATGTATTTATTTCTGTAAAGCTGCATGTCAAATGTACTTCCTCTTTGCCCATTTGAAATTCGCTGAACGTTGTTTCATGCATTACAAAAGTTATCAAATGATTTTTTTTATATTTTATATAGTTTTCCATATTTTATATACTTGAATCTATTTGCATAAAGTTATGGCTTTATGCAAAGTTATTTACTTTCCTGTGATTGCTTAGGCAACACTTGTAGCACATCTCTGAATGTGTGGCTCATAGAGTCTGGGTGCTTGGCCCCCGAAAATGCTGCTTGCAGCTTTAATCTTCTTCTTCTTCATCATCTTCTTCTTCTTCTATTGGGGAAGTCTCTGGCAGCCCCTAGAACCAGTTGTGAAATTTGGCACGCTGATTAGGTAAAGCAATAGTCATTGCTCCATTTTTGGACTCTGTCCCTTAATGCCTCTAGTGCCACCGTTGGGTCAAAGTTCATGGTACATTTATGCTTATAACTTTTGAACCATTTTATGTAGGAATGAAATGGAGGTATATCTTTTCCAGAAATACCTTGAACCATGCTGATTTCAACGAACCCTGTGCCGTTATTTTCTGGCATATTGAATTTTCCATCATTTTGAGTGTTTTGGAAAATATTTAAAAGTTTTCATAGCTGACAATTTTTGTTCAAACTTCACCAAATTTGGCTCAGATGATGTTCAGACTAATCTACGTATAAGTTATCAGAAGTTTTTTTTTTTTTGTTATTCGATACATTCGCCTGTAACACAAATGAATTTGACTGCGAAGACACCATACAGGTTGTACAGGCATATCTTGACAATGGATCCATGGATTGACATTAAACTGGAGAATGCTTATGATTTGTGAGAGAAACTGGCGATCAGTAGACCTGAAAGTTTTATCTCAATGCAAAAATTTTTCATCCACCATTTCTGAAATGCTATAAGAAGGAGCATTTTTTGGCATTACTTATGAATTGTTTATTTTAGAATCATAATTCTTTTTAGAATGTTAAAAAACATAATGTTAAAAGTACAGTGAACTCTGAAACCTGATATTTTAACAGATTGTTTTCCTTTGCATTGTCCGCTGCAGAGATGGACTCAGTGGAAAGTGCATCCTGTTTGTTTTTTGTATTTTTAAAAAGCACAACATTTTGGTTTTATCGTGAGTGGACACGTAAGTCACTTTACAGTTTCAAATTATGTCTTCATCTTTTCTGTATGACCATAAATGACAGAGTATTTTAACTCGTTGTTGTTGCTATAAGAAAAAAAATCCAAGTCATCCCGTCTGCACCTCTGTCGACTCGTAAGGGTTAAAGTGCTAATTTAAGTACTTTCGGAAGGCGTAATTCTTTAGACATCATTTAAAGACTGCAAGTGACTCAACTGTTCTGACATCTAGGGGAAGTTCACTCCACCACCTAAGTGCCAGAACAGAGAAAAGTATTGATGCATGCCTTCCTTGTACCCTGACAGATGGTAGGACCAGTCGAGTAGTGCTAGAGGATTGGAGGGAGTGTTGTGCAGTGTGGGATGTAATAAATGTTTTGAAATAAGTGGGTGCTGGTCTTTTTTTGGCTTTGTAGGCAGGCACCAGTGTTTTAAATCAGATGTGGGTAGGAAGCCAGTGGAGGGAGTGTAGCAATGGGGTGGTGTGGGAGAGCTTAGGAAGGTTGAAAACCAGTCGTGCAGCTGCATTCTGGATCAGTTGCAGAGGTCAAATGGCGCTCAGAGGCAGACCTTCCAGGAGTGAGTTGCAGTAGTCCAGTCTCGAAATGACAAGGGACTGAACAAGCACGTGAGTGGCCTGTGTGGATAGAAATGGATGGATCCTTCTGATGTTATAAAGGAGAAATCAACATGTGTGTCAGATTAGCAATTTGAGAGAAAAAGGACAGTTGATTGTCCATGGCTACCCCAAGGTTGCATGCAGTAACCAAAAGTGAGATCTGAGATTTGTTCAGGGAGATCGCAAGATCCTGACATGGGGCTGAATCACCTGGGATGAACAACATTTCAGTTTTCCTGGGATTAAGTTTCAGCTGATGAGCTGTCATCCAGATGTCTGCCAGACATGCTGAGAAATGAGCAGACACATGAGTGTCTGAGGGAGGGAAAGAGAGGATGAGTTGAGTGTCATCCACATAGCAATGGTATGAAAACCCATGTGATGATATGACCGCACCAAGAGATTGAGTACAGAGAGAGAACAGAAGAGGACCAATTATTGAGCCTTGTGGGACACCGGTGGAGAGTCTGTGGGGAGCAGATATGGATCCCCTCACTGTCACCTGATATGACCCACCAGGCCACCTCCTTCCATTGCTCCAGTTCTGATGCTCACGTGTTCATTGTAGGTGCTTTTGGCGGTCAGCATGGACACTCTGACTGGTCTCTGGCTCCGCAGCCCCATACACAGCAAGCTGCGATGCACTGTGTGTTCTGACACCTTTCTATAATAGCCAGCATTAACTTTTTCAGCAATTTGTGCTACAGTAGGTCTTCTGTGGGATTGGAGCAGACGGGTCAGCCTTAGCTCCCCATGCACATCAGTGAGCCTTGGGTCCCATGACACTGTCCCTGGTTCACCGGTTGACTTTCCTTGGACCACTGCAAACCGCTAACAAACACTGCATACTGGGAGCACCCCACGATACCTGCAGTTTTGGAGATGCCCTGACCCAGTCGTCTAGCCATCACAATTTGCCCCCATCACAGCCGCTCAGATCTTTACGCTTGTCCAGTTTTCCTGCTTCCAACACATCAGCTTCGAGGACTGACTGTTCACTTGATGCCTAATATATCCCACCCCTTGACAGGTGCTATTGTAACGAGATAATCAATGTTATTCACTTCACCTGTCAAGAGTTCACCCCCACCGCGCTCTCTCTCTCTCTCTCTCTCTGTGTGTGTGTGTGTCTCGAGCTACACATGCTACTTCTGACATGCCAGTGTTCCTGACTCCTTCTGCTCTCTGGACCTGCCTGATCCATCCTGATGCCCTACTTCTGGTTGGATTTCTCATCACTTGGAAACCACTCTCAGCTGCTGAGGATGGCTCCATATGGACAACCTAAAGTTACATGAGATTCTGTGGAAGGTACCACTTAGAAACCATGAAGATGGCTTCGGACTGCAATTGATATGAACAGTTTTGCTACAGTGGCTTCGGACTGCAAATTGCTATGATAGCTTTAGGACTGCAGTTTGCCATGAACAGTTTTGCACTCAAGTGTCCATCGGCGAACAGTTTGATAACTTCAACAAAATAGACTTCACGTAAGAACTATAATGAATTTTCCCAGTTACACAATTACACTTTTGACCATGTAGTACACAGTTATAGAAGGGAATTATTTATAATCCCACTATCCGGTGTCACCCAGATAAGCAAGGGTTCCCTTTTGAGTCTGGTTCCTCTCAAGGTTTCTTCCTCATATCTTCTCAGGGAGTATTTCATTGCCACCGTAGCCTCTGGCTTACTCATATCCTGAGTTTATATATTTCTGTAAAGCTGCTTTGTGAAAAGGTCCATTGTTAAAAGTGCTATACAAATAACATTAAATTGAATCTTTCAAAACATTTCATAATGCAATAGCCTTAGGCCTTAAAGCCAGCATAAAACAATAAATATTGAAAACAAACCCATCTATAATGCTCAAAATGGAATCAGTTTAAAGTAATGCATATACAAATCGAGATTAAAAAACACACACACACCCACTTTAGTCAATCAGTTCACATAAACGTTGCTTCTATTTTTTGTTATGTTAAATGTTAAATAATGTTAAATTTAACCCAGTAAAGTAAGTCAAATATACACTTTGGGTTTTAGCAAGATATTTACATGAATTAATTTAGTATAGAACATAAAGCATTTAAATTCTAAGAATTTGCTTTATTGTTTATAAATCACAGATTTTTTATTATTATTTTTTTTTCAGTGCAGCTTTTGGCAACACAGTTTCATTTTCTAAGGACTGGAAATGAAGTGCACATCTATAGCCCTTTAAAATCATCCACATGTCATCAAACCTGATCCTAGATTCTACATAGTCTTAAGTTTTATTGGAAATTGGCGTTTTAGCTGATGGTGTTTTACAGTACTATTATTCAGCAGAACAAAAATATATCCACTAGAGGGTGACAGCTTGGTGTCTTCATAGTTGTTAAAACTGATACTGTATGTTTTTAAAATTATAGTCTTATGAAATTATGTTACATGAATATGAAAATAAGACCATAATTATACACCAGCTGGTATATGTGCTGGTAGAAACAGTTTCTCAATAACTGCTAAAATTCTACATTAGATTCGATTCGATTTTATTGTCACTGAACGGAGTACAAGTACAAAGCCAATGAAATGGAGTTAGCCATCTAACCAGAAGTGAAAAACAGCAAGTCACATAGGTGTAAATTGGAAAGAATCACTGAGGTAGGGTGGCAATAAAGTGCAAGTGACATGTGCAAATGGCATTACATCAACAGTGCAAATGCAATATACAGTATGGATTAAAAAAAAAAAGTGCAAATGGCATGATGTGTGTCAATGAATCTGGAGACATGGATTACAATAATGACGACAGTACAGTGCAATGAACAAGGTGCACAAGGTAGGACTGTGCAAACTGTTTAAGGTTAGTCCATCATAGACAAGTTAATTTCTAACAAAAGGTTAGAAACACAAATATTTATTGGTCAGTTTAGTAAATAAGTTGGAAAGCTGACAAAGATGGCCTACCAGTTTTACCTGTTTTGGCAGCTGGGGCTCTGGTCAGACCAAACTGGATATTTCAGCATGGACGAATTATTATGTTGTGACCACAAATTGTGTAAGATGAGGCCAGGACTTGTGGGATGTTGTGGGACTATTCAGACCTCATGGGCTCCTTATAATTTGACCATGAAGACATTCTGAGGTGTTTTTTGAAGACACTGTTGGTGCACATGTATTCGGGACTAGTCCCTTAATTGCTGTAATTCACTCCATGCTGATGCCGACGCCTCAGAATGTAAATGTTACGAGTGAGACTAACTGGCCAGACGAGTTCGCATAGTTTATCTCATGTGTTGCTCTTGTTTTCGTTAAGAATTGGCAAAAGTGTTCAGGCACAACTCAGCTGCAGAGTTCTGCTTAGTGGCTTCGACACAGCAGCTGGTTTTTAAACGCTTTCACACGGACGATACATGGTAAGACGATACAATCATTAAAAATAACTGAAGACTTTAGTAAGATAAACTTATTTCTTAACTTAACATGGCATATGATGTTTCTTAAATGTTTCAGGAGGCGCGAGGTGATCCCGTTGGCTGGCAAAATGAAGTCATCTCAGCAGACCAACAAACTGTAAGTGAAGAAAACAACACAATTTTAATCTCACTCAGAGACTCAGTGGCTTCAGTGTAGTGTTCTCTTCATTTATTTTATGTTTAGTTCCTTCACCACTTTTGATATTTGTCAGTGAAGAGCCAAAATTTTTTACAATTATAAAAAAAAAGGCTTTTTTTTTATTGCAACACAAAACTATAGATGCCAAGCATATAGTTTTTTTTCTGTTCTACATTTATCTGCCTACCAATGTCAAAATTTCATATTTAGTGTGTAAACACAAGATGTGCATTTGTTACAGTGATTACATTTCTAAACAGCATATAATATAATAACTTAGTTGATGGAACTATTTTTGACATTCGTATTTATATTCGTCCGAGCTACTCTATATTCCTTTTGCAATTGATTACGAGGCCATCAGTTATAAATGATTGCTATATCTTTCAAAGAAAAGTATTGCACCATGCACCATATGTTTTATAAGCAGCATCATTTCATGTTTGGCAAGAATTGATTTTATTTTTCATTTACAGACAGTTTCAAATAACATTTTACTGTATTTCAATCTTCTGAATGAATGGTTGAACATAGGGCTTTTTGATGAGGGTTCAGTGTGTTACAACTGTTCCTCTGAACAATCTTTTTGACAGCCATTATCTATTGACCTGGCATGTTACAAAATGTAAATTTTTTAGGAGACTGATCAGTGATAACAACTGTAAATCTGTTTCAAGATAAAGTAAGCATAAAACGGTGTAAGAAAGTGAAAACAAACCCCATCATTTTGGTGAAATCTTTGTAGAGGAGCTATGTTTGTACTTCCCAAATTCAAAGATGTTATTTTACTTGCTCAGCAAATATTCAGATTGCAAAGAGGATATTTAATGTTACAAATGCCGTCTTGTTACAAATGCTACACAACATGTTTGTAACAATTTTTGCACCATTTTCCATGATTGTAAGCAATCCCATATTAGGAAGACATGACAGTATTAGGCCTAGCTAACATGAATGTGAAAATTTTGCTTGCATAATACGCAATAGGCAATATGATGACGTGGCTCAGTATCTCACTAATCCCTTATAATTTGACATATTTCTCAGCAAAGCATTAAAGAGATAGAGAATGTCCTGAAGAGAGTGCCTCTAACGCCCTTTAACAGCCAAAACAAGGTAAACACACATGCACAAGCACACATGTAGGCTAGAGTAGAGCTTCCCACACTTTTTAACAACACAAAATGGAGCAGTTTACTACATTTTTGATTTAAAAATTTTTTTTTTTAAATTTCTGAACATTCCACACATTTGTATTAAAATTGTCATTAGATTCCAGGTGAAATTATTTATAGGCATTATAACTTTGATAATGGTGGGCTTGATTTCCAACTCTGTAACAAAATGAAAAAAAAAAAATTGTTTATGGATCATGGACCCCTCAGCTCCCAGCTTTGAGAACCATGGTTCTAGGGGGTTTAAGGTTTGGTTTTAGATGTAAGGTTTGGTGTTAGATTCTGTTACATTTCACTCTCGGGCCAACAATAAACAAAATTCCATTTGTTACTGACTCATATGTTTTCTCAACCTGTCTTAAGAGTCTTATGTCCTCCAACTCTAAAGCAAATAATTCGTTAGTTAGTGGTTTGCAGTCAAAACAGGTAGATTCTTTTGACATGACTAGACTGCTGTAGCGTTTTTGAGAAGACTGGGTTGGCCACAGTAGATTTAATCTTGCTAATACCCTGAAAGAACATCAGATCATAACTGTTTTTATGTTTCCTGTTTTATTAGGAAAATGTCTTACTCAGTGGTTCCTCTAATGGTACACAAGCTTCAGGTAGTCAGATCACACAGGTGAGATCGGACTTTTGGTATTTCATTTCTGTGTGCGAGCTTTAATCACCCATTTTAGAAATTACCCAATACTGCTCTACTTGTTTTTTTTTTGTTGTTTTTTTAACAGAATGGATGTCTGAAATCAGTGAACCCATTTCCACATCCAGCTCAGGTAAAATAGCTTCATCTGTCTGTAGAGAGTTCCTAGATGGTTGGTTATGACAAAAATAACTTGAGGTTTCAAATGAGCAAGGGACACATTTTGTCAGTTAAAACAATTTTGCACTCTTTAGAACTTTCTTTTTTAAGAATGGGCTTGTAATAAACCTGAATCATTTTGTCCTTTGCCCTACGGTGTGACTACTCTTTTAAGTCCAACTTCATTCCAGATACGTGACAGTGAGTGATTGTGGGTGTGACATGATAGGAAAGTGCTGTGTACTACATAGTCTTAAAATAACTTTGTCATGCTTACTTTCAGACCACAGTCAATGGACTCAGCTCAACAACCACAAACCCGTTTTTTACTCAAGGCAAAGTAAGACATGATCTCATGTGTCCTTCTGTCCTTCACTGCAAGCTCAAAAAATGAATGCATGTTCTAAATACGTTTGTCTTGTAGGACTCCGGTGTGATTGTTTCCAGAGACAATAACAAAGACTTAATGTTAAGGCTTGGACAAAGTAATGTGTGGTCTCACCTTCCAACATCTTCGACGCCATCACTTGAGAATGACTGGGCTGTTTTCCCACCTCCTACTCTAAGCCAGGAAACAAACCAAACCACATTCCCCAGTCAAAAATGGGACATATTCCAAGATTCAAACTCTTCCAGACTCTCCCCAGCTGGACTAAGCAATCAGAAAACAAACATTTTTCAACCTTTCAAGGAGGAAACCAGTGTCTCCCAGAGCATGGTGGACAATGGGAAAACATCCAATGAGAGGGATTATCTCTTAGAATACATACTAGCCAATAAAAAGAATGAGGAGCAACCCATTCCTTCTACCACAGCATCCAATCAGCTGGATGTTTTTGAAGACTCATGTAGTTTTTTATCTTCTCCTGTAATCAATGTTGACGTTTTCACAAACACTGCTGCAACTCCGTCGAATGATATCTTCCAAACTCCTGTGTCTAATGTACAGAACAGAGTATTTCAAAATATCCAATTATTTCAGACCCCAGCATCTGTCCAGAATGATAATTCTCACTTATCTGATAATTCTGCTGTGAATAATGGACAGATCAAGCCACAGGATGGAACCTTTGACAAAATGTTCATGCCTACAGAGCTGAATCATGGAATACTCCAGGAGACCTCCACATTGCCTTCACCTCTTAATGCATCAACAAATGGAGGGCTGGTAGGAACATCTTAATGATTTGATTAATTGTCATTTTCAGAGGCAATTCCCTCTTTAGTGTTTGCAATGAATTTTTTGAAATGTTAACGAATATGAAAATGAATAGAAGCTGTTTACTTTTTGTAGATGTTTAGAAGACGACCCCCCAAACCAGCCCCACGCAGTAAGGCTCCTAAGAATCTTGATCAGGTAAACATAGGTCTATGGATGCATCAACACTGGTATCATGTATCAGCCTGTTACCATGCTCTTTTACTCATACTTGTAAAAAAATGCTCTGCAACCAACAGCCATTACCACATGATACTATGTCACGTAAGTCTAGAGTATGTTGCACTTCTGAACAGCCAGCGTGTGAGGATGGCCGACCTGATCGCCCAGAGGTCTTTTATTATGAGTATAAGGTGTCGTGTATTGAGCTCAAAAATGCATTCACAAGCATGGAACAGTGAAGTGACTATGTAGAGAAACTGTTGTGTGTGAGAACACATCAGTTCTGTGATCACTGAGACACGTGCACTTCCTTTTTTCAGAGGGTGAACTTTCCTTGCGTGTCAAGGTACAATTAATGATGCTCAAGTAGGCTGCCCTTGCGTCTGTTTAAATGCCATACCATCCTAAACGTAAAACTCAGCATGAGTAGTTCATTACTAGCAGCATATGGAGGTAACCAACAGAAACTTAAAGTGTTCTGTGATATCCCCAGTTTGCTTAATACTAAGTAGGTTACTCAATTTGGCATTAGTATTGGTATTGACAAATACCGAAAGGTGTTCTCATCCTCTGTCTGAAATTTAAAAAAAAAAACGGTAGATGTATCCCTACATAGGACTGGAGCTTTGATTGGTGCTTTTTTTACTAGTTTGTTTACCCGGTGTCAGCAAATCTTGTTTTTGTCAATTCTTCAGAGTATCAACCGTGACATTTTTTCCAAACCTGCTGTATCTGTACCTGCTGATCGGAAACCTGCTCAGACTCTGTTACCACCCACCCGGGCTACTCCCATATCCATACCCACTGTTCCACGTGCTACAACTAATATCCAGGTAATTTGTGTCCAATTACTTTCTCTCTCTCTCTGTACTATTGTTATTGGATTAGAGGTGTGGTAATATTCAGGCAACCCTCTTGAAAGAGTCCATTGTGAATATACTTTAGCAGTTTACTTTCATCTAATAGTAGACTGCTGACGTGTTACTTAAAATAATCTGTGATACTCTTGCATACTCACTTTACACTGCTCCATAGACGAGACTATGGAAGTGTGTACCAAGTGTGTAGAAACTTTTTGTGTTTTGGGTTAACAGGACACCATGCTAGCAGATGAAGTTTATGAGGACGTTCTTTTCATCGGCCAGGTGTGTGCTTTTGTACGTATGCATGTGAAACCTTGTGGTTGGACACTTGCTCTAACATTGTACATTTATGATGTTTTCCAGGAGAAGTGTGTGGAGGACTGGCCAGAGGGCAGCCCAGAGCTTAGCCCTGACTGGAAACCTGTATGTAATCCATTATATACACTTACTTGCCACTTTATTAGGTACACATCATTGACTGAATAACTACATAAGGTTGACTGTAAAAGCTTGCATACCCTTAAAATTTAATTACAGCAGAAAGAGATTTAGCCTTCCTTCATTAATAAAAACATCGCCTGGACTTTTTCCAACTGTCCAGTTTCGGTGAGCCGGTGCCCACTCTAGCCTCAGATTCCTGTTTATAGCTGAGACGAGTTGAAGCTGATGTGGTCGTTTGCTGTTGTAGCCCATTCACATCAATGTCCAGCTTATTGTGTGTTCTGAGATGCTTTTC
The DNA here is from genome assembly GCA_037576675.1 of Pangasius sanitwongsei. Classification (NCBI taxonomy): domain Eukaryota; kingdom Metazoa; phylum Chordata; class Actinopteri; order Siluriformes; family Pangasiidae; genus Pangasius; species Pangasius sanitwongsei. The sequence goes on along the minus strand of CM075030.1, from coordinate 6,662,906 downwards.
TGCTCACCACAGTTGCAAAGAGTGGTGATTTGAGCTACCATAGCCTTCCTGTCATATTGAACCAGTCTGGCCATTCTCCTCTGATTTCCACCCACAGAACTGCCTCTCAGTAGATGTTTTTTTCCCATCCCCATTCTGGTGTTTGATGTGACCTATAGCTATTTTATGTGCTGCTTTGCCACACAATTGGTTGATTGGATGATTGCATGAATGAGACCTACATGGGTGGTGTTTCATTGTTTCAGTATTGTTGTTCCTTTCTCCTAGGGCAATCAGTCACTGTCTTAAGGGTTGTTGCAATACCTAAATAGCTCTAGTGAGATTTGGGGGTCTGAGAGCGTCAGTCCAAAAAAAAAAAAAAAAAGCATAATTGCTACAACCATCTTTTGCTTTCTGCCAAGGACAGACACATTCACATTGAAAAATGACAGTTATACTTTCCTTGTGTGCTGAAAGAGGTCATTGATGTGATGTAGGTGACACCTGAGTCATAAGGGGAAGTCAGCTTTTAATAACAGCTGGAATGTAGATATGGTTATTTGTGCCAGCCATTGTTGTTCCTGCATGGCCCTCTTCAGACCTATGAGGTCAGATGAATTTCGTTCAAGCCAATAAAATGACTGCAAGTGCTAAAATAACAGTGTTGAACCAAAGCAGTGTGCAGGTGGACATCTCTGAACAAATAATCATAAGGTTAACATTCCAGTGCTGCCACTCCTTTCATTTACATTCAGGAAAATCAAGCTAGAGGAGCACAAGACCAACTTAAGCAGAAAATTGATTGAGAAAACAGCCTTGTTTGAATTTTAATTTCTCATGCGACATGTACATGGGAAGTGTATTCTGAAGTTGGCAGAATCCATGCTTTAATCGTAATTTGAGTTCAGTTATTTTGTGGCTTGCCATGGTGTAATTATGTGAGAAGTGTTTTTCTGAAACATGAGCTCCCTAATTATGCCACAGCATACCTAAGGATTGCTAATTATCTATCATTTGTGTTCGTTTACGAGTACAGTTTATAGAGATTTGCAGGAAGAATTGCACAAATAATTGTCGAACAAATATTACGTTGGGCCTCAACAAATTGATGCTGTTCAGGAGGCCAAAAAGGGTTCCTACGCAGTACTTAACAAAAGGACCACATTTAGAGTTCCAAAGTTACACCAATATTTACGCAATATTTATTTAATATTTGCACAGTGAACTAGAAGTAGGCTTTTTTTTGGACAGCAAGTATGAAACCTAGGAATCAAAATGCAGAAATGAAAACAGTCAGAAAACAAAGTTAATGTGACATGTTCCTCCCACCTTTAAAAATCAAGGTAGGTGGATTGACTACTCTAAATTGCCCATAGGTCTGAATGAATTTGCGTTGTGGTTGCATGTGTGAGATGGACTGGCTTCATGACCCAGACCATGATAAAGCGGAAACTGTAGATGAATGAATGGACTTAATGTGAAAGTGAGATACAAAATCCAGGTCACAAAATCACTTTTTCATGCTTTCATGATGCTATTTAGAATTTATTAATTGTGCCCATATTTTGGTTAATTTGTGATCATCTCTACAGAAAACATGGCCATGATTAATGATTAGTTACAACTCAATTTACGTATGTCTAGGTGGAGTTCTTAACTTTAATTTATACCTCAGCACTGTTGAATTCTTGAATCTGATAGTTCAAAAGGTGTTGATTAATTTTCTATATCTGCACAGCTCTGAGTGTAGTTCTGGCTGTTTCTATAGTAACAACTCATTCACAGGGACCTGTATGGTGGATGATCTACATAATCTAAGATTAACAGTAAACAGATTAAAAAATGTGTTGATGGAAAACTTACCAAAGGAAAAATAATATTAATATAATCACTGATATGGTGAAGCTTTCTGTAAGGAGTTATTTATTTATTTACAGATGGAGTCTCCAGTATCAGTGTTTTATAATAGTAAGTTTTCTGCCACGGGAGAGTCTTCAGGATTTCTGCGCTTTTTCTCACAAGAACATTAAATGTTACTATAAACAGATAAAAAGCACGATGTGTTGTTCATTAACAAATTGCTGTGGTATAAGGGGAATAAACCACTTGGGGATGTGATGCTATAAGGTAATACTCAACTTCAGGGTGGTAACAGTAACTCCGCTTTGCGTCACGCTGCATGACCCCACCTTGTCAGGGAATATTTTCTTATTTCAGAATAACCCCAAGTATCTGATTAAGATGCTATCTCCTCTGATTGCTTCCATGCGCACTAAATAAAAACAAAATGTGGTCTCTATTATTGTAATAATTCATGCAATTAATTAATTAATAAACTAATTCATAAAGTCATAGATATATTTTCAGTATTGCCCTTGGATTCCATTCAAATATTTTTGAGTGTATTTACAGCCAAAAACATGTCAACGTCAACTGTCAGACACTGTTTGTTTTTGGCAAACTCCACCCGTGCACACTCCCACGCAACTGTCTGAACAGCAATTACGTCTGTGTTTACGTAAGGCCTAAATACCGATTTGCACAATTCTCTTCACTACAACTCAACTCTGAATAAAGTCCATTGTGACTACTAAATATATTTCATTTCCCTGTATAACAATTCACTGAGTTATAATGCAGAAGCATACAATATTTCCTCTTTGTACTTGTGTTTATTTTATCAGGCTGGGAAATTAAAATTAAGGAGGGAGTCTTTGAGGGTGAGTAATTAACAAGTATCACATTCTTGATATTCATTTGTGTCAGAATAATAATTCTGTTCTTATTTCTAGTTTAGAGTTTAGAGAGTGGAACTGAAGATTCATTTTTAGGATCTTGACTGACGAAAACGTACACTTGAAAACACTTTGTTTAGTTTTAAATGTTCTCATTAGATTACTCTAGAATCTGGGGCAGCCCAAAATGCAGACTCTCTCGGGAAGAAATCCGGCAAAACAGTATGTCTATCAAGCTTTTAATCTTTATATAATGATATATGATTTAATAATATTTCTGGGTCAGTGGTTTCATTGGAATTCCCTTTCTTTTTAGAAAATGAAGTTGAGAGTCTCTAAAAGAGGATCAAAGGTAAAGTGATATTCAAACATAAGGATATTTAATGTACTTAAAAGTGCTATGATAAAAGGAGGCATGTTAAAAATGTGTTTGGATTTCAGGATAAATCAGGAGATGACCCGAGGGTTCGCCAAGAGTCAAAGGTAATGTACAGTATATGTCCAGTTTTGCAGAGGTGAAACTAGTGAAGCCAATTTACTCATTTTTCCCCCAAATGAACCCAATACCCAAAACCATTTTATCTAAAGCACATTAGACTTACATTACCTTATACTAACATTATGCTGTTGAGAATGACAATTAGGTGGGAATGCTTTTTACCTGCAACCATGTCTGTCACCATAAGCATCATCTGTTTTCAATACTTTTTTTAACAATGTCTCAAGTTGAATGTACCAAAATGACCAGACTATATATGTATATATATAGTAGAGTAGGATTTATGCCACCTGTATCAGCAGTTGCAGTATAAAACATGTATGTTGCAGCTCAGCTCAGTTGCACTTACCTACAGAATAGCCAAGTATTGGCATTCATTAATGTTTTTTGACACTGACTCAATCAATAACCACAGCTGATGACCTATTTTACCTACTTAGCACACTAGCTAGGTAGCAAATAGAATCAAATAGATAGCGAATAGAATTATCTGGCGTTAACCCATTTGTTATGATTGTATTGATATTCTTTCACAATATTGGCTAGGGTTTTTCATGAATTCATTTAAAGGAAGGGTCAAATTATTGCTAGATATTTCGGCCCCCAAATTATTTGGTATTAATGGAAAATTCCGTTAAACACATTACATATTTTTATATTGTATTATTTGTGACTTGTTCAATGATTGGTGCTAATTTGTTGGTTGATGCTGTATTTTGGCTAATCCTGTGAGAAGTTATGATCAGTTGTGTGCCGCACTGACATCACAGGGGGACATTACTAATGCTGTAATAACAGCGTTTAATAGGAGAAAAAATTTAGATGATCTCAATCATAATTGATAATGGTCAGGTTTCACTGTTAGCTCCTAAGAGCTACTTTTCTCACTCATCAATTTCCAGCTATTTCCAGTTCAACGTCATATTAACAAGAAATCCCACATATAAACAATGGATACAGCAGACGTTGCACTCGAGGTTTCAGAATGCAATGCGTCTATATGACACAGTCGCACAGAGACTCAGCTCGGATAGTTAGCAATCTAAGAGATGACGAGCCCAGTGGCATTGACCATGGTGTTCACATGAAAGCTGAAAATTTGGAAGCTGATCTGTTTGAGCAGAGTGTACAGATGAGGAGGTGAGAGAGCTGGACAATCTGAAGAATTAAAGCGCTGCTGCATGACTCTCTCTAAGTAGCGATGAAGTGAGGGCTAAATTCCACTGCACCACTATCAGCAGGTAGTCAAATGGTATTGTGGGTAATGTAGGAAACCATTAACTAAAGCAGTAATAGACCACCTTGTCAGTTTAAACTAAAAAAGTAAACTCAGAATGTCATAAAATAAATCTTTTGCACACTTGAATATCACATATTAATTATAAATATGAATATACGAGTCGTTCAGGGTGGATTTTTCCTCAGCTGTGATCTTGTTATGTTCTTGAAGTTATAGGATGGTTTTAGTTGAAGTTATAGTATGATCAATTTTCTTCACTAGGAAAAATATCCTGACAACTTGAACGGTGCCTATGGTGAAACCTTGCCTTGGGGGACAAAGGTGATGATTAATAAATGATACAATTTATACTATATTTATATTCTGCATTTCATTTGCTTGTTAATAAGTATGAATTTTTTTATTGTAGTTCCAAGCATCAGATGACCTTTTGTTGCCTGAACAAGAAGACCAGAATGCAAGAATGAAGAGCAATTCAGTGAAGGTTTTACTCACTCTCTATTCTCATACCATATGTATTTGGTTTTCATTATGCATGAATTAATAATGATTGTATTAATTCTCACCAGAATAAAAAGACAAAATTCATAGTTCCTCAACTGCATTATCGAGGATCCAAGGTAATTTCATTAATGTAAAGTTTTAAGTATGTTTTATGAGTTAAATATGTGAATCCACAAGTGTTTTGCTTTTCAGCCAAGAGCCTCTGTTTAGTTCTCTTTCTTCTTTGTCCAGAAAAAATCTCTTGGTGAAGGTTTTGAAAATGGATCACCGGTTCTGCAAGCCTCCAAGGTTTGTACTGTGATCTTTCAGTAGCACATAATGAACTTGCAAACATGGAAATGTTAAAAAGTAGGTTAAAGGATTGGTAATTCTTGCTGTGTGTCATTTGTGCATGTCAGACTGCTATGAAAAATGCAGCTTTAGAAATGCCATAGTCATTAGGACAGTGGGTAGCATTGCCTCCTCAGAGCTCCAGGGTCCTGAGTTTGATCCCGAGCTTGGGTTACTGTCTGTACGGAGTTTCATAAGTTCTCCGCATGTTCACATGGGGGTTCTCTAGCCTGTTTATGGTAGTTAGGTTATCTGTGTAGCATCCCAATTTTCAGGCAGTTCAAGTTATGTCTGTTTGTTGTTTTAATGGAACTTTCCACAGAGTGAACTGATTCAGGAGTCATATGAAGACAAGCTGAGGACCAGGGAACATAAAGAGGCAGTGATGAAAGGCTGCAGACCGGTATCTATCTGACCTATTTTTAGCTTGTGTTATATTGTATGTATTGTTATTATAATGGAAAATTCCTCTTTGACAGAAGGAACCACCGAAATTCAAACCCCCTCTGTCTCACCGACTATCCAAGGTAAATTATGTTGTCATGTAGTAAATATGTTAATTTCCCCATATTGTGAAATCGAAATAAATTGTTGATTTAATAGGTTTCTCAGGTTTCGTCAGTATCATCTTGTATGTTGTTATGAATGTAAATGAATTGATATACTGTTTATAGGATCCCATTGAAGATGATCTGAAGAAGATGAATGGCCTTTCATTTTTGGAAGAATCAAAGGTATTTTACAATGGAACATCTGGGTATATTTATACACGATATGGCCCAAAGTATGTGGACACCTGACCATGACAACCACATGTGCTTGTTGAACAGCCCTTTCCAATGCACCATGGGCATTAATATGTGAGTTGGTCCCCACTTTGTTGCTCTAACAGCCTCCACTCTTCTGATAAGGCTTTCCACTAAAAGCCTTTTGGAGCCTGGCTGTGGGGATTTGCCCATTCAGCCACAAGAGCCTTAGTGAGGTTGGGCACTGATGTTGGACAAGAAGGCCTGGTGTGCAGTCAGTGTCAAAGGTATCCCAAAGATATTCAGTTGGGTTGAGGTCAGGGAACTGAACAGGCCACTCATATTCTTTCACACCAACATTGGCAAACCATTACCTTGCTTGAAATCATAATGCTACAGCATACAAAGACATTCTAAACATTTGTGTGCTTCCAACTTTGTGGAAACAGTTTGGAAGACCCACACATGGGTGTGATAGTCAGGTATCCACATAAGGTTGTATTTTATAGACTTCTGTTTTTGGTCTATCTACTCCTTATATAGGATGACATAATTTTTAAATGTGTGTCGGCCTGGGAAAACCCTTATCATGGCCACATCGTCTAAAATATATAGTTACTACAGGCTTTCCTAAACTGAAATATGTTGCATGTTATTCTTTTGCATATACAGTATATAAATTGAAAGTTTTAGCATTTTAAAATCTGTCTATCCTCAAAAGTGAAAAGGGAGAAAATTGCATCACAAACATGCTAGTTTCCATTTGCGTAGCCGGTAATAAATTTCAGCAAAGGAAATTGACGTGTGAGCTGTACAGTTACATTGATTGGTCAGTAAATCCGGTGTGTCACCAATAAACCTTGATAATACAAAGGGGTGTGTTCATTTGACATATAGTGTAGTTAAATATGGCGTAATCATAATGATGATGTATGTGTGTTATGTTAACCATACATGAATAAGCATTTGGAACTGTCATAATACATCAGAATCTTCTCCCTCAGCTATGTTCTGATTACAAACTGAATTGACTAGGTTTATGTATGATTCGCTACGGTACATGGCTATCCCAAAAGCCTGACTTTTACACTTAGCTAGCAAGGTTTTAGATATTTTTAGGCAGACTGATTGTTTTTACCTCTGCGTTTATTAAACTGGCTCCGTATCAAACAGGATCATTGCATTTTCATGTTGTTTTGGTGAAATATATTTATCGTTTCTTAAAATAGAATTGTAGGCAGAAAAACATGATTTTTTTTTTTTTCTCCCAGAAATCAGAGCAACATTAGACAAGGTTTCCCATACCTCCACACATATATCTGAAGTTTTTAAAGTTTTGTAAGTGATTATATTTCAGTGTTGATGATCAAACATGGTTGTTTACATATATCTGTCTTTTTAGGAGAACGTGTCTGTAAGAGCTGAGAATGAAAATCGTCGCTTCTCTGCGGACTTGCTCGTATGTACTGTAGTGCAGTAGGAGCTGATTATGCTTAAGCACTCTTCGATTACATATTCGTATTAATTATTCATGAGAATTTAGCCAAAAAAAAAAAAACTTTAGCATTAAGTTATGCATTTTTTGTATGTTTTAATGTTTAGGCAGAGTACCAGCGTGAGACATTCTCTCCAAAATCTTCAGACAGCAGTGGAAAAATACAAGAATTACAAGGCTGTCGACCAGTAAGTCCCTAATGCTTGTCCTTCTCTCATCCCTGTCTATGAATCCACTGTGATTTATTGTTTTTTTTTTTGTGTTGGTTTTACAGAAGAGATCTATAAAATTCACAGTTCCTTACTTGTCTCGGAAAGGATCGAAGGTAATGCTTTGTTCTGTAATGTAACACTGCTTTTGTTTGTTCATGACATACACAGACAGCTTTCAAATTTTGTAATCAAAATTGTCTTCAGAGTACCCTGGAGGATGATATCCCAGAGAAAGGTGCTGATTTGTTTAAAGCCAGTGATATTAAAGGGCTGGAAATCAATGTATCTGAAGATTATAGTCAGGTATTTTAACTTAATTTAATTTAAATTTTTTTAATTTAGGTTTTTCTGATGATGCATGTACATTTTACGTGATATTTCATTTCTCATAGATGAGGAAGTCTCCTATACAAAGGGTTTCACCAATAATTCAGACAGACTCAAAGGTTATACTATATTTTATTCTATTTTGTTTTGTTTATTCTATTTATAGATGGATGCTATGCTGAATACATTGCATGATTCTTCACATAGAGTATTTTTGTGATATTTAGGGCCTAAATGACGCAGAGAAAGGAGAGGATCTTTTTAAAGCAAGAGACAATGCAGATGACTGGACGGAGAAGCATACCGTGGTATCTGTTCATCTCTGTTTTCATTCCACATGTTAACTTGTTTTTTTCTGTCTCTCAGTCATTTAAGCGAGTAATGCATGTGGGGTTTTTTATGTATGTTTAGGACTCAAAAACAGAGAAGCAGAAAAAAGCATACCTGCCAAACAGCGAATCAAAGGTAAGGGTATTACATACTAGTACCATTTGTATATATGCTAAGCGTGTACTCGTGTTACACTTTCAGATTACACTTTAATAACTGCCAGGCCATTTATCATGCCTTCCAAAATTGTTTGCGGTCATCATTTCTAGATGCTTCTGTAAGTGATTTTTATTGCTTGCTAGCTTTGCTGTGCATAAACATAACCTAAGATGCCATCTGCCTAGCCAACGTCATAGTCAACTTCAAAAAGTATTGGGCAAGCTCCATGGAAAATTTTAAAAATGCTCCTATAAAATAAACACCACACCCATTTTCCAAATAATAGAAATCGGCTTACCTTTCTCAGTGCTCAGTGCTGCTATACTCTCTAAGGGAGGCTTTCGCTGGGGGTGCAGATAATTTTGAAACCAGTGTTTCTGGTTTCTCAGCAACAAAATAAAGATAAGTGATAAATAAGCAAGAAGCCAAATCCAAAAATACAAGATGCATTGCACAGTTCCCAAGCATGGCAATGTAGATGTAGTGATTATTATTAGTCACCTTAATTTTTAATACACTTTTCATCTTTGATCCTCAAGGCCAAGGACCAAGTGTGCTTTCCTGAAGACATTGAACCACCTGGGGCTACTTCTGGTGATTATTACCTTTCAGAAGCAGCTAAGGTATCCACACCCAACCTTTACTTTAAATACGTATCAGTTAAAGTACATTCTTGATTTCATTCTTGAACAACAACCTAATGATGAGAAATGTGCTTCCTTGTTAGCAGTCAGTGTTGCGAAACATCAAGGCAGCAGAGCATGATTACAGGGCCAGTTTTTATTGCTGCTCTCAGTTTCTACCTGTTTTGTTTATCTAGAGACATACGAAGCTGTGTTGGCCAAGTGTGTTATGCCTTTTGGCTCTCCATTATACACTTAAACCAGCTCGACGAGCTTAAAATATTTCACCTTGTAAAATGAAAGGGGTCACTTCCTAAAGTGATTTCTGACTGGGTATGAGTGCTTTTTGTTATTTTTGAATGTGACAGTGTTCCCATCCAGAGTCTGGCAAAAGAAATCATTAGATTTAGATTCTGAAGAGATTCAGAGAGCAGAAAGAGAGTAAAAAGATGATAGAATCAAATGAGTGCTATTATCACTTTCTCACTTTCCCCCAGCAAAAAGTGTTTTTTTCAACATGTAGGCATCCATTCGTGATTTTCGTGAGTACGTACACATTGCTGGACGGATGTGATTCTCTATCTGTCTCTTTAGGCTGAGTGGATGTCCTCCCAGATGGATGTGAGGCGAGCAAGAGCACCGGACGAAGATGAGGAACTGGAAGGAGTGAAGGAGGAAGAGGACGGGGTGAGTCTTCCAGCCAGTCAGACATTCTGGTCACCACACATAGAAAACAAATTAGCACCCAGTACCACAGTATTTCACTGGAAAGAAACACCAGGTACATAACTCTGGTTCTGTGAACCCCTGTTGTAAAGGGTTGTAACCCCTGTACAACCCTTCACCGAGGTTGTAAAGAGTGGTTATTTTAATTAACATGGACTAAAGACTGCCATGGCCTGGCGATGCTACTCTGACCTCTCTCATCACCAAGACATTTCTGCCCGCAGAATTTGGCACAGAATTGTTTTTGTTTCTTGCACTGTTTAAACTCTACAGACTGCTGTATACAAAAATCCCAGGAGATCAGCAGTTTCTGAAATACTCAAACCAGCCCATCTGGCACCAGCAACCATCAAAATCACTGAGATCACATTTTTCCCCATTCTGATGTTCAATGTGAACAGTAACTGAACTGGTATCTTCATGATTTTATGAACTGCACTTCTGCCACACACACACACACACACACACAACACCATATCCATACTAACCCTTCTTTTGGGTTTGAATTGCAGGACACTGACAGTCTGATGGAGTGGTGGAACACAGTAGAATGTAAGCATTTATTATTCCAAAATTCCCAAATCTTAATCTTTCACCTTTTAAACACTTAAATCTTAATCAGCACAGATATTCACACAATCCATTCATTTTTTCAGTATGGGACGAACTGCCGTCAGATGAGGAAATCAGTGTAATGGAGGATGAGACTAAGTAAATGATTCACTTGACATTCATTTAACCCTTATGTTATATTTAAAAAAAAAAACACTATTTTTACAATTTTATTAAAAATTAAGACAAAAGTTTTCCAGCATGAAACTTGTACTTGGCTTTATGAGTATGAACACATCTTTTAAGTCATAACGCATACACCCAACTGCCACTAGGAGGACCCTAAGCATCTAATGGTGTTTTATGTGTCTGTATCTTTGAATGATGGATACTTCACTAATAATTGAAATTAGGATAATACATACTGGGTGTTTTAAAAGCTATAAACAAACAGTAGGGCCTATGGGAAACCAAACAGTAGGGCCTATGGGAAACCCATTATTAACTAATGAACAGAACAGGATGATACAGTGCACAAAAAAAATTAACAGTTCAACCACGTCTTTCTTCTCTCTTGATCAGATCTTTCACTGAGATTGCTGACAAAGTCCACCATGGTCTCAGAGTTTTCTATAAAGTTTTCATCGAGCAAGCCGAAGTCCTGTACCAGCACGTGCTCTGCCTCTACGCCATTGGTGATGATCTCGATAACTTCCACCGCCGCACTAAGATTGCCAACATCACAGGTGGCACAACCACAGCTGTGGGTGGTGTAGCAGCCATTGCTGGCCTGGCACTGGCACCTGTCACATTTGGGGCTTCTCTGATTGTGTCTGCTGTTGGGCTGGGAGTAGCAACTGCGGGTGGTATCACATCAGCTTCGGCCACCATATCAGACAATGTCCACGACATGAACGTAGGTTTTATGCTTTTATTTACTTTCTTTGCCCAAAATATTAGATAAAGATTTGAAACATTTTTACTGTGTTGTTCTTTGTTCTTGTCTCAGATCATATAGTGCACTTGAGACTCATGTTTTCATTAGTCATCAATGAGATGACTTTTCCACCTGTCTACAAGTCTTCTGATTTTTTCATTTAACAATAATATCATGTCATGTTCTACCTATGTAATTACACATAAACTATCCAGACAACTTTGCTCTCACTACTGAGGTTCCTGTTACAGAGGAATTACAGTAGCACATCTTCTGTAAATACACACTTTATCAACTTCGTATTTACAGTCTTGGCTCCTGATAATCTTGACCGTTGTAACAGGACAACAGTAAGAAGTACTGGTTTTCAAATAAGATTTTCTTTCTGATTGTGGCAGTATCTGCATACTAACTACACAGGAACTGTACCCTTGCTTTATATAGAAGTTACACTATAAATGCATGGTAGTTAGTATGTAGTAGGTACTGCAGGGGGGTTAGAATGTCAGCACATTTCTATTTAATTTTGACTTTTGGACCTCTGTAATAAAACTATACAAGTTCATAGAAGATCAAATCTGGCAACTATTTCACATTACTGTAAAACCACGTTCACGTTTTGCCTCCACAACCAGGACCGTAAGAAGATCGAGGTGGTGGTGCAGGACTATGAGAGCCGACTGGCGGAACTACGGCGCTGCCTGTGCTTTGTGGCTGAAGGTGTGCGCCGACTGCGCTTCCACCCTCTTCTTCGCCGTAATAATTACTACGCCGGTGACTGGGAGGTGCGGCGAGCGCTTCAGACCATCAGCCTGGTGGGAGATCCAATAGAGCAGGCCGAGGACATTGTGGAGAACTCCACGGTGGCTTTGAACAGTGTGTGCAAAGGCATGGATAATTACTTTTGCAAGGATTCGAAGGAGCTGAAGAAGGGCTGCAAGAAGGAGGTGACGATGCAAGTGAATATGTTAGCTAAGCTGCTGCATGAAGGCTTAGTAGCACTCAACTCCATACGAGAGCATCTAATGGAAGCTACTGGACATGTTTAGAACAGGAAATAGATAAATAAAGAATTTAAAATCTGACCGTTTTCTAAGTGTTATCTATGACTGGTCACATGATTCACATGATGGAAACGTATGACTCAGTTCCTTCTACTATTGTATCCTAGTGTATTAACTTAAGAAGAGACCTGTGATCACATGTCAAATACACATACAAAGTATGAATGTAAAAGTAGGGATATTAAGTGTCTTCGCTTTTTTTTTCTTTTTTCTTTTTTTTTTTTTTTTTTGCTGTGGAGTGCTTGATACAGTTCGGACGTAATATAACATATATACTTGACCTAAAACTAAAAGCTTCTGTGGTTGGAGTTTTGGTTTCCTTCTTCTTTGTGCAGTTTAGTTCTTGTTTTCATAATCACTTCCACAAAGGGAAATACCATTCATGGTAGACGCCATTCTGGGATTTTAGTTGCTGTAGTCTTCTCATATGTAATCTGTATAGTAAGCCATAAAGACTGAAAAAAAAAATTTGGGGCAGGAATTGAGAGTGCTAATGCCTTATGTAAGATGTACTTGTATTACTGTATAGTTTGCTTACGTTAGCCTAGAGTGCAGTGCGATGTCCTCACAATATATAGCAGACCAGCCAATCCTGCTGCTTTATTTATATTCAGCTGCTTTGAATTTTGAAGCTTCCAAATGTCACAGCAAATACAATAAAATTAAAAGTAAATGTTTAACGTGCAAATTATCGTATAATTTAAATAAATATATATATATATATATATATATGCAAGTTAGTTGTTGTTTTTTGATTATTTATTTACTTATATTCCTGAATCATTGTGGATAGCCAGTCTTCATCCTTTGAATTTTTTTCTACATAATATGAAATACTCATATTTCATAAGACGACTTTGCTGAATGACATATTTTATACCACAGCACTGTTATATTCGTCAATCTGATTGGTCAGAAGGTGTTGATTATTTTTCTATGAGCGCAGCCCTGACAATAGTTCTGCCTCTAATTCAAATCACAGGTGAATTTAAATAAACCTGTTGACCCATATCCATAGTTATCAATCTATGTGCTGTATAATTTTTTCAATGGTGGTCTCAATTTTTTAAAAGAATTAGGGTGAATTCAGAAACAGTGAGACAGTTTTTGTAAAGGACAAACATGTACACTATATTTTAAGGAAGAACATTTATTTGTAGCATACTTATAATATATAATAACATAATATAATAACAAGACTTGAAAAATCTCCAAATTCATCATTTCTTACAGCAGTAATAACAATAACAGGATTTTAAAACATTCTGTATTTTCCAAATTCATAGTTGATCTTTTCTAAAATTCAGTATGAACAGACTAAGTGATAATCACACAAAAGGGTAACATTTTATAATTTATTTCTTACAGCAGCAGCATAACACAGGACTAAAGAAAACAACAAAATCTATCCCTAAACTGATATGGACACAGTGCAAAAATTAAAAAATAAAAATCTTACGTATCGTTCTATATTTCCCAGTTTACTTTATACCCTTGCTTCTTATGATGCCTCAAATACCATTCAACGCACATAAAATCCATCAAGGCATCATTTCAGCATAGTCGTGAGGTGTTTCATGTGTCCATTCATGCATCCATTATATCTCGCCACTTTTCCTCTCTCCACTTATTGTTTTTTCAGACTGTCCCAATGTACCCGAACCATGCTGTCTTGAAAATGATTAACCCTTGTGTTGCCTTAAGGTGCAAAAACAGCAGAGAAAACGAATGGTGTCCACTGATTTCTGCACTGTGAAGATGGAAAAACCCAGATATTCACAAAGTTTGAGATGAATGACAGGTTGTTTCTTCATGAACAAATAGATTTGAGGTTAAAATTCAGTTAAGCTGCTTTATTTTAAGGGGTTTAGTGAAGGCTGGTCATTTCTGATGAAGGGGAGTACATAAGGGTCAAACGATAAACATCTGTACATGTTTTGAACTAACATTATGCTTCTTTTGTTATAGTAGTACATCTTATACATGCGTGCCTCGTAGATATGTGTTATGTACTACTCATGACAATTTTATAGCCTTGTGAGAAAACTAGGCTAAGCATATGGCGGTTTTCCTTAACTCAAGATTTCTGAGGTCAGCTTCCTGTTTGATGCTGACCACGCCCACTTGATGATGTCACGTGAATTAAGTCATATTGTTTATATAAAAGCAGGTCCACTGCAAGGACCAACACAAGTTTTGACTTTCAGTTAGCAGGCCAGAAAAAATCCTGTCCCATTTCACCTGATTTCCGAATACACCTGAATTCACCCTATATATACACTTTTATTATTTATAAGTTGTATTATAAATAATATAAATGTAGTCTGGTCATATATCTAGGCATGTTCTTCTTCTTCTTCTTCTTATTATTATTATTATTCATAGCAGTTTATAGCTATTTAATTCAGTCGTCATTCTGCTGTATACTCCATATACACAATTAACTCTATTTATTTTTTATGAGAAGTATGTATTAATAAATATGCATAATATCTTAGTCCCATGTTCTCCAATGGTTAAGGAGCAGAAGTGACGTGTGGAGGTGTGGACTTCAGGCTTCTCCATCTGAAAGTCATTGTGCTTTTCCCAACATGCCTTAAACAACAACAAGCTCAAACAAAACTCCACTAACAGCACGGATTTCTGCCACACTGAAAGGTTAGTTTCCGGTTTGTTTGTTTGTTGTTGAAATTCTTTACTTTATTTTAGTTTAAACTACTACCTAGTTTACTCTGGTCACTCAGGAATGTTTTTTTTTTTTTTTTGGGAGAAAGACTTTCGTGGACAAAAACAGAAAACAGACTGAAAGCAGCACCTCTGGTTTACAGCAAGCGATTTTATAAAATACCGTCCGGCTAACGTCAGAGACACAGCCATGTTACAATGACAACATAATATTTACATGCGGAACTTTAGAGCTTGTTCTGTGCACGTGCTAATATGTCGCTAAAGCGTGACGAAAAACAAAATAATAATAACAACAACAACAACGATATTATTCTCAACGTCCAAAGATGCCCATTACTTTAAAATAACAGTTCAAAATTACGTTATTATGCCTCCGGCATCCATTGTCCTATTTAACGCCGGAGTTGTAGGGCATATAGGGGCGTTATTCCCCCCGCCCATCACCAAACAGCCCTTCCGGATTCGGCGGACTGCGCGTGAATGTGAGCTAACTAGCCAATCATAGCGCAGGACCCGAATACTACTAGCCAATCATAGCGCAGGACACGAATACTACTAGCCAATCCTAGCGTAGGAGGCGGGTTCTGTTGAAATATCTACATAAAAGACATTAAAAATATCGTATGTGAAATAAATTAAGCACTATTAAACTACTAGTTTAAAGTAATGAAAGTCTAAAGTAGTGAATTTTCTTATGAATGATATGATATAAAAACAAAACAAAACAACAAAAAACAAAACAAAACAAAAGAAAAACAAAACAAAACAAAAGAAAAACAAAAGGTGGAATTAATTTTAAGGGGGAATTGAACTGTGAATAAGTGGGATGCCAGACAATAGTAGGAGCTGTGATGACAAAGTTATGGCTTAATAATTTAAGTAATGGCCCATATTTTACTCCAGTTAAGTTGTATTTACTCTCTAACACAAGGGCTAGATTACCGTTGAAATGAAGGAAACACTCTAAAATCAGTATTTTCACAGTAATAGTAATCTAATATTTTCATTTTATAATAATCTTCAAAAAAATCCTGATCATAGTGTATGCATAGGTCTTAAGATTGTTTCTGTGTGTTAATTAGATTTGGTGTTTTGTTACATATGAATTCACATGTTCATAAATAAAAGGACACCTGTGGTCCCAACAAGGCCCATCGAACAGGTAAATGTGTATACTCTGTGTGTGTGTGTGTGTGTGTATACCCCTTGGATCTGTATATGAGCATATACTTTCTTTCGTGTGCATGTTGGAAAAAGGTTCTTATGTGCTTTTGGTACTAGATATATCCCATTATACACCTCATAATGGCAGCTAAAATCTAATATCTAACAATATCTCAACAGTTAAACTATTAGTGTTGAGCATTGCATTATATCATGAAGCTTCATTGATGGCATAATAATAATAATACTGGAGAACTGTATTAAACGCACACACACACACACACATATATATATATATATATATGCAGTTAGGTCTGGAAGTATTTTGACAATTTCTTAAAGTCTACACTTCGATCACATCTTGATTGTTTTATTTCAAATCCATTGTGGTGGTGTATAAAGGCAAAATCAC
>CM075030.1:6622236-6632618 GCA_037576675.1 Pangasius sanitwongsei | reverse complement strand
GACAGCAGTCTCCTCTGTTAGTGATGATTACAGTGCTAATATCATACACTGCCAACAAATCCACTCTCCACCATGGATTATTCTCAATATTTGTGTGTGAACATGAGTAGGAAAGCAGGTGAGATGCTCTGTTGCCATCGTTAGCAAAGTAAGCATAGTAATTGCTAGTGTATAAAGAAGATTGTGTTGCTATTCCTCCTATGGCCACATTGGCTGGAGGGGAGAAGAGAACATATTTATTTATTTATTAGCTAGTGAAAATGCTTCTATTTTGCATTCTTTTTTAATTTAATGCAACAATGTTCATTAGAAATTATATCACTGAAAATTAGAATCTTTGAAATAGATACTTGAATTTCAGAGTTTCCTAGTATTTGCTTTGCCCACTTTTTGCTTTAATAACAGTGTGCACTTGAGCTGGCATGGACTCCAAAATATTATGTCCCAGTTTAGATCAAATGCATCAGAGTGTCGTCTGAACACATGCTTCAATAGAAGACATTAGGCATGAGGAAAATCTGACCTTTTGCCCAAAGCAGTTAACACTGTTAGCTTTACAAGTAGTGCAGAGATAGTGCAGACTTGTGAATATTATATATTCAAAATAATGAACATGTACTTTTTTGTTTAAATATTTATAAATTCTAAAAATCTTCTGTTTATTTCCAATTTGAAAAGAGAGAAAAAAAAAAAATATATATATATATATATATATATATATATATATATATATACACACATACACAGTACTGTACAAAAGTATTAAGCACACTTGTTTTTTTAGTACAAACTTAGATTTTTATTTTATGACTTCTACATTATCAAGTCAGTACAAAAACATTGTGGCTGGTTCTGAAAGATGCTTAGTAAAACTTACCAGCTACAGCTACTTTCCCTATAAAACTGCACAAATTGTACCTGAGACTGCTTTTTTTTTTTTTTTTTTAAAGCAAAGGATCATCACCTCAGATATTGACTTTGTTTCATTTATTACTGTTTACGGCTCTTTATAGTATTTTTTAAATGTAAAAACATTTAATTTCATTATTTTTGATTGCATCTCTGCTCTACAGCATTTCTCTGCATGTGCCTAAGACTTTTGCACAATATAGTTTATGTATTTCTGTATTCTTTTATATTCTTACCTTGCTGATGCGTCAGTGTCCATTGCAATGAGAAAATGCATATCCCTGTACAAAAATACATAATCTAAAATTATACATTTGATTGTGTGGGAGAGATGTAATAGGAATAATATTTGATAGGTATTTTTTAAAAATAATTTACAAGAGATATTAAATCAATCTTAGTGTATTGCAACTAACACTAATATTAGAATTTTTTTTTTTTAAATACTTGAAATCAGTTTGATACTTGAAATCAGAGTTTACCTAAAAAAAGAAGCATGGGCCTCTGTGATTTCTCCATTTTCTGTTCAAATACAGCACTCAAGGAAGGAAAATGGCCAACTAGCATTCACCACTTAAGATTCAGACTTTCCTGTGTACATCAAAGTGCATCATGCAGCAAATATATAATGTATTAAGCTGAATAAAGGGACAGTTTAGAGAGATTTCTTACCTTGCTTGACATAGATCAGAAAGTCATCTCTTTGACACTGTTACACTCCGAGCTGTCAACTTGGTGTTTCGGTTAATGAATATGTAGTTTATTTGAAAGGCAAATACACTTTGTGTTTTACAAATGCAAATAGGTTTGCCTCAGACGACAGTCTATAACAAAGTTTAAACGAAATATTTTCAGTAATACATAATACAGGTACAGGATTTATCCAGCATGACAACTGATTCATGAATCAATCTGAGACTGATTCACGAGAACAGTTATACAAATGTGTTGCACAAAAACAAAAGCAGAAATGCCATGGCTAAAACTGATGTGACGAATCACCCACTTGGTCAGTGAGACACAGTATCAGTAAAGGGGCAAAAATTTAATTAATTAATTTATTTATTTATTTCATTTTTTTGTAATTGAAAACCGACCTTGGTTATGAGTAAGTAAGCACTATGTAAATTAAACATTATTATTATTATTATTATTATTATTATTACTTTTTTATATATATTTTTTGACTGTTAAAGCGAATGTAATTTAATGGTAATTTCAATGGTTGTTTCAGTGTTTGTAACACTCTGTAAAGTGCCTTGTATCCAGTTTCAGGGGTTTTGGCCTTCAAGATTTGTTTTTAGGAAAATAGCATTTTGCATGAACTTTGCATTAGGTTACTCAAAACTCCTGGAGTACTGTATCCTATTTGCTTCTGCAGGATGTATTGGAAAAAGAACTAAGCTCATTTATGTGGCAGCAGTACACGGCATAAAATCATGCAGATACAGATGAGAGCTTCAGTTATTATTCACATCAAACATCAGAATGGTGAAAGAAATGTGATCTCAGTGGTCTCAGTGATGATGGTATGGTTGTTGGTGCCAGACAAGCTTGTTTGGGAATTTTTAGAGGCTGAACTGGGATTTTCACACACGGCAGTCTCTTGAGTTTACACAGAATAGTTGGAAGAAGTTGACAGAAAGGCTACAGTAATGATAGTACTTTACAACTGTGGTGAGCAGAAAAGCATCTTGCAGCATACAATACATCAAATCAAGTGAGGTGGATAAGCTACAAGCAAATTAGGTTCCAGTCCTGTCTGTCAGACAAAAACAGGAATCTGAGGCCACAGTGGGCACGGACTCACTGAAACTGGACAGCTGAAGATTGGAAAAACGTTGCCTGATCTGATAAATCTTGATTTCTGTTGTGACATGTAGATGATAGGGTCAGAAATTGGCATCAGCAGCATGAACCTGCCTTGTGTCAACAGTCCAGGCTGCTGCTGGTGTTATAATGGTGTGGGGAATGTTTTCTTTGAGTTATGTTGATGCAATCATGTCAACATGGACCAAAATCTTGAAGAAATGTTTCCAACGCCTTGTGGAATCCATGCCATGAGGAATTGAGGCTGTTCTCAGAGCAAAGGGGGGCGTATGTAGTATTAGTAAGGTGTTCTAAGTGGCCGGTGAGTGTATATACAGAAGCATTGCTTTGAGTAATGCAAAGTAATGCGTGTGTGTGTGTGTGTGTGTGTGTGTGTGTGTGTGAACAACACAGGAAGACAGTGAGCAAATGATATGATTACATTTGTATATTACACTTAATGTCCACACATGTCCTCTGCAATCTCCTCTACGTACCGTTTTCAGTGTTGACATGACTATGTATCTGTAATTAGTACAGACACTCTAGTACAGACACATACAAACATCAGAATGAAGAAAAAGTGTGATATCTGTGACTCTGATCGTGTCATGATTGTTGGTGCCAGGTGGGCTGGTTTGAGCATTTCAGAAACTGCTGATCTCCTCGGATTTTCAAACAGAAAAGTCTCGAGGGTTTACACAGAATGGTGCGAAAAACAAAACAAATTGAGTGGACAACAGTTCTATAGGTAGAAATGCCTTGTTGATAAGAGAGGTCAAAGGAAAATGGCCAGATTGGTTCAAGCTGCCAAGAAGGATATAGTAACATAAATAACCACTCTTTACAACCATGGTGAGCAGAAAAGCATCTCAGCATGCACAAGACATTGAACCATGAGGTGGATGGGCTACAACAGCAGAAGACCACATCATGTTCCACTTCTGTCAGCCAAGAACGTGAATCTGAGGCTATCATGGGCACAGACTCACCTAAACTGAGCTCACCTCCTGAGCTATAGAAAATCTATTAGTGCTGCCAGATCAAAATATCTCTTCACCCTAATAGAAGATAACAAAAATAATCCTAGATTCTTATTTAATACTATAGCAAAATTATCTAGGAATAAGACCACCACAGAAATAGGCACACCATCAATATGTAGCAGCGATTGCTACATGATTTTTTTCAATTACAAAATTGAAAATGTCAGGCAAAAAATTCAGACTATAAATTTAAAACCAGATAATTTGGTAACTAACACTGTAGATAATAATATAATCATAACAGATCAGCGATTAGAATATTTTATTAACCTTTGAGAGACCGAACTAATTTCCGCATCAGCAACTTGTATATACGAGATCCATTACCTACATGTTTCTTCAAGCAGATAATTACAGAAGCAATTGAACCTCTTCTAAAATAATCAATTCTTCCTTCCAGTTAGTGTTTGGGACTCACACACAGTCTTAGTGTTTAAGTCTAGGCTGAAAACATTTGTTTAGTCAAGCCTTTTGTGAAACGCCACCCACACTCTCATGTGTTCACTCAGGTTTGTTGACGGTGGAGTGGCTGGCCGATTTATGTCCCAGAGCAACCTCATGTCTGTGTTACCTTCTGACTGTCCCTTTTAGTTATGCTGTCATAGCTAGTCTTGTGAGAGTCCCTGCTTGCACTCTGCACACAATGAACATATTCTTTAACCATTACGTGACAATTAGTGTACCTAACAATCTCTCTCTCTCTCTGTTTCTCTCTCTATCGAGCTACACATGCTACTCCTGAGATACCAGTGATCCTGACCCTTTCTGCTCTCTGGACCTGCCTGATCCATCCTGATGCCCTTCTTCTGGTTGGAGTTCTCATCGGTTGAGATCGCTCGCTGCTGCTGGGGGTGGCCCCACATGGATGGCCCGAAGATCGTTGGGATTGGGGATGGTGCCACATGGGGGCCGTGGAGATGGCTTGGGGATCTCATATGGGGAGTTGTACCGTGATGGCTTGGGACTGCGATTGCTGTGGTGGCTCTGGGGCTGCGGTTGCCACGAGCAGTTCTGTACTCAGGTCTCCATCGGTGGACAGTGGATAGGTTCAACAAACCGGACTTCATGTGAAAACTGTAATGAATGTACTGGTTGCACAATTGCCCTATTTGTTCATGTAGTACACAGTTATAGAAGGGATTTATTTCTAATTGCATGGATGGGTTCCCTTTTGAGTCTGGGTCCTCTCAAGGTTTCTTCCTCATATCGTCTCAGGGAGTTTTTCCTTGCCACCATCACCTCTGGCTTGCTCACTAGGGATAAATTCACATTTTTACAATTTATTTTGATTTAATTTAATCTGATTGTATTTATTTCTGTACAGCTGCTTTGTGACAATGTCCATTGTTAAAAGTGCTATACAAATAAACTTTTTTAAACAGAGGGATCAACAGGATGCTCAGCTTTTTACATCAGTTGTGCTTTCCTATGTTACGGCAACCTGAGTTTTTGTAAACATGAGTTTTAACTTTCTAAAGTTCTAGGTTGTATCTGAAATATGTTAATGCAAACAAGTTGTTTTGCTATTCAAGCTCCAAACAGTGTACACGCACTTATCATCAGTGTGCATCTCACTCCTTTTCCAACTGAAAAAAAAATATCTCTACCTCACACTCGCTTTCATTCCCTCTCGTTCTGTCTTTTATTTTCATTTTCCCATCTTCCTTTCTCTCGTTCTGCTTTTCCATCCCTACCATCACCATGGCTCTTTACATCTCCCAAAATAAAGTGGGCCTCTCTCTCCCTCCCTTTCTCTGTCCCTCGTTTTGCCAAACAGCTCCACTCAGTCCCACACACCAAATGCTGGGTTCACCATTATAGATCTTATTTTGTCTGCATTAACTCAAACCCTGTGCTATGTTTTCCCTCTCCATATTCAGCTCAGTTTCTCTTTCTTAGCTTTTGTGATAATTAAAACCTCACAGGGATTTTGTGTAAAAAGTTAACAGCAGTTTGTGTTATTGTGGTTTGAATTTTATCAATCAATATTAAGTAGTCTCACATCCTTCAAAAATGATCTGTAAAAGGATATAGCACCCACTTGAGGTAAAGTATGAAATGAAGTGTCCAGCGCATTAGGGTTAGTGTGCATGGGTTACACAGTGGCTATGCAAGTCATTACAAAAGGCAATAATGTAATCAAGCTAGCCACATTCCTATAATCATCATCCTCCATACAATGCCTAAACATTTGCAGGGCAATTCATGTTTCTTACGAAGAAAATGGTGTAGTGGTGACATCTGCTGTTCATAAGCCTCAAATTTAGGGGAAAACAGTAGATTAAGCTGTCTTGCTTCAGTTCCTTTCTGGAAACATATCCCAGCCTTGGCACACCAGCCACAAGGAATACACAGGAATACATCCTGAATGGCACTCATTCACACCTAGGGGCAATTTAGCATATCCAATCCACATAGTGGCACGTTTTTGGGAGGTGGGAGGAAACCCAAGAAGCCAGAGGAAACCCACATGGACATGGGAAAACTTGTGAAATTCCACACGTCAGATGCACAGCACCTGAGCTGAGGACTGAACCAGGAACCGTGGAACTGTGAGGTGGTAATGTGGTACCAGATGCAGCACTCTTCAAACTTTTACTAGTAACAAACTAGCTTATTGACTCCAGACCAAAATAAAGGTGCAAAGTACTTATTGAGCTCTAAATTAGTAGTTCAGTTCACAATCTTGCATGGACACTGTTTAACTATTTCTAAAGCACAATTTTTTATATTTTCATCTGTCAAACAGTGAGCTGGCAATATTCTGATGGGTGTGGAATGAGGTGTCTTTAGGCCACAATGGGACATTTTGTAGTAGTAGTGTGAAACTTTTGCATTGGCTTACATGTTGGTATACATAAGAAAATTAAAAAATATACAAAAAAAAAAAAGACTTCAGACACATCTATATGTAGCAGTATAATATAGGGATGGGATAGGCTGACTTAAATATCTAGTTATGTCAGTATATGTTTAGAGAAAGTTCCTCATATTTAGAGTTACGCGGGTATGCAAGTTGACATATGACGTAATAAAGTAGCATGTCAGTTACATTTATGTCTTCCTATTAAGAATTTGTAGATACACTACAAAGAAATGCAGATTTTTTGAATGCAGATTCACTACAAAGAAAACGCAATCACCCACTACTGATTTGAGAGCGCATTGTGTTATTCTGTGTATCAAATACCTTTTTTTTTATTTATAAGTAAAGAAACAAGGAACAGGATAGTGAAAATTCATTATCCTGCATGTCCAGTTACACAAATTCAGAGGTGAGTTTAGATTTGGCTAAATAAGAAATCCTCAGAGACTGCTGGAAAGCCATCTCTAACATTGTCCTTAATCTGCATAATGAAAATTTCTTTATTGGGTCTTAGTTACAGATTACTGAATTTGTTGCATGTTCAATAAGATCCTGATACTAACAATGTTAAATATTTGTTCAAGGGAATGGAATGCTCTGAACAAAGATGAGCTAAATAAGTTAAAATCATGTAAAATGTACACATACTAAATAAACATTTTTAAAAATCCAATAATAAATAAATAAATAAACAAGCAAGCCCATTAATAATTGGTAGTGTGCTCTACTGAGAATCATCAGTCTACAAATTTTGGAAATTATCAAGCAGATAAGTATTTAAGGGAAGGAACAAAGTTTATAGTGGACACATTTATGCCAGCGAGTAAAAACCTCATTTCTACATGATCTCAGCACTTTCTGTGTTTTAAAAATGCTTTCAAGCATCCCCAGATTCATATAGATTGTGATGATTGGTTGGTTCTCAACATTTCTGATTGGCTGGGAGGTGACAAGGATTCTGAGTATTGCATTAGGTGTCATGGCAACATTAGAAATTGATGATTAACAAAGATAAAAAAAAAAATTCAGAAACGTTCATGATCATTAGTACTATTTAGCGTTTTACAGGGTCTTGCTTTACCCTGTTGTGCAAAACATCTTCTTCGTATTACCGCGGTGAAAACAGCAGCTGGTTGTCATACAAAGATGAATCAACAATTCTTACAACCAGTCTAATTTGGATGTTTTGTATTCTGTTATGTTTCCATAGAAATTCTCACTTTTCCTGAAAGGATACTGAATATATCTACTCAATAATATTTCTGAGAGAAATGTAACGAGCAGAGACCCACCATAAAATCTAGCTATTATCTTAAACTCAAACTTAGGCTTAACTAAACCCAACAATCAAGAGGGCATTTTAAACACAATCTATCACATAATATATAGGAATAACAATAATTTTTCATAGATACATTTCCAAAAAAAAAACAAAGCTGTACTTCTAACCAATAAGTATGTATCATCAGCTAGTTCCATATGCTACACCCAAACCTCACACATTTGATGTTAATTTTTTTGTTGTTGTTTTTCTTTGACCAATTCTTCTTCTTCTTCTACATATTTGAGCTGTATTTCAGCCACCTGCAAGTCAGAGTAACAAAAGTCTTGCCTGTCATATCACTCAAGTAAAATAAATAAATCAATGAATAAATAAGTAAGTAAAAGTCAAACTGATGTTCTGCAGGACTATCGAGAGAGATTTCAGAGTATAATACAAATTATACCACAGTGCCGTTGCATTCTTGAATCTGATAGGTCAGAAGGTCAGAAGGTTACAATTCTTATCCCAAGTTTATATTAATGTGCTCATTTTAATAGGTTATCCTTTCTATAATAACAAATCATCCACAAGGGCTTGTATGGCAAACGCTTCACATAATCTAAGTCTAATCAAAAACAGATTTGTGTTTTTATTTATGAAAAAGCTTTTTTATCACAGATGCATTCAGTAAGTTTTCCACTACAGGAAAATGTTCAGGACAGTGGACTTTGCAGTTTCCCAGGAACATGAAAAGATGTGTTTTTGTATTTTTATCTATTTATTTTATTTTATTTTAAACAGTTGAAAGTATCATTTGATACAAAAATTACAAATTGTAATTATATCAAATTGTTGTGGTAAATCAGTTTAGGACATGCTATAATTGGAAAATAATCAACTTCAGGTGGTAACAGTAACTCTGCTTCACGTCAGCCCCCTTCACTCCAGTCCATCATAGATTATTTTCCTATAACAGCATGCCCCCTTTATGTTTTTCCTTACTTAAGTCATACAAAATGTTACTAAACCTTCTCTAACCTGAATTGTTCTGAATTCTAGCTTATGATAAGACCTTCTTTTGAGACGTACCCAGTTAACAATATCAGGTTAGCAGAACATTTTCAGAACATTTTTTTTTAGCAACATTTGGTTTAACAAATGTTTAATCTGGGTGTTCAGAGAATGTTTTTATTTCACATTTATTTCACATTATTTCACAATCAAATATCAACAGATATTTGAAAAGGTTTCCATTAAGCTATTGTCACAAAAATTTAATTGGACCTACTAGAACCTGATGCGATCTCACTCAAATTGGCTAACCGGGGGCACTATTCATGTTCATAGTGCTCAGAGTTAAGTTAATAGCTATTTCTCAGGAACTTCAACTGAGTTTAAATTTGGTGTGGTCTATCTTTCTGCTAATGTGCAGCTGAACATCACGTTTTCAGCAGGTAGTTTACACAGCTAATATTGAGCTATCATCACAAAATGTGATGCAAGTATGCAAGGAGTGCTTGGACCCTGCAGAGTGCAGCTTGCAGCTATATTGTTATTATTATTATTATTATTATTATTATTATTATTATAAGTAGTAGTAGTAGCAGTAGTAACAGTAGTGGTAGAAATAGTAGTAGTAGTAGGAGGAGTAGTAGTAATAGCAGTTGTATTCTTCTAATCTGTCTTACCCTTTTTTAAGTTTCAGTTTCCAGTTCTGGTTCCTTTGTCCAACGGAGCTGAAATACTGATGACTGGATGTTGGCAGATTTCATCTATGGGGAAAAATGAATTTGTTGTGCTATGTAATACTTCCTTTAAAGTATATACCATAATACACTTATACACTTTGTATAAATATATATATGTGTGTGTGTGTGTGTATATACACAATTGCTGACTTCAGCTCATCCGATGACTTGTTTTGCTGACTCCATCTACTCTGTGGAAAGGGACTACCACCGTAACACCACTGATGAAATATATTATTTGGGTAGTGAACCATTCTCAACACAGCAGTGACACTAACATGGTGGTGGAATGTTAGCGTGCATGGCACTAGTATGTGTTTATCAGGTGCAGCAGTAGCAATGGGTTGGGTCACTGCTGGGTTGAGAAATAGTCCAGCTAACAGTCAGCCCTTTTCTACTCTAGAGGAGGGGCGACAAGCTCGACAAGCTCAAGAGAGGGACTACAATCAATAATGGCCAATAAGCGCAGCTACAAGGTATGTGTACCTAATAAACTGACAACTGAGTTTATATTCTGACAAACACACACCTTTTGAAGAACTTTGTCCCTGATGGTAGGGTTGATGAGATCTTCACTGCTGCTAAATTTTAATCTCAGAAATGCCATCTTAGTAATCACTACAAAAAAAGGTCAACAATGTTGATATTTAGCAGCTGTTGTGAGACTTTAAATTGATATGAAATTGTGATTTGAATATAAACGTGTGACCTGGATGCCCATACACTTCCACTTCACAGAG
>CM075030.1:6594440-6613718 GCA_037576675.1 Pangasius sanitwongsei | reverse complement strand
TATGAAAATAAAATATAAAATATAAAAATATACAGCAGATGGAGGTCATTTGTGCAATTATCAGTATGAACAGTTGTATATATAATATACAATATACAATATTGCAAGTATTGCATAGCATATAAAAGTAATTTTTCTCCATAGATCAAATCTGCCAATGTCCAGTCATCCGTATTTCAGGTCCGTTGGACGAAGGAACCAGAACTGGAAACTGAAACTTAAAAAAGGGTAAGAAAGATTAGAAGAATACTACTGCTATTATTACTACTACTCCTCCTCCTCCTCAACTTAGGACTCCAAATTTCAGCTCAGCTGGGATTTTGGTTCCTGAGAAATAGCTATTAAATTAACTCTAAACCCTATGAACATGAATAGCACCCCCAGTAGTGAATTTGAGTGAGATTGCATCAGGTACTAGTAGGCCCCTCCCTGAACCTACCATTCAGGTTTCGTGACAACAGCTTAATGGGAACCTTTTCAAATATCTGCTGCCTTTTCAAATATCTGATTGGCCAATGACAGCCATGGTTTTTTCAGCAATCAGGTCATCATGAGAATCCACTTACAGATTAGTACATATATGTACCATACCAAATTTCAGCTTGTTCAGACTTACGGTTCTTGAGAAACAGCTATGTGACCTTAGCTCCACCCCCTTTGTATGACCAAACTTTGCACATGACTTCAGAACCTTGTCCTGTACATGCCTTTCAAGTTACGTGCAAATCCATGTAAGCACTCAGGAGTTACAGCTTTTTAAGTAAATTAAGCACCACCTCATTAGAATTGATTGACATGTGGCAGCCATACTGTGTTATGTTAGCATGTTTTTGATCATTATTGAGAATCACATTCTGCTGTGAAGATAGGCCAAAAATCCTAGGACTAGTTTGCAAAAGTAGTTTTTGCATATTATGCCAATTACCAAAAAATCTTAGTGGGTTGAAACCAAACGGTTATTGAGACTTCTTGGCTTGAGGAATCAGTGGAAACCAAGGAATCAGTGGAAAAAAGAATTTTGCTTGTAGGACTCACGGTTTGCAAGAAATGGAAGAAAATCCTAACAATAAGGTTCCAGCACCTTTGGCGCTTGGACCCCTAAAAATCCTAACAATTACAACAGGTTTCCAGGACCTTTGGTGCTTGGACCCCTAAATAATAATAATCTCCATGCCATAGAATTGTTTGGCATTGAGCACATACCCAGCTAACAGAAGTCAGTAAGTAAGTAAGTAAGTAATAATGAGCCAAAATAATTTTCCTGCAATGTTCTACAGAAAATGTTCTGCTAACCTAATATTGTTAACTGGGTAGAATTGATTTAAAATTTTTCCAGGTCTTATAATAGCTCTGAACAATTAAGGTTAGAGAAGGTTTAGTAACATTTTGTATGACTTAAGTAAGGAAAAATCACAACGGGGGCGTGCTGTTATAGGAAAATAATCAACGATGGACTGGTGTAAAGGGGGCTGACGTGAAGTGGCGTTACTGTTACCACCCGAAGTTGATTATTTTCCAATTATAGCATGTCCTGAACTGATTTCCTCTTATATCGCGACAATTTGGGAACAATTTAAATTTTGTATCGAATGACACTTTCATCTGTTTACATTTAATGCTGTAGAACAGCCAAAAGACCAGATACCGAAAGCTTCACCATATCAATGACTAAACGTTTTTCTTTCGTAAATAACAACACAAATCTGTTTATTTTTAGACTTAGATTATGTGGAGTGACCTATCAGATTCAAGAATGCAGCGGCACTGTGGTATAATTTGTATTAAATACACTGAAATCTCTCTTGATAGTTATTTGAATTTTGTAAGGCATAAGTTTCACTGTTACTTATTTACCTAAGTGATATGACAGTCAAGACTTTTATCATTCTGAATTGCAGGAGGCAGAAATATGTCTTACATATGACATTAAGAAGAAGAAGAAGAAGAAGCAGAAGTGGTTGAAGAACAACAACTCAATCAAATGTGTGAGGTTTGGTTGTAGCATATGGAGCTACTAGCTAGCTGATGATATATAATTATTGGTTAGAATTGCAGTTTTGGGTTTTTTTTTTTTTTTTGGAAATGTATCTATGAAAAATGATTGTTATTACTATGTACTATGTGATTGATTGATGTATTTAAAATAATATCTTGATCGTTGGATAGTATAGATAGATTGGTTAGCATAGTTAAGCCTAGATTTGAGTTTAAGATATATAGATAGATAGTTAGATTTTATGGTGGGTCTATGCTAGTTACATTTCTCTCGCAAATATTATTGAGTATATTATATTCAGTAGCCTTTCTGGAAAAGTGAGAATTTCTGTGTAAACATAATGGAAACAAAACACTCAAATTAGCCTCATTGTAAGAATTGCTAATTCAGCTGCCCCCCTTTACACTTTTTCATTGCGGTAGCACCAAGATGACATTTTTGCACGGCAGGTTAAAACAAGACGCTGTAAAGTGATCAATAGTGCTAATCATCATGAATGTTTCTTTCTTTTTAAATATTTTTTTAATCATCAGTTTCTAATATTGGCAAAAAAACACAACGGGGGGCACCTAATGACACCTAATGCAACACTCAGAATCCTTGTCACCTCCCAGCCAGTAAGAAATGTTGAGAACCAACCAATTACAATTATTATAATAGCCAAGTCTGGATGACTTTGGGTATGTTTGGAAGCATGTTTAAAATACAGAAAGTGCTGAGATCATGTCCTAGGAATGAGGTTTTACTCGCTGGCATAAATGTGTCTGCTATAAACTTTGTTCCTTCCCTTTTAGAATTTCCTAAATTTGTAGACCGATGATTGAGTAAAGCACATTACCAATTATTAATGGGATTGATTGATTGATTGATTGATTTGACAATTTGAATTTTTTAACATTTTATTTAATATATGTACATTTTACATCATTTTACCCCATTACTTATTTAGTAATCATCCTTCTTCAGAGCATTCCATTCCCTCAAACAAACATTTCACATTGTTAGTATCAGAATCTTATTTAACATGCAACATGTTCAATAATCTGTAACTAAGACACAATAAAGAAATTCTCATTACGCGGATTTAGGATAATGTCCAGAAACACTTCTTATCACTCCACTGTAAGAACCCAAGCCATTAAATACTAGCTTGAATAGTTAAACTTTTTTTTTTTTTTAACTCAATGCTCAAATCAATCCAGCAAACTTATTTATCACAAATATCAGGACTGATTTTTGTCTAAAATCAAACACTGATGATATTCCATCTGTATGTTTCAATATTGTATGACTTCTTTAGCCAAATCTAAACTCACCTCTGAATTCGTGTAACTGGACACTCAAGATAATAAATTTTCACTTTACTTATAAATAAAAATACATATACATATATTTTCTGCATATATTTTTTACATAGTTTACATAGTTTTCTACATATATTTTTAAATTTTCTTATGTGTACCATGTAAGCCAATGCAAAGGTTTCACACTACTACTACTACTACAAACTCTCCCATTGTGGCCTAAAGACACCTCATTCCACACCCATCAGAATATTGCCAGCTCACTGTTTGACAGATAAAAATATAAAAAAAATATGCTTTAGAAATAGTTAAATGGTGTCCATGCAAGATTGTGAACTGAACTACTAATTTAGAGCTCATTAAGTACATTGCACCTTTATTTTGGTATGGAGTCTATATGCTAATTTATTACTAGTAAAAGTCTGAAGAGTGAGCTGGGTGATGAATGATGTCTCTTCCAAGATGCTGCATCTGGTACTACATTACCGCCTCACAGTTCCACGGTTCCCAGTTCAATCCTCAGTTCAGTTTTCCCATGTCCATGTGGGTTTCCTCTGGGTTCCCGGGTTTCCTCCCACCTCCCAAAAACATGGTGGACTGGCTATGCTAAATTGCCCCTAGGTGTGAATGAGTGCCATTCAGGATGTATTCCTGTGTATTCCTTGTGCCCGGCGTGCCAAGGCTGGGATATGTCTCCAGAAAGGAACTGAAGCAAGACGACTTATTCTACTGTTTTCCCCTAAATTTGATAAGAGGCTTATGAACAGCAGATGTCGCCACTACACCATTTTCTTCGTGTGAAACCTGCAATGCCCTGGAAATGGTATGGAAGATGATGATTACAGGAATGTGGCTGGCTTGCTAAATTAGATTATATTAAAGCCTTTTGTAATGACTTGCATAGCCACTGTGTAGCCCATGCACACTAACCCTAATGTGTATGACGTCATGCAATATGTTGCAATAATAATAATAATAATAATAATAATAATAATTGTCAAATAATCGTTATCACTGCTCGGTCACTTCACTGGACAGGAATGCGATGCAAAAACAGACTTAAAAATAATTGAGTCTCACTTGATTCACTTTCCTTTCATGGATAAACATCCATCCATCCATTTTCTATACCACTTATCCTACACAGGGTCTTGGGAGAGCCTGGAGCCTATCTCAGGGAACTTGGCACAAGGCTGGGGACACCCTGGACAGGGGGCCAACCCATCGCAGGGCACAATCTCACACACACATTCACACACCATGGACAATTTGGAAATGCCAATCAGACTACACATGTCTTTGGAGTGGGGGAAGGAAACAGATTACCCAGATAAAACCCCCAAAGCATGGGGAGAACAAGGAAACTCCATGCACACAGGGCAGAGGCGGGACTCGAACCCCTAACCCGCGAGGCAACAGTGCTAACTACTGAGCCACTGTGCCTCCCAGAGATAAATATATTGGAGCATATTTTGTTGATCAGGCCCAAATAAACCTTACATTTAAAAAAAAAAAGAAAAAAAAAGTAACCTTTGGGTACTAAGGTTATAAGAGATGGAACATTTATGGTTTGGCATTTAGCTACAGAGATCAGTTTCCCCACAGTGTATAAAGAAAGTGTGTGTGTGTGTGAAAAGGAAAATTGGTACGTGGTTGAACAGTGTGTCGTTGTTTATACACTCTAGAGGGGAACTGCTGAATACTTGGAGTGATCAACAGCTGTAGTTGCGCCTCTATAGCGCCGCTGTTCTAAATGTCGAGGGCGGGACCTGAAAGTAGGGTTGCCAGATCGCGCAATTTCAACTATAACGTTATAAGGAGTGGGAGAGTGAAACATTCGACTAGTAAAGAAAGTACCTAATACATCTAGATCATATCTAGTTAATATTAGCTGTAATTTAATAAAAAAAAAAATAGAAACCCAGTATGTTCATTAGAAACTATTGTCAACATAGTCTAATATATAATTAAATCATATCAAAGTTCTTATAATGTTGTTATCCTACTTAAAGCACCGTATTAAAAGCATTATTTTCTCAAACATCAGCGGTTGTGGAAATAATTTTTTTTTGCGAGGATGTGAATTATGCGCGTTTTAAACTGCTACTGAAAAGCGAGATTCGCACCCAATCTGGCAACCCAGGCTGACATCGGCTACAGGACAAGCGCCTCTCACATAGCACTCTCAAACTAGAGAAGACAAACCCTGATGTCATGTCATGCAATGATCGTCTTCAGCACTTTTATCAGCCATTCAGACTGACAGACACGGACGCGAGCTGCTTCTAGAAAGAGTGTAAATCTGGGATTTCCTGATGATATTGGATCACATGTCAGAGAAGAAGGG
This sequence comes from Pangasius sanitwongsei, assembly GCA_037576675.1. Classification (NCBI taxonomy): domain Eukaryota; kingdom Metazoa; phylum Chordata; class Actinopteri; order Siluriformes; family Pangasiidae; genus Pangasius; species Pangasius sanitwongsei. The sequence continues at coordinate 6,608,071 of CM075030.1, read as the reverse complement.
AGATATAACGGCCATGTAGGCAAAGACACAGAGCTCAGTAATGGTAAGAGCCTCAGGCGCAAATTCACTCATTCAACTTTTCTATAAGCATAAGGTATGTTTGTTCTTATGTACGAGCCATGCATGCATGCATACGTCCTGGTTTGCGTTGTTTTGCTTTTGTACCCTTTCTATTTATTTGCATCTATATATTTTCCTTTTTTTCTTTTCTTTTTTTTTTTCCCCCATTTGAATGCCTCTTATGTACAGAATGAACAACTTCCATTAAAAAGCATCTGTTCTGATTCAGACTTCCTGTTCTTATCTCTAAAGCAAATTCGTTCGAGGAGTTGGAATGTGGTTGTTGCTGAGGGAAATCCCCTCTTATGGCACTGAGGAAATTTCATAAAATTGCATTTAAACTGCAGGCTGTACTGTAGTTTTATTAATGATTGATGGCTGATAACTCTGATATCAATTCAGTAACAAACGCAATCATATAAGTTTCAGATTTTTCATAGGCTGTAGTTTGTAGTGGATTTGTATTCCACTTGTACACTGCATGAAGTTCTGGTTAAATCTAATGCAAAGTAAATTGTCTCTTATTCATCATGCACAGTGTTTGAATAAAAGGTGTAAAGGAATGGCAGGAAAGACAATAAATCAATGTTTTTTTCAGTATAAGCGAGAATACCTAAATAAATTGATGCACTCGGAGCCCCACTCTCAAGCGGGACTACGAGGGAAGCTGTCCCAGGTCCAGGAGAGTTTAGTAGTCCAGAATAGACATGCAGAATAGTACTGTCTGAAATGCATTTATTTAATAAAAATGATAGGGCTATTCATCATTTGCAACTCATCAGATAAGTTGTGAATACCCTTTCTGTACAAAACCATTTTGTAAAATGGTTTGGTCTGCTATATAGTAACAGCTTCTCTGCCCCCTGAAACTATCATGGCTAATTACAGACATTTGCTTATATGTAGAGGGCCTCTGGCTATTAGTTACTTTCAATAATGCAAGTTTGCTAAGATTTCGCATAAGAAAAGAAGTAAGTGTAAGCAAACAGAATGAAATATAGTTGCATTATAGGTAAATTTTGGGTTTCCTTAAGGGGCCTTCTTAAATGGTTTGTCCTGGGCAATATGCATCACAGGCCTGGGGGTACCTAATAAACTGGCAACTCATTGTAACTATATACATATAGAACATTTCTTCTGGTTTATCAGATATAACAATATACTAACCTAATAACCTCTAAATTTGCTGGAAGTACCTTTTAATTGTAGATATTTTGGACTTTTTAATTCACACTGTCCAACATGACCAAGTAATGCATAATATGCTTTAAGATGATTAACTGAACAATAAACAGAGAGAAGAAATAACGAATGAAGCATTTTGGCATGTGCTGTTATAAGAATGATGGACCCCAATGTGAAGTGAACATACCATTACCACCTCTAAGTATTTTCCTATAACAGCACACCCTGAAGTGTGTTATTCCTCTACCACAGTAATTTGTCAGTGATAACAACTTCTTTCTTTATTATATTTTTTTTAGCTGTTTATAGTTACGCTTAATGTCTGATAAACAAGTCACTTATTCACTGTAAGTACATTTAATCAGATAATTTTCAAAGGATATTTTTGAAAGACATGAGACTACTTAAGCAAAAGCGGTGCAGGATGTTAGGTCTACAGATGCTTCTAACGTCTTATTTGTTTGTTGGCCTGGGAAGATCAGGAAGCAGTTATGTGTTAAGTCGGTGGACTCTGGCTGTAGCAAACTAACATGCATGCACGAGATTGGTTAATAACAAACCCCAATAAAACAAGCTGCTGTTTTAACCTTTAGTACAAAATCCCTGTGCGGTTTTAATTATCACAAAAGCTAAGAAACAGAAACTGAGCTGAATATGGAGAGGGAAAAGGTAGCACACAATTTGAGTTAGGGCAGACAAAACAAGCTCTATAATGGTGAGGCCAGCATTTGGTGTGTGGGACAGGGTGGAGTAGTTTGGCAAAGAGAGGGACAGAGAAAGGGAGGGAGAGAGAGAGGCCCACTTTATTTTGGGAGACGTAAAGAGCCATGGTGATGGTAGGGGTGATGCTGCATTTTCCACATTGGAAACGTAGAAAGAGAGAGAAGGGAGGATGGGAAAATGAGAACGAGAGACATAACGAGAGGGAAAGAAAGGGAAAGTCAGAGAGAGAGAGAGAGAGAGAATTTTTTTTAGTTGGAAGAGGTGTGAGATGGAAAACCCCTGCACACAGACAATAAGTGCATGTATGCTGTTTGAAGCTTGAATATGGCATGTACCACAAAATCATCATGCTGAATGATATCAAAACAACTTGTTTGCATTAGCATACCTAGAAAATTCTACCTAAAAAAGTAATTCAACCTAGAAAAGTTAAAACTCATGTTTACAAAAACTCATGTTGGTGTAACTGATGGGACAGCACAACTGATGTAAAAAAAAAAAATGGAGCATCTTGTTGATCCCTCTGTTTTCCCACGCCCTTTCTCTATCCAGTGCTCTTTCTCTTGGGTCTGCATTCTATCATACTGCTCCATGCTATTTTCCTCTCCTTTTCTTCCACTGCTGGCTTGGACTCTCCCTCACTCTCGCTTTTCTGTACTGTGTCTGTTTAGAGGAGGTCTCCAGACTTTTCCGGTAGAAGCGGCACACTTTCAGGCTGGAGAGAAAGAGAGGAAGTTGAGAGGAAAGAGAGGAAGAGCAGAAACCCCCTTTACATACACACCCTAATGGACAGAGTGCTAGGTCTCACACACACATACTTACCACCCTGCATATGATATTTCCTTGCTAGGAGCTCAATCAGACATGAGAACACCATGCACTGGTCCAACAAATTAGAAGAAAAATTCTGATGAAAATATCTGTACTCAAATATCAAACAAATGACAGAATTACTTAAAAAATCTCATCAGACGTCTATGATTGATGTATAAAATCCATCCATATTTGGGATATTGGTATCTGCCCACCAGGTTGAGCAGATACAGTCATGTGCACCCTCCTTCAGTTCTATGTTTTTATTTATCAGGACCTAAATAACAATTGTGTGGTCCTTACCAACTTCTATAAACAAATAACCTCAGGTGACAACAAAAGAACACAACAGCTTTCAATATGTAGTCATCTTTTTCCCCCAAAAGTAAACCCACATTCAGAAACCAGCTGGAAAAAAATAAGTACGAGCTTCCACAATCGTTAAGAGCATAATTAGCAGCCAGGTGTTACTAATGATATGCACAAAATTAGCTAATCATCAATAAGTATGACTACCTCTATAAAAGTAGATGTTCTATAAAAGCAGATGGTGTTCTGGAGCACTCAGGTGTGTGTCTGCATCATGCCAAGAAGAAAGGACATTAGCCATGACCTAAGAGAATTAATTGTTGATGCTCATCAATCTGGAAAGGGTTATAAGGCCATCTCCAACCAATTTGAAATTCACAATTCTACACTGAGAAGGATTATTTACAAATGAAGAGCCTTCACAACAGTTGCCAGGAGTGGGCGTCCCAGCAAATTCAGTCCAAGGTCAGACCATTTAATGCTCAGAGATGGTGGTGGATGGGTGATGATTTGGGTTTGTTTTGCAGCCACAGGACCTGGGATACTTGCAGTTATTGAGAAAGCGATAAATTCCACTTTATACCAGAATATTCTTGAGACAAATGTGAGGCCATCTGTCCAGCAGCTTAAGCTGGGCTGAAATTGGGTCATGCAACAGGAAAATGATGCCAAGCACACCAGCACATTGACATCTGAATGGTTATAGAAGGTGTTGGAATGGCCAAGTCAAAGTCCAGACCTCAACCCTACTGGGATGCTGTGGTGGGATCTTAAGAGAGCTGTGCATAAATGAATGCCCTCAAATATCAATGAACTGAAGCAATGTTGCCAAAGCAACAGGCCAAAATTTCTCCAAAACGATGTGAGAGACTGATAAACTCCTACAGAAAATGTTAAGTTATTGTTGCTGAAAGTGGTTCTACATACTCTATTACTGAATTTTGGTATATTGAATGTTGGTATACTTTTTGGGGAAAAAAAGACTACATATTTAAATCTGCTTTTTTATTGTTGTTGTTGTTGTTGTTGTCACCTGAGGTTATTTGTTTGTTTATATAAGTTGGTGAGGACCACACATGTTATTTAGGCCCTGATAAATAAAAACATAGAATTGAAGGAGGGTGTACTTTCTTTTTCCCATGACTGTATAGTATTATGAGTTGTTCATGTCAAAGTAAATTCAGTTTTAGACTTTGAAAGTAAATAAAACAGACATTTGCAACATTGAGTTTATAATATTCGCTTAAGTCCTTAAAGTCTCTGGACCGATTGGCATTAGTCGCAAAGAAATTACAAAATAGCTGATAGTAATTAAAGATATGCCTCTAAGATGCGTAACTGAATAATAAGCTGAGATTATAAGGAAGGAATAAAACACTTGATGGGATGCTGTTATAGGAAAATGATCAACAACAGGGTGAAGTGATGCTGCTCAACATGTACCAGAGTTACTGTTACCACCCTGCAGTTGATTATTTCTATTTATTGTAGCAGAGATACAATAATTTATTGTAGCAGAGAGATAATATAACAATAACTTTGTGAATATCTAACCCTCAACCTGACTATTTATTAATAGAGTACTCTCTGCACTTTCAGCCTATTGAATAAGTTGTTTTGAGCTTTTAAAAGGCACTTTTGTGTCAAAGGGGGCAAATTGTTGTCCCGCTTAATGCCGACCTGACTGCTTATCATTCACCTTGAAAAATGCAGTGGCAGTAAAACTAACAACTCAAACAGAGGAGCCATTTCAACCACAAAGCTCAAGCAAAATACAATGCACACTGCAGGAAAAGGGCAATAGCTCTCTAGAGAATATTTTTTCTATTTTGCTTTCTCTTTCAGCACAAAATAAAATTGAAGCAGGTAAAATATATGTGGTAGTGGCCTGGGAAGACCCTTCATATGGTCAAATTAAGGCATATTATGACATATATTTTGTTTTTTTCATAATGTATGTATCTAAAAAAAAAAAGGAAAGTTCAAGCATATTAAATGCTGTTTACTCCAGGCCGCCACACACACACACACACAAAAAAATAAAAATAAATAAATAAAAGAACATTAACATTAAAATTATTTTCTTGCTGAAATGATGATTTAATAAAAAAAATCTAATTATTGGTAATGCATAAACAGTATTTATATATAGCACGTTGGATCAAGTAATAATAGCAGTAATCAGTAGGTCAGATTTCCTCATAATACTTACATAAGATATCAGACAGTTTCATCAGTACTTAATACTGGACTAATAATATCAAACTAAGTTTTGCAACTGTGTCTCACGCCCTAGTCATTTCAAGCCTTTCCCCTTTCTCTTCCTTTTGAGTGATTCAGCAGACTGTACAGTCTGATTCCAGCAGAAACAATGTGATCCAGAGACAATCCAAGGAAACCCCAGTTATATGGTGGTGTGTCTTTAAGCTGTTGAGTCCAGCACATAGTTTGGTGTGCTTGTTTTTTTCTGCCACAGCGCTGGTAGTTGTGTGCCAACATACAGAAGGCCTTTGTGCAAAGGCGGAGTTATCAAGCACTGTGAAAAGAGTGACCACAGAGCAAGCGTCAGACTGCAGATTCCTATCTGCATGCACATCCCTGATACGCAAAGACAAATTCCAAGACGCATCACAGCATTGGTATAACATATATATATCGCTGCCATTCTTGAAATCCAGTTTCAGTACAAAAATAATATTCATTAACTGTTAGACATAACCGTACTACTGGCTTTTATATTCAATTCTTGATTCTGATTGAAGTTGGCTAATACATTATTGCTTCTACACTACACAGAGACGTACACAGGACATTGTATGGTGGACGTGCCACATACATTTTCTTAATGGATTAAAAAATGTGTATAGTTCTTTGTGTGAGGAGACTTTTACTTAGCATTTTTGTAAGGAGTCTCCAGTGTCAGTGGTTTTTTGATAGTAAGAAGAAAGCTGTGCCTTTAAAATTTATGACATGGGAAAGTATTTAGGACAAAGGGATTTGCAGTTGCTCAGTAACATTTTTTTCCCTCTTATTCACTTTAAGAGAGAGAGAAAAAATAAGCTTGTGCTGCTATAATATAAGTAATAACAGGATATTGTTTCACAGACTAGAATATTTTGGTAAATTGCTGCGGTATAAGAGGAATAAAACGTGTCACTATAGGAAAATAATCAACTTTGGGATGGTAAGAGTAACTGTGCTTCATGTCGGGCTGCATCACACGTTGATTATTTTCCTGTAGCAGCATGCTATCTTACACCGAATGGGAAAATATTGATATCATCTTGTTTGAGAAAGATGTGTGGCAGTCTGCGAAAACCCTTTGGAAATCATTATGGATCAGTTCTATAAATGGTCAAAATGACACAAAGTCAGGTTTTGACCAAAATTCAGTTTTTCTGCCAGTAATACACATCTGTATTTTAAGAAAACATAAATAAATTTTATGAAAACAGTGTGTAAACATTTTTATTTAGGCTACTTTCTAGCCTTGTTTTGGCAGTCAGTCTGCTTAAAGATGTCTAAAACCTTGCTAGCTAAGTGATCTTAGTGCGATGTTCTCACAATTTGATCAAGTTTTGCTTGGCTATATGCCACAGCGAAATGCACGTAAGCCAAATCAATTCAGTTCAGAAATCAGATTTCACCTGAAACTTACACTCTGTTCACTCTTGGACAAAGTGTTTAATATGTTTAAATTGCCTAATAAATACACATTATTACAAATAAATTTAATCAACAGAAAAGAACTGACTGAGTTAAGGGATTAACTTAATCCCTAATTTAAAACAGGGATTATTTCCCCACTAATGCTAGCCTGAAGAGACGATGATGAGGCTCGTGTTTAAATGCAGCGAGTGAGTTTTGACTGATGAAACAGAGACTGATGTGGATGATGCTGATAAGCGAGAACTTATTTCCTATTATAAGACTTTAGAATTTGGCAGTTTATCCATAAGTAGATTAGGTTATAAATGTTGAGGTAGGCCGAGTGTCTTGGAATGAAATGTTTAGATGTGTTTTTACATTGTTGGAGGTAAGCAGACTTTACAATACTAGAACTTTATGCTAAAATGCTAGAAACTTCTTTTTTTTTTTTAAACTTTTTACTGAGTTACATTAAAAAAAAACCCTTATTACAGTTCAGGAATCCTGCTGTTTTTAGAACTATATATATAGTATAAAATGTCGAAACTTGACCATGTGAATGGTTTTTCCAGGCTCCCACAAATGTAATTTGACAAAACTTTATTAGCTTCTCATGACTGATTATATAAAACCAGTAGTGGACACAGATGTTCGGACCCTTCTTATGTTCAGTTTAGGCTGTTATTTTGTTAATTAAACTATGGGAAAGCCAGCAGTCTCTTTACTTGCCTTTACAGTAAGGGAAATAACAGTCAGCTGGATTTCTACATGGCCACATGGCATATGGTTCTATTCTTACTGTACTGACATGTATAGCTATGTAATCTGATCAGTTCAGACCAAAACAAGAAACAAGACAAAACAAACTATGCTTATAATGTGCTGTGCCTCACTATTTAGGCCACATTGTAGCCTCCGTACTGCCCTCATCTTTCTGTCCCTCTCCGTTTACTTTCTTTCCTACCACTTTCCCCTTAGAATTTGTTTTTCTTTTCCTCTCTTCCCACTCGTTCTTGGCCTTGCATAAAACACTCTGTTCCTGGCCCGTTTTCCCCAGTCATCCCTCACTTTTTTTTTCCACCCCCTCTTTTCCCGTTGCTCGTTTTCTGACCTGCCCGCCAAGACTCCGCTAGAACCCGATACTGTTTCAGAAAATGTCTCACTATAATTATTGTCAGATGATTTTTGAGTGAGAGGAAGAGATGAATAGAGCAGAGGAGAGTGCTGAGCTGAGGGAAGTGGGGAGAAGTAAAAATAATAAAAGAGGAAGAATGTTGGAAAAAAAGGGAGAAAACATTTTGAGTTGCTGTGACAACTGTGCTGTCAGGAAATAAGAGAAAAGCCACAAACTGCACGATGGCTAGAGTTTGCAGGTGTTTTCTGGAGTTTTTATGTGGGCAGTGTGTGTATGTGTGTGTGTGTGTGTGTGTTTATGTTTTGATGAGAGGGTTTAAAGGTCATTGTAACTGCTTGAAAGAACACAACAACCATTTGGCCTCCAGGAAGTTTTTGACAGCCCCTGGAACGCACAACAGGAAATTGTGTCTGTATGTGAGACGAACAAGCTGCATTTTCTCTCTCTCTCTCTCTCTATTTCTCGATCTCTCTCAATGTGAATGTCAGTTAGTGTAATATTTAACATAACATGCAACATTTTGTTCATATACATAATATTTTTTAATCTTCATTTTCTTGCTCGCTTTATCCCAGGGTTCGGAGGCGGTGGAGGACTGTGTGCAGGGGGCGCTCTCCTCCCTCTATCCCCCATTTGAGAGCACTGCACCCCCTCTTCTATCCCAGGTCAGTGGTTCTCTGGTTGTGGAAAAACCTGGAACCATCACAGGAAATTACATTTCATTTTCCACACCTGGAAAAAGTATTGGGAAAAGAATTTTAAAAATCAATTGTTGGAAAAATCATGCAGTTTTTCATTAGCGCCAGTATTATCAACACACTTTAAAGTAGTTACTTCTGGTATAACATCAAATAGAACTGCAGGAGTTGGTTACGAATACAGATGTGCAATTTAGGGGTCCAAGGAATGAATGCAATACCTCTGCTCTAAATCGTGCAATGTTTTACATTTTATATCTTCTTTTCTTCTTCTTAGTACCATTTTTATGATATCAGTTGTCTGTCTGTGTCTTCAGGTTTTTTCTGTATTGGAGTCCACCTATCAGAATGACAGTTTAAGGTATCTGCTTGATTTCTTCATCCCGGCCAAACATCTTCTGCACAGACTCCAGCAGCATGCTTGTGTAAGTATGCACGCTCACCCAACATAGTAAATTGCTTCATTCATATAGCAAAGGGGTGCTCAAATTCAGTTTTAGTGGAAAGAGTCACCACATGAGCACTTTGGAACAGTATGTTTCTGCCAAAGGAGAGTTTTCAGGACAGAGGACTTTCCGGTTTCTCTGTCATTTTTGTCTAAAATAACGAGAGAGAAAAAAAAATTGAGTCTGGAGAGGGAACGACTGTTTATAGCTACATGACATAAATGATAACAGGAACTAATTTGTCTTGTGGACGTTCCACGACATTAAATGTAACTATAAACAGATAACAAAAAGTAGAACAAGTCATCCACTGACACGTAAATAAATGTAATCATTAGCAAATTGCTGTAGTATAAGAGGAATAAAACACTTTGGCCTGTCTTGTCTTACTGTCCTGTCCTGTTTTATTCTTTACACATAATGTATATGCTGTTCTCATTCAAGTCGCTTATTCACTCAGTGAATCCTGCTGTGGTTTTCTTGTAGGCCGTATATTCTCTCTTTTCTCTGTCTGTATTTTCATGAAAATATTGAATACTTGAATATCACTTTGCTGTGCTATTCAGACATTCACTCTGCGATCGTTCATGGTAATGTATTAAACAGTGTGTCTTACTCAAACACATACTGATATACATTCTTACAGCAAACATACACATACTCTTCCTCATGCAATTTCACACAGATACACACATACACACACCACTGTATGATTACATATGAGTATATTTTATTCATTCATGCACCAAAATTCTCTCACACACATTTTCTGCTGGCTCTGTTTTCATTGTCGCTATGAGGAACTGACTGGGACAAGAGCTATGAGTCATGGCTATAATTCTTACCATGTGTGTGTCTAAGAGAGAAGGGGGTGGGTGAAGGAAAGGGGGCTTGGCTGCTACTTGTGTGAGAAAGAAGTTAAAAAGGGAAAAGGGAGCAAAAAGAGAACGAGAGAGAGAGGGAGAGACAGAGGAGTCTGGGGCTATAGAGGATTTATTGAGAAATAGGGGGAGGGATAAAGTAACAGAATACTAAGGCACACATTGAGAAAGTGGGATTGAGGCGCTGAAGCAGACAGAGAGTGTAGTGGAGGAAACTTAATAGATGGATTCAAATAAAATGACTAGAGAAGTGGAAAGTTTCCACTGAATATTTTTTTTTATATCTCACAAAATGACTAAGAAAGAATGATATAAAATACAGATCTAAAGAGAAAAGTGGAGTTGGACAGAAGTAGAGAGAGGAGCTGTGTGTGTTCCATAATATAATTTGGTCTTATGAGTGTGTGAAATGACTGAGAAGGTTGGAGAGCAGGGGAGTATGTCGCTGGATAATTAAACTTGAAGTAAACTGAGAATCCAGCAGAACTGAGGTTGCTTATAGTGAGTGAAGAGAAAGATCTTTAACAGGAAACAAGAATGGAGAAAAGGTGAATGATGGCTCATAATGGTAATGATGTTGGGTGAATTTGGCTTTGGGACACAAGAGCTTGTTTTATTTGTTGTCATTTTTTGAGTGCTGGGTTCTCACTTTCAAAAGGTTTCTCCTGGTAAACTGGTTCAAAGCAAATTTCCTGGAAAGTAAGATGGAACAAAAAGTTGAAGATGCATGTAAAAGTGTTTAATCTCTAAATGTGGTTATTAAACATGTGCTGATATTTCTGGTGGGTCCAGAACCATATTTCTCACAACTTATATTTCTCAAACATGATTAAATTATTTTCCATGGTGTTAAAAGGTTTACTTTTTACTGGAATATTATAGCAATTATAGTATAAATAGTATAGTAATAGTAATACTATAAAAAAAAAAGATGATCGTACATATCCAGAGAATAATTTTTTTTAATGAATGTTTAATGAATTCTTAGGTAGTGCACTCAAACATTTGGAAGGCAGTTTTATTACAGCACTCTCTCTCTTTTTCAGTCTCAGTATTTGGGCTGTTTGTTCCTGCACTCGGGTTGGCCTCTGTGTTTGGGCGAGAAGGTGGTGGTCCAGCTTTCTACTCTTGACTGGAGGCTCTTGAGAAGCAATGACTTCTACCTGCAGGTGGTGCCATTCTCGACGCGCTGTCCCCGCCTGGCCCTCAAGTGTCTAGCTTTGGGTGGCCGCAATGTCCAGGAGGTCCTGGTTCCCGAATCCCAGCACCCTCTGGTGTTTACAGCAGAGTGGCTGCATTGCATCAACAAGGAACGTGGTTGCAAGAGAGAAGGTGAGCTTGATAGCTTGATATTTGTATAGTTACATAAGGTTACAACATATGTACATGCAAAGTTAAACATTTGCTTTCATGATATTTCTTCATATTAATTAACTAGAACTGATTGCTGTATTCTAGCTGGACATTAAAGCTGTGAAATTCTTCTGAAGTTAATGTTCATACTGGAATTACTTAAATCATGTGTTCCCAACCACAGATTGACCACAAGATACTTAACATGCCGAAGGGGTGAAAACCATCTGATTTTAAACACTGTCACTGGAACTTAGAACATGGGTAGAAAATACTCTGGAAGTAGAAAAAATAATACATAGTTCCTTGCTACTCCTATTCTCGGTAGACTGCTAATGCACTTTTCCTGTGTATATAGCCGCCAAGTGTACAGATATCAATGGTACACTAGTTGCTTTTTTCTCTCAAGCTATTCATATTTTGAAGCGTTTACCACCATCTGGTGTACGCACGTGGGTATAAACGGTACATACTGTTTATTCTGTATATACCGTATACATATGAGTAGAAATGGTATAGTCACTTTGAGCTCCCAAGGACCCTGTAAGAATGCAGAATTTTTAAACAATTATATATAATAATTATAGTAATATAACTTGCTGTAACTTCTAACGTCTGCAACTTGCAACCAAGTGGGTTGTCACTTAGGGACACCAAAGAATCAGTCCTGAGTGTATGGATAGCTGCGGTACACTAATTGGGTTTTCCTCCAAGTGATGCCTCGGAATGTTTGGGATCAGTCAGTCAGTTACTCAGTTAATTTTATGTTGGGCAACTGTTTGGTACATGAGGCTAAAAGGTTAAAGCATTGTGTTTTAGTTTCTGTTCCTTCTAAAAAGCAAATCATTTGATTGACTTTTAAGAAAGTCAATCACTTCATTTTCTTTTGTTTTTTCTTTTTTTTTCAGGTGGAGGTGGTTTAGATACTTGTCTGGTAAGTACTTCTGATGGAGTGGTACGTATTCCATGGGACGAGGTTGTTTACCCAAAATTGCTACACAACCCCACTGACATGGAGCTTCCTTCCACACATCCACCTGCCCTTGACTACCTTTCTCCAAACACCGGGAGTCTGGGATGGTGCTCTTCCTCTGTCGATCCTGACACCTGGTCCTGGGATGAAGAGGATGATCTTCCTCCAGATGGCGATGAGGCCGATATTGACTCTACTCTGCGCCGCCTCAGACAGGCCAGTGTCGGATGTGGGGATTATGTGGAGCTTCTGGAACCTAGAGGAGGTCCGGATGGTGGCACTGATTCCAAGCAGCGCTACTTGGAGATGCATGGGATCTGCAAGACCAAAACTTTGCCGCTGTGCAGGCGAAGCAAGGCAATTCGAATTCGGCGGGGTAAGGCCTGGGGGTACGCGAAGACCGAGATCAGTGGAAGGACAGGGAGCTTACGTAGGAGGGACAGCAACAGCAGCGGGAAGAATAGTGGAGGTGCTCGCAAGGATTTGGTCAACTCTAGACCCCCACCTCGAGTCATTGATTTGGTCCGAGACAGACAGCTATCCCCTCAGTGCATTCAGGACTCAGATGAAGGTGGTGGAGATGCAGTAGTCTTGGATAACCGGGACCTTTATTTAGAGGGTCCATCCAAGGAGAGAAGGCCTGGCGTGGGTGAGGAGAGGAAGGGAGCTGGAAGCACGCTACCCTGGGAAGAGCGCCATAGAGGAAGGGCCAGCAGTAGTGAGCTGAGCTCTAGAAGTAAATATATCAATGAAATAGACACTCATACTACAGGAAATATAGGGGCGGACCAATCAGATCAGGATCAAGGATTCCACTCAGACTGTGTTTTTGAAGATGATAAGTCACTGGCTGAAGGTGAAACATTGGCTAATGCAACAGCAGGTGTAAATAGTGTGTCTGATTTTAACAGACATTTGGCTAACAGATCGAAAGCAAAGCTTAACACACAACCAGATTCATCTCAAAACAGGGAGTTAAACTCCTCCCACAATGATCAAAACACAACCAAAAACTCAGGAAACTCCAAAGGACAAAAAGGAAAATGTAACGAACATAGGAAACCAGAAAAAAAACTTCCTCAATCAGGTACTGACAACATTGCTGGTGAAAGGCAAGTTGGGAAATTGGAGGAACGTGTGTGCCCCAAGGGAAAGGATGTCAAAGTGGGAGGATTTCGAGCACCCAGGTATAACATCACCAGAGGTGGGTAGAGTAGGCAAAATATACTTGAGTAAAAGTATTTTTACTCTAAAGAGTGAAATGTAAAAAAAGAATATATCCTCCATAATCAACCTGAGAATGAGATATGGGAATATGAGAAAAAGTTTCAAATATATATACACTGCCCTCCAAAAGTTTGGAAACGCCTGAACAAAATAGGGTTTTTGGGCAATATCAGCATAAAT
>CM075030.1:6542674-6594340 GCA_037576675.1 Pangasius sanitwongsei | reverse complement strand
ACTAACTAAAGAGGATTTATGCTGATATTGCCCAAAAACCCTATTTTGTTCAGGCGTTTCCAAACTTTTGGAGGGCAATGTATTTTATTTGTTTAAAAATAATTCAGTGACTGAGTTGCCATTTTAAATCACAGCTCATACAATATGAAGTGATACTCTATAAATCCATTTTATTCTTTTTGAAAAACTAATGGGCTACTGTAAAATTTGATTATGCCCAAAAAGTACATACTATTAGCAAAGTGATAAGGAGTTTTGTTATAGAACTTGATAAATCTAATGTAAAATGTAATATAAAAATGTTACTAAAAGTAAGAAATAGTAAGTAAGTAAAATAACGAAACAGTAAAAAACACAAATCATGATCAGCCAAAACATGACAATTATATTAAAGGTTTAACTAGTTACTACCCACCTCTGAATATTACACAAGCATGGGTCCACCTACAACCTGTTTCATTTATCACATTATTATTATTATTATCATTATTATTGTTGTTGTTTTTTTCATTAATAATAATTATAGTCACATATGTATATGCCACTTCTTTTCCTGTTTTCTGACTGTATGTGTCAGTTGTGTGTCTTTTTTTTTAACTCCATTTTTAAGAAGTAAACTGGCAAGTGTATAGCCCGAAGTTGGGCAGTGAGGCCTGGGGTGCAGTCAGCATTCCAATTCATCCCAAAGGTGTTCAGTGGGTTTGAGGTCAGGGCTCTGTGCAGACCACTCGAATTCTTCCACTCCAACCTTGGCAAACCATGTCTTCATGGACCTTGGTTTGTGCACAGGGGCACTGTCATGCTGGAACATGTTAGGGCAGCTTAGTTCCAGTTAAGGGAAACTTTAATGCTACAGCATACAAAGACATCTTATATAATTGTGTGCTTCCAATTTGTGGCAACAGTTTGGGGAAGGCTCACATAGGAGTGTGATGGTCAGGTGTCCATGAGCTTTTGGCCATATAGTGTATATATAAAAGTATAGTACTGTGTAATTTATTTAATGGCTTTTTTGTTTTTCATTTGCTTATAGGAGAAGGAGAAAAGCTAAAGGGGGAAAAGGGAAGGGCAAATCTGGCGGCCGTGGCAACCCTAAAAACAAGGAAGACCCCAGTTCATCAAAGGGTCAGAAGAAAGCAAGCCAAATAGCTGAAACATCTGATTCACCGGCTAAATCACCTCTCTTCAAAGATAGCCATTCAGATGAGGGTAAAAATACAGTAAAGAAGCTAGCGAATGGTCATGAAGCAGACCCTAAATCTGCTGATGGAACTGGAGGTTTGTCGGATTGCAATAACTCGCAGGGTTGTTGTCATAGATTTGTGCTTGCAATACCTCACATTTTGTCTGTTATTTTTCAGAAAAACAAACAGAAGGCCAACCAGAAATCTTCCCAGATGCTAAGACTCAATCAGACACAGCCTCACCTGATAATTCACCAGAAGAGACAGTACCATCAGCACCTTCTGACCAGTCAAAGGCACCATCTCCAAAAGCCCCTCTTCTGCTTAGAGATTTGAATGAAGATCTGCTCCAGTCAGGAAAGTTCATACTCACAGGTAAAATGTATAACATATATAGAATATGATCTAGTTTCCAATCTGCTGTCTTTGATCTTAAACTCCCATCGTTCTTTATCTGTGTGAAGGTACTGTGGATAGACTCGGACGTGGGTTGGTTATTACAGAAACGCACGTTCCTGAGGAGGGTCATTATCTCAATGACATTGTGCAGCTGTTATCCTGTTATTATACCATTACCAGGTAACTTACAGCATATATGGCATTCAAATACCTTTGAAAGGTTAATGTATCCAAAAATACTAATATTGCTGATGGTGAATTAAAACTAATGAAGCTATACTAAACATACTCAATGTTTTTATACTGACATACTCACTGTTTTCTTTGGTTACACCATATACAATGGGAATCCAGTCTGCTGTCATTGATTTGAAAAATCACGAAAAATTCTAAAAGAAATGCAAACATACAGCCAAAAAGACCTTTGGAGGAAAATCTAATGAAAAAAAAAAATTTTTGGCTGAACCTTTCCTTTAAGAGTTATTAATCTCTTTGGAGGGGAAGATACAGCACAGACTAGTAGTGGGAGGAAGTGAATATTCAGTACACTATCCAGAATCTTATTATCCAATACACTGTGGTCTTGTGAGACCATAATACAAGATCGAGAACTACTCCAGTATTGTGACAGCGACTTATGAGGCCTCAGGAGATTGCAAGACCAAGACCACAAGAAGCTGATTTTCTCATGGTCTTTAAAGCAAATACATTTACATAATACAACATAACCATATTTTTAAAAAAAAATCTGTATAATCTGTATTTTCAAGGGTAGTTTCCCCCTTATCCCCAAATTTGTCCATTTGTGGGAAGTAGTCCAGGACCCTTGTCTAGACTGAGCTGACATTCCTAATTTGGAGTTAATTTTGAACTTTGAATTTTTTTTGTTGTTGTTGTTGTTTTTTGTTTTTCAATATCAGACCTGCAGCCAGAGAAAAGGGCTTGACAGTGCTGGTGGACAGTAGGCAGGCTTCTTCTTCTGAGCTTTGCTTCTCTGCCTTGAGGTCATTCAAGGTGAGACATTGTATTATTAAGATACAATTGTTATTGTATATGTATATGTACTGTATATGTGTATGTGTGTATACACTTTTATGCATGTGTGTGTTCAGGCTCAGGAACCAGCAGGCCTTGGCTGTGTTCTCATTCTTACAGAGGAACAGCAAGAATCAGCCTCATATAACCTGGATGGGATAGAGGTACTCCATATAACTCTACCTAGCATGATAATAACAATTTTAAAAAAAAACAAACAAAAAAAAAACTGTGCACCAACAAATAAAAAATAACCCTAATTTCGGATCATTTAGAGTGAGCCACCTAATGGAACCATGCGATTTTAAATTAGTCTTTCTCTTGAACTCATACAGGTACACACAGTGAAAGGAACTGGAGTCCTTCAGCAGTATGTGGATAGACAGCAGCTGACTAAAGAATTGGATGGAGACTTTGAGCACTCACATAATGACTGGTTATCCTTCAGACTGGTGAGAATTCCTCTATTTGTACATATTGACTGTTAAAAGAAAGCAGCATAAAGCTGTTTGATGACATTGTATGAACGTGAGAAGTAATGTTTAATAATTTGATGTGGATAAGAACTCATTTGAGAAAAACAATTTACCAGCCTCTGTAACTGCTAACTGTTTGTCAGCAAAAAAAAAAAATGCGTATGAAATTTCAGGGCACTTGGCTAATTTCGCCTGGGGAACTAAAATTAGGTAGATGATTTAACACCAGTTATGCCACAGCACTCTTGAATTCTCAAATCTGATAATAGTAGTTCTAGGTAGTTCCAGCTGTAAGCCAAATCACAGGTTTATATTAATGTGCTCATT
This sequence comes from Pangasius sanitwongsei, assembly GCA_037576675.1. NCBI lineage: Eukaryota > Metazoa > Chordata > Actinopteri > Siluriformes > Pangasiidae > Pangasius > Pangasius sanitwongsei. Next base: position 6,590,919 of record CM075030.1, on the reverse strand, counting down.
CTAATACATTATCGTTTCTATAGTAACAGTTCATTCACAGGGGTTTGTATGGCGGACACTCCACATAAACAGCTAAAAAAATGGTTGATATGGTTGTGGATATAATTTTTCTGTGTGATATTTATTTAAGATTTTTAGAAGAAGTCTCCAGTGCCAGGGCTTTGAAACAGTCGGATGTAATGCTGTTCCTTTAAGTTTTAATTAGGATGATGGAGGGCTTCGCAAGTTAAGAGGCAGTCCTTAATATTGTTGTGATATAAGAGGAATAAAGCACTTCAGGAGGTGCTCTTGTATAGTATCAACTTCTGGATGATAACAGCCCTCTGTTTCGCATGGGGCTGCATCATACTACCCAGCCACTGATCATTTCTCTATAACAGCATGCCCTGTTATGTTTTATTCCTTACTTATTCAAGTGTACCACTTTGATCTGAGGACTTCCTGCAACAAGTTACACATTTAGAAACTGAATTTAGTATCATCAGCAAAAAAAAAATTAAAATTACATATAACTTAACCAATTAAATATATAATCCAGCAGCAGTACCTTATCAACTGTTCTTGGTTTCCTCTCCTTGTTTGTAGAGCCTGGAACAGTTGACTGAACGCTGTGAGAGTGTCCTCTCTCTATTGGAAGATGCACTAAAATCTATGGGCACAGAACCACTGCCTGACTGTGTTAAGGTAATGTAGTAATACATCTTGCAGCTGTCTTAGTACTTTTCACTATCAGTTTGCAAAAATGCTCCATACAAAAGGTGTGCATGTGCAGAGGCAAATGAGAATTGATTACAACTAAATGAGACTGATTGATGGATTATGAACTGATTGTGATTGTAATTATAGTAAACAGTTCAGTATAGTGGAGATGGCAACCTCTGAAGGCTGGATTATACTTGCTTTTAACAATGCGTACACACACGCGAGATGGCCACCACTTGTATCCTGCGGTCCTTTAGATCATTGCTTGTGCATTTCCTCAGAAATTAAAGCTACATCTCAGTGTGATGCAACACCAATGTAAATAGTGAGGACAGTATTGCACCATGTGACAGGGTGACCACAACTGACAAACCAAACTAGTGTCTCAAAAATGTACTGTTGCAGACAATTATTGAGTGATAATGCCAACTGGTTTCCCTATTATGTTTAGTGTTTGAATTTTAAAAACCTCTCAAGTAGTCTTCAGACCTGTTTTGCATACCCATCTTCTGGATTTTCTAGCTCAGTAAATACTTTCGAACCTAAGGTCATCGTTTCCTATTTGAGATGCAGCTAATGACAACAATCATGATGACAGCAGAACGTTTTAACAGAGCTTGTCATTCTGTTTAACATTGCCGTGCAAGAAGTCGTTAAACATTTTACAGTTTGACTTGGAAACCAGATAGACAGGGATGTTTTGGCTCTGACATGCCATCTAGTGGATGTTGCTTTTAATTATGCAGATGTACATAAGGTATGCAGGGGAGCATGTGAACAATGCCGCTTGGATTGCTGCAGCTTCTGCATGTGCGATTCATGACCTGTCAAATGACCTTTGCCTGTTTTGTATCCACTCCAGTCTGTACCACTAAGTGTTGAAAAGCACAAGCAGCTGATGAGTGGTGTTCTGTCTGACCAACGGTTGACAGAGCTGCAAAGACGGGGCGGGGCTTGGCTGGCTGGACTGGCTAATGGAACGTCCAGATTGGCTCACAGGTCACCAGACTGCAGGTAGCCATAGAGACTGAATTAAGTGAATGAAAACAGTACGTGACTCATTTGAAGTTTTCCATCTGTATTTATGATGAATCATATGCCCCAGGACAAATTATTGTTTTGAGCTGACTCTCTTGGATACTGGATATTTCTCATAATTTTGTCATTTTATTTCTATTTCTGATGTTTCATATTTTAAGAGCTGCCTTAGCCGCAACCTCAAGTCTCTATGACAGTGTTGATGATTCACTCCATCGACTGGTGCGTGTTTCTAATCAGAGAAGTCATGACCTGGAAGCACTTAGTAGACTGGTAGCTCTAGTGGACAAACTGGATAAGGTGATCGAGATATTTCCAATCTTGTGAAAATGATTTCTATACACCAGTGTATCTTGTATTTATATATAAATCTTCTATAGATAGCAAATCTCTTTCATTCCTAGTGCGAGAAAGAAATAGATCATGTGCATGAGCAACTGGAGGAGTATAAGGATCCTCCTCTCTCACTAAGCCGCCTCTCACTCAGACAGCAGAAGTTCAAAAGCTTCAGGGAATCTGCCATGGTGAGTGTGCGCGTGTGTGTGTGGGTGTTTGTGTGTGTGTTGTACAATGAAATTATAGAAATTCTGTCACCGATGACATTGTGTGTGCAGGAACTTAACAGTGAGACACTAGTGGTGCTGGGAGAGGTCGAGAGCTGGTCTGAGCTGGAATGGGGAGGCCTGACGGCGGTCCTTAAGCGACTTCCATCAATCAGAGAGAAAGTGAGAGGAATGTCTCACTGCCTGTCTGACTGCTGGACCCAACTGGACAACACCCAGAGACTACTGTCCACGCTTACTGAGGTACCACCTGCAGATACATCACATAACCATACACTTCCACCGCACACAAGCACTTATCTAATACTAATACCTCCTCCATCTACAGGCCTCCCAGTGGTGCGATGTGGTCTCTTCTTCCTCTCCCCACTCCCCGCCTTCCTCTCCTCTGTCCTCTCTCCCTCCCATACCTCCATCCCGTTTCCAAGACGCACGAGCTTTGGCCCTTGAGCTTGGTGGCGGCGCTCTATTGGACCTGTGGGCCCAGACCCTCGAGCGTTACCAACGCACACTAGCACACTTCAAGACCCGCATGCTTCAGGCTGAGCGTGGCATGCCCACCACCCAGGGTCAGGATACCAGTGTGGCCATGGCACAGGTGCCAAAAACACCTGTCTCCAGTACCTCTAGTTTGTGGGAGATAGAGGGAGATGGAGATGGAGAGTGGTGTGGAGGGGGAGGGGAAGGAGGACTGCAGTCCTGGGGCTCACTGGCCTCGCTGTTCCGTCCACAGAACTGCTCTACACTGAAGATAGGAGAAGAGAAGAAGAAAGAGGGAGCTGCAGGGGCTGCAGGGGGAGGGAAGTTCCTGCAGAACTTGCTAAACCCAAGCAAGAAAAGTGTGAGTGGTAGTTTCTACATGTTTCTGAGAGTGGTTGTTGCATTGTTAAGAGAATGCATCACAGTGAAACGAGAGGCTTTGTGTTTGTGTTTGTGCGGAGGATTCTGACTCTGAATCCTCTACCAAGAACTGTATTTATTTAATCATTGTAATACTGCCCAGACAAGAATTTGTGTTAGTAAGGCAAGGAAACAGAATTATAATCCATATCGATCCATGTCACCAATCAAAACATAACAGTAACAAACATTTAAAAAACGAAAACACCAGCAAAAGGTCTTAGGTAACAGGAATCACCAAAGAAGGAAAGTGAACTCAGAACTTTGTTAGAAATTTGAGTTCACAAAGACACTAGATGAAAAAAGACAAGTGCAGTCGTGGCCTGATGGTTCGAGTGTTGGACTTGTAAGCCGAAGGTCATGGGTTTGAGTCTCGGGTCCGGCAGGGATTGTAGGTGGGGGGAGTGAATGACCAGAACTCTCTTCCACCCTCAATACCACGACTGAGATGAGACCCTTGAGCAAGGCACTGATTCCCCCAACTGCTCCCCGGGTGCCACAGCTAAAAAAAAGCTGTGTTCACTACTGTGTGTGTGCACACTTGGATGGGTTAAATGCAGAGCACAAATTCTGAGTATGGGTCACCATACTTGGCCATAAGTCACTTCACTTCACCTCATTGAGTTTCTGAAGGCAGGATGGATCTAACCAGGTGCTGGAGTCCAGGTAGGGATTGGTGAATAGCAGGTGAGGGTATAATTAGATCCTCCACCTAATTGTGCAGTTTGGCAGACTAGAGCTGGATTGTGCTTGTGAGGTGTAACAGAAGGCATAAACAGAGAGAGAACACAGACATCACCATTCACCAAAGGCAGAGGGACATCACCTGACAGCACCTGGAACCTAGATGGGACCACACCACAGTAGAAAAGGAATATACAGGACATGTTGCTAAGTCAAAGAATGGACCACCAAGGACAGTGCCAGATATCCAATTCCTATCAGCTTTCATTTGGGCTGGAAACAGGGCTAGATGGTGGCTAGAGGGCTAGAGGGCTAGACGAAACCCTGAGTGAAATTGGGATGGTTAAACTATAAAGAAATATGGATGTATTAGCAATGAACAGGGGAAGTAGTCAGGGCAGAGAGCATAGCTGTATTATGTGGCAATCCTTTATCAAACCATAATACAAAATGCCATGCAGTTATTAAAAGACAAGCCAGATTTTTAGTTTTTTTGAGTAAACTCCATTTACTGTTTCCTGTTTGCAAATAGAATTTGACACAATTGTATAAGTTTTCCTCAAGTTTTTTTTGTAGGGGACTCCTCCTGTGTTTAATACACCACACGATCACACTGGGGAGTTTTTCTGTCTGCATGCAAGTTGTATAATTGTCCTTTTGTCCATAGCAAATAAGCTTATCTTTCCCTTCGCCACAATTAGCCCAATGAAGCTCCCCTCCCTCCAAAACCACCTCGAAGACGTCACCCAAGCTTTGACCTCCAAGCCCTGCTGGCGCCCCGTCGTTCAGCTGCAGCTGCACCAAAGCCAGCAGAGGCTCCGCTTGGCATGAGCAGCCGCTCATCTCCCCTGTCCTGGCTGGGGAGGAAAGTTGTAGCTGAGCCTATCCTCACGGCAGGGATTGCGACAGCTGTCCCAGGATGGAGGGATGAGAAAGTTGGAGGAGGGGTAGGAGGAGGTGGTGTGTTGATCCGGGGCGTGGAGGTCAGCAGTAAGGAGGTAGCAGATCATACGGGGCTTACCAGACAGCATGTGCTGCTCGGCCGGACCGATAGAGAGACAGGAGCGGAGAGGCCTGGCACTACTGCGCAGAGGTATGCATGTGTTTTAGAGATTCTATGTGGTCTTAAGGATAACTTTTAATCCAGTGTGTAGACTTTGATTATGATCATGATTATGGAACTTCATGTTCTGCTTGCTACTTTACAATGGATATCATACTGATTCACGCTATTTCCCTGTGTGTGTGCTCATCATGCAATGCCTTCAATGGCATAATCCCAACTGATTTCCTATTCAATTCAATTCAATTTTATTTGTATAGCACTTTCAACAATGGACATTGTCACAAAGCAGCTTTACAGAAATAAATGGATTCACAAAAAATATATTGTAAATACGTGAATTTATCCCTAATGGGCAAGCCAGAGGCGATGGTGGCAAGGGAACACTCCCTGAGACGATATGGGGAAGAAACCTTGAGAGGAACCAGGCTCAAAAGGGAACCCGTCCTCATCTGGGTGCAACAGATTCTCTTCTATTATTGTGTACTATATGGGCAAATAGTGCAAATGTGCAACCAGTAAATTCATCACAGTTTTCGCAAGAAGTCCATTCATTCATCCAGTTCATTATATAGTACATGCTCAGTATATGAGATATATCATAATGGTGTTGTAGAATCTATATAGTGCCAGACCTGCCGACCTTTATACGTTTTGCATAAGAGCTCCGCATTTTACCAGCAGAGTAAGGTGTTATGAGTTATTGCTCAAAAGTATGCCAAAAGAATCTTTTTTTCCCCAGTCAAAAAACAGCAGGTCAGTTAACTATATTTATTAGGGATGAGCACTGAAGGTTTTTGGCCTAAACTGGCACTTTCTTGAAAAAAGCCTGAAGAGTTTAACTGGAAAAAAATTAAACAGGCTTATGGCAAAGTGTCAAATATAATTCTTTACAAATAATTCTAATGGTATTTATAATTAGCAAGTGATCATTGTACCTTGAGGGATGGTGGGTCCAGTCGAGCCATGCTAGAAGATCATAGGGAGCATGGTACAGTGCAGGGTGTGATAAGTGCTTTAACGTAGGCAGAGGTCTGTTTTTGGTTTTGTAGGCAAGCATCGGTGTTTAAATCTGATGTGAGCAGCTACAGGAAGGCTGTGCAGGAAGCTAGCAATGGTGGTTTGGAAGAACTTAGAAGTTGAAAACAGGCAGCTGCGCTCTGGATCAGTTCCACAGGTCGAATGGCAGTAGAAGGAGTAGACCTGCCAGGAACGAGTTGCAGTAGTTTAGTCTTGAAATGACACAAACTGAATAAGCACCCGTGTGGCTTCTGTGGATAAAAATGAACAGATTCTCCTGCTGTTGTAAAGGAGAAACCTGCACGACCCAGTCAGTTTAGAGACGTAAGGCAAGAAGTATATTTTGCTGTCCAGGTCTACCCCAAGGTTGTGTACTGTGACAGATGGTGAGTCGCTGCACAGAGCCGCCTTGTATGCAGTTGGTATATGTAACATCTTTTTCCCATAAGGAAGAAAGTAAACAATTCTACTGTACTGCATGTAACTTTCTAGTGTCAACATCTTAACTAGAGCAGACAAGCAGCAGCTTTTTCCCCCAAGTGCCTGATGGCTACAGTAAAACCCTGTATATATGCACACTTCATTTTCTATCTTAGACAAGTGATTTGTGAACGGACTGCATGTTTACCAACATACTCCCTCTGTGGGACTATGTACTATTCCTCTCAAGGTTTGGCAGGTCTGTAGTGCACTACAATAGAACACCAGTTCAGATTGAGGTAGCAGACATGCACAAATAACCAAGTCATAGAGTCTAGACCCTTGTAGTGTGAACTTTTTTTTGTATTCTGAGAAAATTTGCACTTAACTACATGGTTAGTCAACTAATTTTACCTATCACTAATATAAACAGTACTTTTACAGTCTCTTTCTCTCTTTCCTTCTCGCTTTCTTAGTAAGTTGTATCTGCAGTGGTGTAGGCTGGTCAATTCGGAAAGGCAGTATGTAGCTCTACTGAAGTCTGTGGAGGAGACTTACTTCCCTCTGCTGGACAGCACTGATACACCACTCTCTCTGAGAGGAAAGGCTGACTCAATCTTCTCCAACTGGAGCAGCCTTGCCACTTTTCATTCACAGCTACTCCTCCCCGCCATTGAGGGTGCCCTCTCTCAAACGCTACAGCAAACCGACTGCTTCAGCAAATATGTACGTTTTTGTGTCTGTATTTGCACACACACTCTGCTTTTCAGTGCTTTTCCTTTTGATTGTGCAGTGCATCTCCTTTATCATGAGTGGCTATAGTAGCTAGGGGCAAGGGGTCAGTGAGGCTCTGTTAAAGGTAGTCCAAGAACTAGTGATGCATTGATTTTTTTTTTTCTCCCAATTTTGATATTACAGTTCTGACTATGAGCCATAATAGTGATCCAGACTGTCCAATCCTGTTGGTAATTGAGCAGACTCAGCAAGCTTCCGTTGCAAGGTTATGTGCATCATCGGGGGCATGTTAGTGGCCTGCTTTAAGACAAGTTGTGTCATATTATTATGCGCAAGATTTGTGTTGTTACACATGTTCACATAAAATATGGTGGCTTGCAAAAGTGTTCAACCCTTTTGAAGTTTGAACCCAGGGGTGGCGGGGGAGACACCAGTGCCATTATAAGTTAATTAGTTACCTGGTCACAGCTATTCGGTGGCCAGCCTCCTCTAGGCATTTAATGATGCTCTGCTAGATGTTCAAAGTTCGGGATATTTTTTCATAATCAAATTTCAATTGACACTTTTCCAGAACACAGACGTATATTCAACCAATTAAGCTGCATCTGAAGGCAACTGGTTGCACCAGAAAGGGTCAGTTAGTGGTAGCTCAGTGGTTAAGATGTTGGGCTACCTGATCGAAAGGTCATGAGTTCAATCCTCAGCACCACCAAGCTGCCACTGCTAGGCCCTTGAGCAAGGCCCTTAACCCTCAACTGCTCAGTTCCATAAACGAGATAAATGTAAGTCGCCCTGGATAAGGGAAAATTTAAATATGTTAAATCAGTTCCAGTATCCAGCCACCATTTAATTTTCAGTATCCGCCTACTCAATATCAGATCAGTGCATCCCAGGGTGTGACTGACAGAGTTAATTGTGAATGGTACACAAGATTTGGTACACATTTGTGCTAGAAATACTAGGTGATATTACTGGAGTTAAGAATCCCATAAATCAAGTCATTATTTAAAAATATCTAGGTAATATGAGTAAGGTATATGTAATATTTATACAAATGCCTTTAACTGAAATCGAATTGAAATCTGTCTCTCTTACACAAACATTCCAACTGGCATACACTAATGCACAGAGGGATCAATTACTGCAATACTCCCACTACATCCGTATGAAGCCAGAGCCGGACTCCCTGCTGGTCAGCCAAGCTGCCGACTTCTTCAAGGTGAGCTCCTGAACTCAGCTGGTAGAACCAGGCTACTCTTGATTCTCTTTTCATGTGTAATTTGGAGCTAAGCTGCCACCATGTGTCTGGTAATGGGTCCAATGGAGTGGACGATCACTGACTGCAAAATTTTCATTTGCTGTAGCATTACCATTTGTATCCACTAGGTGGCTAATGAAATTGTTGAGCATATAGATAGAATGCAAAGGCAGCACCTAGCCACTTTTTTTGTTCATCCATGACATTATTCTCATGTTCCATAGATTTCACAGAAGCACACACAACTGCATGTTATGAAGCTGCAGCTACAATCTCTGTGATAATTCTCAGGAATATATGTTATACAAGCATGAATTTCAGCATGTTATAGCAGGTGATTTCAACCTCTTGCTAGAGAGACATTTTCAACTTCTTCAACCGCATTTACTTCTTTTTTCTCTCTTTCTAGGCAAAGCTGTCCAGCTCTCCTGTGCTCTCCACTATCTCCTTTCCTCAGTGCCTTGCTGCTCCTATTCAAAGGCTACAGCATTACTGCGAGATCCTTGAGGAACTGGGAGGGGTAAACCCTGGACCCGACTCTGCCCTCTCCATTATCAGACATGCACAGCGCCATGGAGAGGACCTGAGGATAAGCGACCTCATCACTGGCTGTCCGGTGAGACTTAAAGTGCACATTATGAACGGGTGATTACAGGGTTTGTGCTGTAAAGTGGATGTGATTAGAGTGGTAATGTCATAGTGTTAAAACTGTGAAACAAATATTGCATTTCAGCAATTTAGAAAATGTTACATTTAGACAGACTTGCACATATAAGGGTGTCCATTAAGGCCAGTATCCCTGAGCAATTGCAATGGTCCAGAAGCAAAATTAACAATCTCAAATACTATATCCAATCCTTTTTTATTACAAGTTACCTAAGGAGTAAAACACAATGGGGTCTTCTCGAACCCCAAAGTTTATTATTTTCCAAAAACAGCACATCTGGCAGTGTTGATTCTTTTTATACCTCAGCAATTTGCCAAAGATTACAACCTTTATTTATTAAAGGAGGACATGTTGTACAAATTCATCCTTTTACAGTTATATTAAATGTTGTGGAACATCAGCAAAACAAGCTAGTGACTGTTTTACACCAGCTATAAACACGTGTTCCTTCACCAGCCGCTCTTTTTTCTCTCTCACTGCTAATAAAACAGACAAACAATATGGAACCCAGCTTGCTGTCTGTCTAAAAGACCTTCCCATGTTAGAAAACATAAAGTTACAGCTTTATCTCTGACTGTTACAAAGCACGGACACTGGAGACTCCTTCCAAAAATTGCAGCAGCGCTGTGGTATAAAGACGAGTCACACCATGACTATACCAGAAGCTTCAAAGAATTTAAACGAATAAATGGTGGTAGTATGTATGCAGCTCTTACTGTAACTCCTCCAATAGACTTCCATGGAGTAGTTACAGTAAGAGAGTTTATCCTTGACGATATATAAATGTTATCAGTAACACTCTCTAATGTGTAGCCATTGTTACTGATAACATTTTTATATATCCAAAGTATAATTCCAAGAACAGTAGGATGTTGCAAATTTTAGGCTCTCATGCATATACTAGAAATGTGTGAATGTGTGTATATGTTTGTCTCAGGTACCTGTGGCAGAACGTGGGGATTTGGTACGTCAGGGCGAGCTATATGTCTGTCCAGGCGGACGGAGAAAGAAGACGGGCATCAGGACTGTGTTCCTCTACCAGCATTACGTTATTCTCACCAAGCACAAAACTTCTAGCCAAGGCTGCAGTGTATACACCTTTAAAAACAGCATAAAGGTGCACAAACACACACACACACACACATACAAACACAGAGTGGCATAATTTAAGTTCAACTGTGGCCTCAAAGCTAAAAGTGCAATGTTAAAAAGTATAATATTGTTTTGGGAACGAATCAAAAGAAGCAATGAAGAAAATCTTAGCAGGCGGAGAGAAAAAAACTGAATTTTACCACAAACACCCTAGTTCGTGTCAGTGGACGACAGGAAAAAAAAAAAACCAGCATGGTAAAAGTCTGATTTACCAATGATTGCTACTTAATCATTTTGGCCTGTGCTCTTGTCTCGACTCAGATTGCTTGAAAGTTGCCCTGATGCAAGACCCTTGCTTTCTGTCAGCGTAAATAGAGAATCTTTTGAGTTTTTGACTGTGAAATAAAATCTTTTGACTTAGAAAAGTTAACATCAGGTGGAAGCATTTCATGGTTTCTTCAGCAGCCACTAGACAAGTCATTTGTAAATGTACTGCGTCATTATTTATTTATTTATTTTTTTTACTGTTTTCTGCATTTTTGCTGTCCTAAAGTATCAAAAATCATGAAGGCTAAGGCTACTGTAGATGTTGCTGCTGCTATAATAGGAACAAAGACCTGAATGGAAGGCAAAATACACTACACCTTATACACCTACACTAGCTTTTCAGCACACACACTTATCATGTGTCTCTGCTTCAGACAGGAGAGATGGGTTTGACCCAAAGTGTTGGAGAGGAGGGTCTGAGGTTTGAGGTTTGGGTGAGACAGGCATCTCGCACCAAATACTGTCTCACTCTTCAGGCCTCATCATCAGAGGACAGAGAAGCCTGGACACATGACATTGCTCAGCTCCTGTGGACGCATGCCATCCACAACACAGGTGAGGCTGAAGGCTCAGACCTTTTGTAACCTTTTGTATGTTTCTTTAAATGAGTCATAACTTCCCGAAAGTAGTACATTAATATTCAACCTTGGTCATTCATTTAAGAAAAAAAAAAAATGCATGAATCTGAACAATCAGTTAGTGTTCGTGTGCACTTCATGAACTCAAAAAGGCCCATGAATAGACAAAGGTTTTAAAATGTGTTACTGAATAAGCATGATGCATTTTAGTTTTAATGAAAATAGTTTTTACTGGTTGTTATGATACTGTTTGTGATACTTGAGAAGAAATATTTTCATTTGAGCTTTAATCGATGATAAAATCAGTTATATTTATTTGTTAACCACATAAAGTTTTATTTAATTAATTGAGCACACATCCCTTAATTAAGAAGTACTTAAATCATTATGGGATGTCATTAATGACCCAGTTATGTGTGTAATTAAGAGATCAATATAAGGCAGTTTAATTATATTAACTCTCTACGTAGCCTCTTATGAGACTGCAACTTGTCCACCATGTTCAAAATTTGGTGAAACAAGGAAGCGTCCACCCTGAAACATGTAAAATATGTTTATATTGAAGTATTTGTGATGTGCTTAGCTATTCTGGTTGTAAATTGTTTGTTGATGTTTATTTTGGCTGTTCTTGAGAGAATGTACAATGATTGACATAAGGGATAACTAGCAGGTTTCAGTGGCAGGTTTCACGACTCGGCTCGTTAGCTAACTGTGAGATGACGGGTGCAATGTTACTGATAGCAGTATTAGCATAGAAGTTGAAAATATGGAACCTGATCTGTTTGAGCAGAGTGTACAGATGAGGAGGTGAGAAAGGTGGACTGACTAAAGGGCTGTAAGAACTGTCTAAAGATTGCATTAGCCACCAAATGCAGGCTCAGGTGCAGAAACTTATTTAATTTTGTGAATGGGGGACAAAATTATTTGCATATACTGACAGAAGAAGCAAAGTTGGTTCATACAGCTACGAAAGCGCAATTATCCACAAAGGATGAAACGTGGGTGTATCATAATTCAGGTCAATTCCATTTTAATTTTGTATAGCGCTTTTAACAATTGACTATATAACAAAGCAGCTTTACAGAAATCCAGATGTAGAGTTAGATCCCTGTTGAGGAAGCCAGAGATGAGGGGGTACCAAGTTCCATGTTCCTGAGATGTCACTGAATAAAGAAACCTTGAGAGTGGCGCAGTAGAAAGCGCAACAGATTCCACAGTCATCCATGGCCGGGAGTCCAACAGAGCAAAACTGGCCATGCTTTCTGGATGGGAGGGATGGAATTATTTTCTGTCCTTTCAAGCAGAGAGACACTAACCAGTCTTGGGCATCTGTGAGCTCATGTATGCAGAAGAGGGCAGATAGCACTCTCCTCTGAGTGTGTTACGCTGCCTTGTGACAAAGCGTGAGGGGCAGTTTGAAAAGATGCCGATGTTCATTATAAACACAGGACAGTCTTTCTGATTACAGCAGCATTTCTAGGTACAAGACTATAGTCTCCAGGTGAGACTGTCCACAAGGGTGAAACCTGGGCATGAACTGTTTTTGGGAAGTGCAAATCTTTAGGGTATCCATGTGGAATATGGCTCAAGTGCCTCAAGTGCAGGAAGCGTCAAGGAGAAGTACAGCATCAGAATGAATCAGGCAGGTCCGGATCAAAGTGTAAATAAATATTTTGTCTTTGTGTTTTCAAAGAATTGTGTCTAAAGGAATCTCTGTGCATGGGAGTGTCCAGCAAGTTGCTGCTGGATGTGACGGGAGCTCAGACATCAGAGCTAGACTCAAGTTTCAGCCTTAATGACAGGGGTATAATATACACCCACAAAAATGCACACTCTCACACATGCACACCATTACTTTTGCATACCCTTATGGCAAAATAAGTAAATAAATAAACTTGCTCTAGCATGTTTATCATCTTGGAATTTTTTTTGAAGATAAATTGTAAAATTGTAAAAAACAAAAAAAACAAAACAAAAAAAACAAACAAAGAGTTAGATTTACATACTGCCAGCCATAATGTTATGACAGATGCAATATTAGAGATGGATAGAATCCTATATCCATATCAGCAGAAAATACTGGATCAGATATCGGAGGATCCTGTCTGATGTTTGCTAACATACTATTATAATATGCTGGGTCCCTGGAGGCCTACTGGTTAGGCCTGGGTGCTCCCACTGCCGCGGCCTGGGTTCAATTGCTGGCCAGGGAACCAACCCCAGCCACTGTGATTGCACAAGACAGTGCACTCTCAGTGTCGGTCCCAAGCCCGGATAAAAATTGGGGAGGGATGCATCAGGAAGGGCATCCGGTGTAAAAATTGTGCCAAATCAAACATGCAGATCAATGATCCGCAATGGCGACCCCTAACGGGAGCAGCCAAAGGGAAAAAAACTATAAAATATGCTATTTATTTGAGCAGGTTTACAATGTTTTATTATTTTATACTTTAAGTAATAGAAACAATTTTGTTTATAGAGTTTTTATTATATTGGCATAAATACTTCTTTATAAATGCTTCTTTATGGCATAAAGAAGTAGTGAATGATGAATGAATGATGGCTGTGCATTTCTTCCTGTAGAGAAGTTAAAAGTTTGAAATTAGACGATTAAAATGAGCTTATTTTAAAGCTTTTTAGCGAAAAGAAAAACATTGGCTTGGTTATCACGATCAGGAAATACTCAAGAATCTTTACTGTATCGGAAAAGAGAAAGCAGTATCATGCCATCTCTGGTATACATACACAAACACTACTAGCGCTATATTGCAGTACTTCATTCCTAGTATTGAAATTGCTGTCTGATATGCATTATGTCCACAGGGTGTCTCCAGTGAATTGTATAATGCTTATGTAGCGATTTTCAATATACACAGCATAAGACCTCTACCAAAATGAAAGCAGCTTTCTTTACCCTGCCTCTCTCTCTCTGTCTCTCTCTCCCCCAGTTCAGAGTAGCTGTTCAGACTCGTCCTCAGTGGGAAGTCAGAAAGAAGGAGGTTCTCCCTCCATTGCAAGAGAACCAAAGACAGACTCCACACAAACTGGCCATACACAAGTGAGAACTACAACACAAACACATGTAATGCTTTTATATTTACCTTTAGAACATTGCTAAAAGATACATTCACTGGCCACTTCATTAGTGACACCATAATAATACTGGGTGGGACACCACTTTGCTCTGAAAAGCAGCTTTAGCCTCAGCTTTGTGGCATGAATTCCACATGGTGTTGGAAACATTCTTTTGAGATTTTGGTCCGTGCTGACATGATTGCGCAACAGAAATACTGCAGATTTGTCAGATGCACATTCATGCTGCAAATCTCCCGATCTACCATCCAAAAGGTGCTCTACTGGATTCAAATCTGGTGACTGGGGAAACCACTGAAGTTCACTCGACTCATTGTCATGTCCATGGAACCAGTTTGAGACCACTTGTGCTTTGTGACATGGTGCAGTATCATGCTGAAAGTAGCCATTATAGGATGAGAAAATGATAGCCATAAAGGGATGCACATGGTCAGCAACGATACTCAGATAGGCTGTGGCATTCAAACAATGTTCGACTGGTATTAAGGGGCACTACATGTGCCAAGAAAAAAATCCCCACACCATTACACGACCTCCACCAGTCAGAACTGTTGACACAAGGCAGGCTGGGTTCACATATTCATGCTTTTGATGCCAAATTCTGACCCTACCATCTGGATGTCACAGCAGAAATGTTGACTAGGTAACATTTTTTCCAATCTACAATAGCCTCAGATTCTGGTTCTTGGCTGACAGAATCAGTGGAATCTGATGTGGTCTTCTACTGTTCTAGCCCATCCACCTCAGGGTTTGATATGTTCTTCTTTCTGAAATGCTTTTCTGCTCACCACGGCTGTACGAAGTGGTTATTTGAGTTACAATTGTCTAAACTCTAGAGACTGTTGTGCATAAAAATACGATATCAGCAGTCTGGCACCAACAACTGTACTATTGTCAAAGTCACTGAGATCACAAGTTTCCCCATTCTGATGTTTGGTGTGAACATTAACTGAAGCTCTTGACCTGTATCTGCATGATTTTATGCACTGCGCTCCTGCCATATAATTTGCTGATTGGATAATTGCAAGCATGAGCAGGTGTACATACAGGTGTTCCTAATAAAGTAGCCAGTGTGTATGTAGCAACAGGCGTAATATGTAGATCTTTCTAGTCTCTGTAGGCTGTTAGACTTTTAGATATTTACAGCCGTACGGCATCTCTGATGCTGCAGACACATCCACGATCGAGAAATAACATATTTAATTATTTAATTACTTTTGTTTTAGAGCTCATCACCATCGACCTCCGTTTGAATATCATCTGAACCACAAATGTTAGTCCTTTCCCCTCACAAAAGTTTTTTTTTTTAATCTAAAACCTTTTATAAGATATATATAAGATATACAAGATATCTATCTGACATAATTAAGCCTTTTTTTCCCCTCTTCCTTCTAAACAGAGTCTTAACTCTTCAGTGGAAGTTTGCTGGATTAAAAATTCAACTGGACAAATGTGTAACTAACAGACTGGAAGATGACTCAGCAACATTATGGCATGATACGGTATACTGAAGTTTTGTAAGCCATGCTGCATTTCACAGGGCCATCCTGGCTCTGTCTCTCGCAGTTGCTCTGTATGCAACTAATCGCCAGGTACTGGAGCGTGCAGCAGGGTAATGTGTTTCAGGCTTTCATGCACTGCTGCCTCCAACTGATTTGCTGCTTGCCAAGAACGACTTCAATATTATACCATAAGTTACTGTGTATTTTTGCCTTTCTTGCTCGCTCAATATTTGCTTTATGTCTTCCATTTTAACCAAAGAATGTTATAAATTATAACCCTTATGTATAGGCCTAATGTTACCCTGTTATGTGTAAATTTGATGTTACAGGTTGATTGCGTATCATTAGTATTTTTGCAGAGACAACAGCAATATTGGTACAAGCTCAAAGATAATACAAATCCCCGTTCACAGCCTGTAAATTCTACAAACAATTTACAGATAGCATTTTGCCATCACATTTTCTGTAGCCATGTGCCATAGCAACAAAGGAAAGTGTTTCACACCAAATACTGTTGAGCAAAGCCCTGTTTGCTCCGTAGAAAATAAATCAGCCGATTGTCATTGCAGCCACTGAATAACTGCCATTTTTCACTGAATAATATTCACTTTCTTCCTCGAATGTGTATCGTATTATGTATGTAAGTCTTATTTCAAGGGAACAATAATTGAGCCCGGGTTTGAATGGCACACAAGGTTATGGTGTCAATTCCTATACAACTTTTCCTTCCGTTACCTAATCAAACCACAATTAAAAACAAGTTAACCGTGCATAACGACCGTGACCTAGAGTGAGGTCTGTGAAGCATATACATGGGGTCAATTATTTATTCTTATTTTTTTATTTTGATACACCCCAGTCTTATGATGATTGCGTTCCTATTGTTATTAGCCTCTTTGACTGGTTGCTTGAATTGAATGAGTTAAATCCAAACCTCATTAACTCATTAACAAAAAGTCGGCCTATAAATAATGTCAAGTTGGACAGAATGTGTTCTGTCCATAGAAATTTCAGGAATAAATCTCTATTGGCTCTAATAAATAGGCAGAATATCACGGTACACATTTAAATAATTAGCCTAATACTGGTATAGTTGGATTATATTCAGAGGGCGTCTGCAGAATTTATTTAACATTTCAAGGTGTCCCTGACTGCAGAAGGTTTGAGAACCCCTGATTTAGGGTACTTTAGTGCAAGTGACATGACTATGGATGGATGTGGCAAATTGGAGTTTCATCCTGCGCTATATAATTCTGATCAAAACAAAGAAGGTTTTTTTTTTTTTTTTCATTTTACCTAATCTTTCAGAGATGCTAAAAAAGGCTCTTAAATGTATCCTAAGGTGCCTTTTTTTTTTTTTTTTTAGCCTGAACCCAAACCCTAAATCAAATTTTGCCCAATAGGTGGTGTTAATGAGCAACTGCAGCATGGAAACAATGTGTCTCTTATTTTTTTTTAAGGCCAAAATTTTTTGTAGGACAATATTTGTAGGACAATGAATAACTGCTCATTTGTGGTGATGCTATGCACATTTTGGATCAATAGCACTTTTACTCTTTTCATTAACAGGCAAAAACCGTGCAGGAACCATTCACTTATTGCACTGAACAACATGGACATAAATGTTGACAAAATTGCCACGTTGGCCTTTTTTTCCCCCAGTACTTCAAATAAAGGAGTGTGTTGGAGTTGAATAAACTCTCGAGAGCTGAACAGATTTCTCCAAGCAGCTCTGATTGTTACTGTTACTAGTTCCATATTTAGCGCCATATGAATTTACATACCCACCACCTCTCACTCAGTTTCTCCCACTGTGTGAAAAGAGTCGATTTTTCCTTTGTCTGTTTATGAGTTGCATTATGATCCAGCTGGCTTTGATTGTCATGGCAGCTCCACCAGCCAAATCCAAAGATTGCTTGCATAAGAGGAAATGCTACGAGTTTCTGCTTTAATCTTTGAGTTATGTAATTGGTGCACCCCACCCTCCTATATTCTATTATATTCTACTCGAACTTACACAGTCTTAATCTTGTATAGTCACTGGATTCCAGGACTCTCTATGAAGAGTTTGAATCTCGCTTTGTTAGAGCTGACATTAACCAAGCACTCATAATCCATTTTGGAACAGTCGAGCTCCAAAAAAAAAAACAACAAAAAAAACCCCTTGATCTAGAGAATTATTAAGTTGTTTTATATAAGAGGTGGTATGAGTGTGTATGCGAGCTACATGAGGAATGAAGCTAAACCCACAGCCAGACTTAATCCAAATATACTTTGCACAGTGGGAAATGTGTTCAATTCAGCGCTTTTAAGGCAGGTCTCTTCATAACTATAAATACCTTGGCATGATTCATCCTTCTCACTGTAAATACAAGCGTTAACCAAAGAAACAAGGTGCCTTTTGTGAGCTTCTCCGTGTAACTCTTATTATATTGATGTTTACAATTTGTTTTGGTAATGCAAAACCTCTTATTAGTTTTAATGATTTAATAATTGCATGCTATGTTGCAATGTATTTTGCATTTGATCAGTGGGATTTTTTTTTTTTTTCTTCAAGAATTAAAACTGGACATGAACAAGAGTGTTGTCTGTTTTTGCAGCCATTTTAGAGTGTGGGGTAATGACATTTAGCACATATTGCGGCATGAAGGCACCAGGCATTATGGGATATATATTGGAAAACATTAGTGACACAGTGAAAATGGCAGCGGCTGAGTGGTCAATAGAAGGGATCAGATATTTAAGGGAGAAAGAGATAGAGTGCGAAAGGGAGGGGAGGAATGTAGGGAGGGAGAGCACAGTGAGAAACAGGAAGGGGTTTAGAGAGGACGGGGCAAAAGACAGTAGATGGGATGATGGGTAATGACGGGGTGAGAGGGCTCAGACAGAGAGGCACAGAGAGGGGAGACAGAGAACAAGAGTGAAAGAATGAGAGAGAGAGAGAGAGAGAGGGGGATGCTGTACATGGAGGAATGGTTGAGAGCAGGGAAGTTTTTTTGTCTCACTAGAAATCTGAAGAGTGGGCAAGAGAGGGACTGAATGTTGTAGAGAGCAAAGGTTATGGACAAAGAAGTTTGGGAGAGAAAGAGGGTAAGAGAAAAAAAGGAGAGTTTGTGGGGTTATAGAGAGAGAGAGAGAGAGAGAGAAAGAGAGAGATAATGTAGTAGAGAAGAGATAGGCAAAGATTGGTGAAGATAGAGAGGGAAAGGAATGGAGAGTGAGGGATAGACGGGCTATGTTGACAAAGCAGCGAGACTCGACAGAACAAAGGGGAACGTGGAGAGAATGAGCTGGGTGAAACATCAAAGGGATTTTTCGGCCCCCGTTACCGGGACAACAGGCATTTGCATGCGATTAGCTTTTTACATCATATTAAGGAGGGAAGGGGCGCGGGGAGGGTACTATAGATCATACTGAGAGAAAGGGGTGGCCACTCACACTGACTTCCAGGCTGACAAGCCACCATTTGTATCTTCGAGAGCATGCACGGTGCTGAAAACTATGAACTATGTACATCATAAAAGTGATATGTGAAACTGCATGAGGATATAGCACGCAGTTATAGCAAGTACAATCTCAGAAGAAAAAAAAAAGGTACTAAACTGTATCTTTCCCTTTTGCTGGAGTGGTTACACATTTTGTATCTTGAGTAGGTATTTTTACCTAGAAAGGTGCATGCAAAGTGTACCTTTATAGCTTTACAATTACTATGCATTATTATGTACCTTAAATCATTACATCCATGTTTCTAGGTGAAAGATGCACATTCAAAGTACAAAAGATGTACCTTGATTGTGGGTACCACCCCAGCGACAAGGAAAGGCACCGTTTAGTACTAGTTTTCTGAGAGTGTATGCCCCAAATGTAGTCCAATCAGATTGCACACACTTAGCATTTCAGCAATAGAACTGAAATTTGGGAACTGGAATAGAATCATATACGTATGATTCTATATGTATGTATATATGTTGTAGGAATGTGTGCCTCGAGTATGACTGCTTCTGGCAAGTATTTTATATCTGTCCGTAAAATTCCAGACATGCACCTGCCACCCCACCACCACCCCCCAAACATCCCTCTCACTGTCTCTCAGCTATATGTGATGCCTCAGTGCCCTCAGTTTTGTGGCCACATTGTGCTCCCCGGAGTCGTCATGGCCGTCGCCGTGGTGCTATTGTCATGGCAATACTACAGTATCAATACCCCTGACACTGCGACAAAGAGACAGCAGCCCACTGCCACATCACTCCACCCCTTCACCATCCGCTCATCTCTCTCTCTCTCTCCTTTCTCACCCCGTCCTCTCCCCCCGTCCCTATCGATCCCTCCATCTCCCACTAAATATGTACATATTGATCTCCTCACATTACACCCCGTCCTTCTCTCTTTCCATCCCTTTCTCTTTTCTACATCTTTTCCATAGACCAACTCTCACCATTTCCATACCTCACCCCATCACTCTTTCCCTTTCACGCCTTGTTCTTCATCATCTCTCATTTCATCTTCCCTTACCATCCTTCCCTCTTCTTTCTCCCCATGCCCTCCCTCCCTCCCTCCCTCCCTCCCTGCATGTATATTTTTTTCTGTTTGTCTCTGTCTCACTCACTCTCTGCATATTAATTGGTGCATTTTTGCTGCGGAGCAAAAAAAAAAAAAAAAAAAAAAAGGGAAAGAAAAAAACAATCAAAGCTGTCAGGGGCGGGTGGCCATGCTACTGTATCACACACACACACACACACACACAATAGACAAGCAACAATATACATAAACCCAGTTCGTGCACATATTAATATAATATTAGGCAGATGGCATCTCCTACCTCCTAAACAGTAATAAATGATAATGGGTATATGTCCCCACATGAGATGCCCATTTTCCTATTTGTCTATTTGTCCTGTTTGGAATTGGGCTTATTAATCAGGTGGCCATTTTGGAACGTCATGTCAAGTGTTGCGAGGTGGGCTGAGGAAAATGGCACAGAGGAAACTGTCTGAGAATGACAAACAGTGGTGTTACAACCAAGTTTCTCACCACAGACTTAAAGTATAACATATATATTTTACAAATGCATATATAAAATTAAATAGAATTAATCAAAAATTAAAAAAAAAAAAAATGCACAAAATACCTAAATTAGCTAAGAATGGAGTTCTTGTCACTTTTTTTTTCCATAAAAATCGAGACCTTTTTTCATACTGCCTTTTTTTTTTTAAACCGTTTTAAACCATTTTTGTTGTTTAGTTTTATTGCTTTTTTTTTTTTTAAAGCTCACTGTCAGTGCATTAATGCAGAAAATAAAGGAATGTCACGGGATGCAAGACTCTTAAAAACCTCCTGCCTAAAGGGATGCTTCCCAGAAAAAAAAAAAAAAAAACAACTTTTCTGTCTCAAAACTTCCCACTAGAAGCACCTCCATGTGGACTACCGGCTACCTTTCGAGTGAAAGAAGTTGTGTCGATTATCGCCATGCTTTTTGGAGCAACTGAGGGAAAACGTGCAGAGGAGATCTAACACAAGCTATTATAACAAACACAGTGCACGATCATCCCAGAAACATGCACCTGCTCTGATGTGCGCAGGAACGCAAGCACCCTGCACGTGAGAACACTTTTAAAATGGAAAACCTTCCATGTATAATTGCGTTTGCAACCTTCTGCCAATTCTGTCCCTCATCGGTGCTCACACTGTCTCACTCACTCTCCCAATCATTCACTCATTCGCTCTCTCACTCATTCGCTCTCTCACTCACTCATTCACTCAATCATTCACTCTCTCACTCATTCACTCTCTCATTCATTCACTCTCTCACTCACTCACTCACTCAATCACTCACTCTCCCAATCATTCACTCATTCGCTCTCTCACTCATTCGCGCTCTCACTCACTCATTCACTCAATCATTCACTCTCCCACTCATTCACTCTCTCATTCATTCACTCTCTCACTCACTCACTCTCCCAATCATTCACTTATTCGCTCTCTCACTCATTCACTCTCTCATTCATTCACTCTCTCACTCACTCATTCACTCTCATTCACTCACTCTCCCACTCATTCACTCTCTCACTCACTCTCTCTCACTCACTCATTCATTCTCACTCACTCTCCCACTCATTCACTCACTCATTCATTCCCTCGCTCTCTCACTCACTCTCAGTAACTCAATCATTCACTTACTCACTCAATCATTCACTCATTAACTCACTCACTCATTCACTCACTCACTCATTCGCTTAATCATTCAATCATTAACTCACTCATCCGCGCACTCACTCATCCACTCTCATTCAATCATTATCTCACTCATTCACTCTCTCACTCACTCTCTCATTCACTCACTCATTCATTCGCTCTCTCTCTCATTCACTTAACCATTCAATCATTAACTTACTCATCCGCGCACTCACTCATCCACTCTCATTCAATCATTAACTCTCTCACTCACTCTCTCATTCACTCTCACTGACTCGTTCACTCACTCATTCATTCACTCAATCATTCACTCATTAACTCATTCACTCTCTCACTCATTCACTTAACCGTTCAATCATTAACTCACTCATCCATGCACTCACTCAGCCACTCTCATTCAATCATTAACTCTCACTCACTCTCTCATTCACTCTCACTGACTCGTTCACTCAATCAGTCACTCATTAACTCATTCACTCTCTCACTCATTCACTTAACCATTCAATCATTAACTCACTCATCCACGCACTCACTCATCCACTCTCATTCAATCATTAACTCTCTCACTCACTCTCTCATTCACTCTCACTGACACGTTCACTCACTCATTTGTTCACTCAATCATTCACTCATTAACTCATTCACTTAATCATTCAATCATTAACACACTCATCCACGCACTCACTCATCCACTCTCATTCAATCATTAACTCCCTCACTCACTCTCTCATTCACTCTCACTGACTCGTTCACTCACTCATTCGTTCACTCAATCATTCACTCATTAACTCTCTCACTCATTCACTTAACCATTCAATCATTAACTCACTCATCCACGCACTCACTCATCCACTCTCATTCAATCATTAACTCTCTCACTCACTCTCTCATTCACTCTCACTGACGCGTTCACTCACTCATTCGTTCACTCAATCATTTACTCATTAACTCATTCACTCTCTCGCTCATTCACTTAATCATTCAATCATTAACACACTCATCCACGCACTCACTCATCCACTCTCATTCAATCATTAACTCTCTCACTCACTCTCTCATTCACTCGCACTGACTCGTTCACTCACTCATTCGTTCACTCATTCACTCTCTCACTCATTCACTTAACCATTCAATCATTAACTCACTCATTCACGCACTCACTCATTCACTCTCACTCACTCTCACTCACGACTACACAATAAATGGATCTTTAAAAATGCAAGAGAGAGAGAGAGAGACGTGCGAGAGAAGAGGAGAGGAGGAGGAGAGAGAGAGAGAAAGAGGGAGAGAGAGAGAGAGAGGGAGGGAGGGGGAAGAACGGCGTAAGCTTGTATACAACTACCTCGATTTCCATTTCCCCCCCAACTCGTAATGTATTTAATTCAAGCGAAACGTAATCATGACGTGTCTTGTCATTAATCTCCTCGCCGCCTCTCCCGTAAGTACATTGAGTCTCACTTTCATCACAAAATCTCTTATAAATTTAAAACTATTCGCTAATTTGCACTGCGCGCGCACTTATAAATGATTATATGATCATGTGTTTGTCGGTGTTCCGCATGTAATTTCTTTTTTTTTCCGGATACGTAGTGATTACTGTGAGCTTCATAAACAACAAATAACCGACGACGACTTTTTTTTTTTTTTTTTGGGTGCTGATCCGGGCTAAAGGAGAAAAACACCCAGCTCTCGTGCTACATACACTTGGCGCTTTTTTAAAACGGTGATATGTTGATATGTGGCGTCTCGGGGTGATTGGCGGCTCGCGCATCCCTACAGGGGCACATCATAGGACATGTAACCCGTGTAGCACAAGGCACAATTCAGCAGTCGAGCGTGGAGTGTGTCATGTATGTGCGCCTTGCCCTTGCCACCAGAATGGGGTGCTTTAGGCTTTGGTCTGGGTAAAGCTGTATGCACGAGGGCTCGGGTTACAAATGATCATTAAAAAAAAAAAAAAAAAACAACTTTAATTTCTAACGTCTCGAGCGAGTGTTGCATGCAATAGCGAGAAAGATTTTTTTTTTTTTTTTTTTTGCACGTCCCAAAGAGGAACTTAGGAGTGGAATAAAAGTGTCCTGAAGTAATGCTGAACTTAAAATCTGAATGATAGACAGAAAATAAGCAAGAACTTTTCTCAAGTTATAGCCTGCACGCCATGCAACTTGGTTAAACACACACACATATCTATTAAGCATTAATTTATTCCAGTGTGCATTGCATCCTCATGTTAGGAAAACATGCATCAGATAATGGATGGGGCAGTTTATCTGATGCATCAATTAGCTATCTGATGCATGTTTTCCTAACATAAGGATCAGATCATTGTGCACCAGTAGTTCCTTCCATTTGTGTGTCGAAACCGAGTCTTGGAGGTGGCATTATAGATAATCACTCATCCTTACAGCTTATAATGTCGCTAAATCACTGACTTGCACCACTGCATACTGAGCCGAGTTACAACTACTGGATGTTTCACGCGATGCAATTTTGAACTTGAGTGCAAACTGTTATTGCAGCCTGCGATTACACGCAGTTCCAGCAGGACCACTTGTCCTAGGCTCTTCTCACCTCTTTATAGTAAGCGTGCACAAGGCTCCGAGCTCCGGCTGCTGCATGCCCCCGCTGCGCTTTGCTAAATAAGTGGCCCTAAGTACTGTTTTTGAAATGCATGCTACTATTTGAGATTAAAAAAAATATATATATATATATATATGTATAATAATGCATGCATGCAACGACCTTCTGTTTCCAACATGCACAAGTTCTAAAAGTGCCTGTTGGTCTACGAGGCACGGGGTTGTGCTTTTGGAGCTGATTTTGGCAGCGAAATTCAAGATGAAACCCGTGATGGCACTTTTCAGCTGCTCCTTCTTCGCACTCGCGTGTCCTTTTCCAACCCCCCCACCCCCGCTCCCTTTTGTCGAAAGAAAATCAGGAAGAATTTAAAAAAAAACAAAAAAAACATGCCTCAGTCGCGTGCAACGAGCATCAAACCCTAAAATCACTACGCACCGTTCTGCTGTTGTTTTGTGATTTGGTTCAAGCCGACGCTCGCGCGCGCACTCGTTTGTTCGCGAGCCATTATTTATTTTATTAATGAGCCCCTTTTTCTCTCTCTCTCTCTCTCTTTTTCTCTCTTTCTCTCTCTCTCTCTCCTTAAAAATTTGAGATGGCCGCAAGAGGGAAGGGCGAGAAAGCCACTGAAAATGGTTGCGCGTTATTGACGCCCAAAGGCCGTGGTGGAAATTCCTCTCGAGATAAGCGAGCGGACATGTCATCAAATGTCGCCCTCCGCTCCTTAAAGTAGGACACAATCCCAAATCCCAAATCCTGTCCAGCTTTCCCTCTAAACCGTAGCTTTTTTTTTTTTTTTTCTTATTAACTTTCGAAGGTGGCACAATCTAGGCAGTCATAAGGGGGTATTATTTTTCCCCTTGAGGCTTCCAGCTAACCTTTTAAAAGTGAGGTGACAAAATGTAAGACTAAAAGGCACTTGGAATTCAGATAAAGGTTCTTTCATGAAGCCATCATGATTCTAAAAATCTTCTCCAACAAGATTCCTGTAGGCACCTTTAAAGAACAAACACTAAAAGATCTCTTGTTTTATAGTGTAGTAACTCTATGGCATAGGTGAGTGGATCTCCTGGAACCAGGAGATCCATATATTTCTTCTTTTTTTCCTCACTTTGTTAGCGCTGGAAATCACAACCCGTTTTGATCCAAGTTCTGCAATTCAAATAAATGTTCTTTCAAGAACTATTCATATTTCAAAAAATCCTCGTCAACACGATTCCTGTAGGCACCTTTAAAGAACAAACACTAAAAGATCTCCTTATGTTTTATAGTGTAGTAACCACAGTATGGTATAGCTGAGTGGACCTCAAAGTGGGATCTCATCCAGGGGATCCATACAGTTCTTCTTTTTTCCCTCACTTTGTTAGCGCTGGAAATCACAACCCGTTTTGATCAAAGTTATGGAATTCAGATAAATGTTCTTTCATGAAGCCATCATCTTTCAAAAAAAATCTTCTCCAACAAGATTCCTGTAGGCACCTTTAAAGAACAAACACTAAAAGATCTCTTGTTTTACAGTGTAGTAACTCTGTGGTACAGGTGAGTGGATCTCCTGGAACCAGGAGATCCATATATTTTTTCTTTTTTCCTCCGTTTGTTAGCACTGGAAATCACAACCCGTTTTTACCAAAGTTACACATTTTATTGAGTTCTCATAGTTCAGTGATCTGACTGGTCACTTATGCAAAAGCTCAAAAACTCACAGGTGTATAAATAATATCAACTTGGACCTACAGGCTCAGAAGAAGGGTAATAAACTGTACCCTTGCTTGTCGCTGGGGCGCTACCCTCAAGCGGAGCCCTTTCACACCTTTAGTATGCATCTTTTTCCCTAGGTGTATGTAGTGTTCTACAGTCTGTTTATGTACCTTAAATCTTTTTAAACAGCACATTATATCCATGTTTCTAGGTGAAATGTAGAGAGCAAACGTACAAAAAGATGTACCCTTGATGGTGGAGTTTAGTACTTTTTTTCCTGAGAGTGTAGGTCAGAGATTCTCAAAATGGGGTCCGTGAAGCATAGCCTGGGGGTTCGTAGCCTAATTTTTTTTTCTTACTTTGTGAGTGCTTGAAATCACAACCCATTATTATCCAGGTTAATATATTTATTAGTGAATTCTCACACTCGTTAGCCTGCTAGACTGGTCACTTTTTTCTGCCAAAATCTCAGTAACTCCAAGGCACACTCTCCGAAAAAAAAAAAATACTACTAAACTCTACCTTGTCGCCTCACGGGTACATCTTTTGTACCTTTAATATCTATCTTTCAGGAACTGGAAATGTGGATATAGTCTACCTTTAAAAATGACTTAAGGTGCATATGTGGACTGTAGTTAATTTTTCGGAGTAAAAGTTTAAAGGTACACTACATACACCATACATGTTAAACCAGACAAAAGATAAATAATAAAGGTACAAAAGAAGTACCCTTAAGAGTACAAACAAGGAAAAGTATAGTTTAGTACCCTTTTTTTTTCTGAGAGTGCAAGTAGGCCTATAAATAATGTCAACTTCAATCACATGTGTTCTACTGGTGGAAATTTCAGGAATAAAAAGCTCTATATTATTGTACACATTTAAATAATGAGCGTGAAATTTATTTGAATATTAAAGGTGTCCTTGGCTGCAAAAAAGTTTGAGAACCCCTGGTATAGGTGATAACTTTTCGCAAAAAGGCCACCTCGTCAACCTCGAGTGGCAGTGTGACTGCGGCTTCATTTGGACGTTTCTTTTTTAAAACGGTAGGCAGATGCGTTCCAGGGTTGCATCTGTTGGAACTATAAAGTCGATGAAAACTAATGAAAGTTCTGATTGGTTTAATTGGGCAATTAACGCTCAGCTGGAGGTAGATCTGCTCGTACTCCCCCACAGAGGAAGCGATACCTCTCTTACATCCCTCCTGGGTCTGTGGAAAGAGCTTTGCTCATATTGCAAAAATGCCACAGGCTTGCCGTTTCAGCTGATGTGTTTCGTCAGAAATGAGCAAAGGCTATCTTTAGTTAACGACAGATAAAAAAAAAAATAAAGTGGGAAGGTCAGTGGAAGGGTTCACGTGGCCTGCCCTGTGTATATTTAAACATCCTAGCATAGATTTTGTTTATTTGATGCAAGCATGCACAAATCACTGCCCTAATTCCTCTGATTCATATATGTAATCAGAGCTCAGCCAGTTGCATTACCTCCCATTTGTTCCTCTTAAAGGCAGGTGTTAGGGCTCGGCACTTTACTTTACTTACTCAGAATTAATCTTCTATGTGCTTTTTCCAAGTCTCTGACACAGTATCTGGATGAGAAAAAAAAAAAAAAAAAAAGAAAAACAGTTAATAGTATGCTGATACTATATATATGCTGATACTATAATAGAAAAACTCCTTGAGATCACATGGGGAAGAAACCTTGATAGGAACCAGACTTAAAAGGGAACCCAGCCTCTTCTGGGTCACACCAGACAGTACACACGTGTAGAAAACTAAAGTGAAACAGTACTATGTTGAAAAGGCTGTTTGCTTGATACGAGCACAGTGTGAATAAGCATCCTGGGATGAGTACAAAAGTCTTTATGAGATTCTTAGGTACAAGTCTACAGTATCCAGGTGAGCTTTTCCACTGAAGCAAGGATGAGACTTGGACATAAACTGTTTTTGGGAAGTGCAAATTAATGCTTTGCAGTTTCTTATTATTACTCATTTCAACCCACCCAACTGACCATATCTGAGGACTTAACTAACTAGTGAGCTGGGTCAGGTGGGTTACGGCAGGGAAAATAAAAGCCTGTCATGCAGTAGATGTCCAGAACCAGAATCTAGGACCTACTTTCCAAGTTAAAAGTGAACGAAACTAGTGTTTTGCCAGAGCAGCACTTATAGGTGTGTGTGGTTAATAACGACTTGCATTTCCGGTACAAGGCTCACCAAACCCACACACTCAAAAAGTTCCACTTGTAGCTTTAAATGAACTCTGACCTAATAGACATGCTATGTGAGATTCTGTACATTTTGTTTTTAGTATCCGTGTTTACACCAGATACACTGGCAATTTATTGAGTGTAACACAAACGCCATTAACACAGATTCACTCTGACGGTTCGTACTTAGCAGCTGCATGTCTACTCACTGCAAAGCACAAGGCCATGTGAAATAGCAACAGGTAGCAGAGGTTTTCAAAACTAGGTGTTAGAAATATAGCAAAACAATAATGTTTCTGCATGACTAGATTTTGAAAGAAATGACAGAAATAGTGTTTTCAGAGATTAGACTGTATATCTATAGTGGCATCAATGCCAATTCTATGGAGCTGACCTTGAGCCCTGGCCTAAGAGTTGAGTGATAAATGAGGCCCATTGTAAGTGCTCCTTTAATGCTTGTTGTTAGACATAATGAAACCACCAACTATCAAAATACGAGGTAGGAGTATTGAAAGTAAGCGCACGGGCACCCTGAGACAGATTGCAGGAGAGGGAGCGGCTGAGGTGCAGAAACTGAGTGGGAGAGCAAAGGAAAAATGATGTGTGTGTGTGTTTCAAAGTCACTGCTATGTGTATGTTATGCATGTGCAAAAGAAAAAGAGAAAGAGAGTGAGGAGTAAGCAAAGATTTAAGTGCAGGCCAAGATTTAAAAAAAAAAAAAAAAAAAAAAAAAAGGAAATGAATTGCGTCTATGTGTAAGCTTGCCCTGTGACCATAGGCGAATGCCGCAAGCCCAAGTCACATGCACACACACACACAAACAAACCCAGCCACACACGGCCAACGAAATGAGCATAGTATAATCCATACCCAACGATTTTGGTACAGGCAGAGACACAGACACACAGAGGCACATCAACACACCCACAAAGACACACGAGCACACACACCCTTTTCACATAAATTTTCTCAAGGGCATCTGTTACACACTGCATGAATAGCCGCTTGTTCATCCTTTAGATACATTACATGGTTACAGAGTATACAGATTTAGAACAGCGAATCCAGTAAATGTGTGATCTAATAAACTAGGAATGCATCCATTTCTATATCATTCATGTATCTGAATCAACTGTCTGTACTTTCTGTTTTTCGAACTGAAGTCATCAGGAATGACTATTCATATGGTAGAGATCACTCAAGTATGTAGTTTTAAAGATATTATTAACAAATGAGAGCCCTACTCTAGATTTTAAGGTCACCATAAACCATTTTAAATGTTTCTAACTGCTATACAATTCCTTGATTGAAACGATATCAGAATGGTTCCAGCAATATTAATGTCAGTTTATGTCTATCTTTTTTACATATAAGAATTAAGGAGGCTGACAGTGGGCAATTTACATGCTATTAATTCTGCCCATGTTACTGTTTTTTAATTACACCTATTATAGTTGTTATTTCAGTCATTATAGTTGTTATGCAAGTAAGAACTTCAGTCTGTTCCTTGAAAAGAACATTCAGTGGTATATAATAAGCTTTGATTTGTATGAATGGCAGTGTCCAGTAAGGTATCTACTTGCAAGATTGAGGTCTGGAGGATGTGGTGATTAAGTTTAGTTCCTGAGAGCAAAAACATAGGATGTTCAGTGTACTAGGGATGTAGTGCAATGCCACTATCTGTATCAGTATCTGCTTAGTGCCTGTATCTGTATCTGTATTCGAATTTAAACCTGAAGTGGGCATGGCCCACATATTGTCTTAATTTAGTTTTTTTCTTTTAAGTAGTAGTTGGCAAAAACTATGTTGGTCCAGTGTAGTGTACCATGTGGCCATTCGGACAAGGGTGTTTAACATGCATGAATCATCTGGTGACTTGCTGCCATATTGCAAATGTGTGTGTGTATTATTTGTGCGTGCTGCTTTATCACTCTCCTGCCTTCATCTTTCCCCTCCCCCTCTGTCTAGCACCTTATCACTCCTTCTATCCAAATTCAGGGGAAAAAAAAAAGCTTTATTAGAATGACAGGCCTGGTCAGACGCAAACATAATCTGTCATGGCGGAACAATGCATTGGCACAAACAATATTCATATGAAAATAATACCATCAGACCAAAGAGGTTCAGCATCCTTTACTCTAGAGCAGGGAATGCTTCGTGCCCCCTTTTTCATGAGAAAATTACCACTCAAATATGGCTCATTCAGATGTGAGTCTCTCCTCCAAGCCCCCCTCTTTCCCTTTCTCCGTCTGTCTCGCTCCCTTCTTTCTCTTCTCCCTTCGCCATGTTATGAGGCCCCAATCTACCAGCTGATAGCAGCATTCCCTGGCATAGTGCCAACTGGCAGCGATGCAAGAGAGAGAGAATGAAAGAAAATTAGTGAGTAATAGAGGGAGGAGGAGTGAAAGAGAGAGAAAAGGAGAGGGGGATGGGAGTCTATCGAGGTGAAAAGATGGAAAGAAAAGAATGAACAATAATGGTGTATTAAAGAGGAGAGAAGGAGGGCAGGAGAGAGTGCTATTGATATTGTAGTGACAGACGTGATTGAACTAAAATGTCAACTGGCCACGTTTATCTCATATGCACACATACCAATCACATTTACACAATTACCTATATTCATATGCACTCACTCTGTTCAAAAATAGAAACATACTGTCATCAACGCAGAAAAACACAAACTGTCACAAACTGTGACTCACACATACAGAAACACAGATGCACCCACACATGTTCCTCTA
The DNA here is from genome assembly GCA_037576675.1 of Pangasius sanitwongsei. Taxonomy (NCBI): domain Eukaryota; kingdom Metazoa; phylum Chordata; class Actinopteri; order Siluriformes; family Pangasiidae; genus Pangasius; species Pangasius sanitwongsei. The sequence goes on along the minus strand of CM075030.1, from coordinate 6,559,863 downwards.
TTCAGCAGATTTTTGCCACAATTATTAATGAGCTCAATTTTCTTTCAGCATTTTTTCATGCTCTGTCTGAACATGTCCTCATACAGAGCATATTTCTTGTCCTGGTGTGTATATGTGTGCATGTACGTGTTAATGAAGGTGTCTTTGCACGTGTGATTGTGACGTTACACAGTTACTTCTGACTGGGTTGTGGGAGTGGGTAATAGATTATAATTTCTTTCTTATTTAAACAGCTACTATATATGTGTGTGTGTGTGTGCAGGAAGGGTGTGTGGGGAAATCAAAACATCTCGCGCCCATCCTGTTTAGGATAGTTTGTGTCCTGCTGTACCCTTAGCTTTTACGTACTATTCAGGCATGCATGCTCATGCATACAATACAAACAACACACACTAAGATCATATTATTATATAGACTATTAACCAAAATGGCAGTAAAATAATTTTCTCATAATCAGAAAGAAGTGTGATCCCAGTGCAAGTGCATACACACTTGTTTCTGTTTTGTAGGTGGTGTCAGAGACCATTTCGGACGTACATCCTCTCTCATTTAAGGAAGCAAATGATGGAATACACACACTACTAGTGAGTACCCACTCTTCTATATAAGAAAAGCATGGTCATAATTATGGGCATGCCACCTTTTTCATGTTTCTGACCGCTGTCACTCTCTGTCTGGCACAGAGTATGGATTCTCCTAGAGAATGTGTGATTGCCCTCTCCTCTGAGGTACCCCTGTCCCCTCCCTCAATGCCCTCATTAGATGACAGCCCTCACACCTTACCCCAAAGCCCTCACTCTGCCCAATCTAGCCCTCTAACTAACCCATATACCCAACTGTCACCTTTTGCTGATGCCAACCAGCAAGATGAAGATGAGGATGAGGAGTTGTCAGGTCCACCATCCCCCACTACAGTTGTTGCACTGTTTCCAGAGGAAGAGCAGTTGTGTACTCCCTCTTCAGACAGCAGTCCTCCAGCCACTCCATCTGCACCACCACCTGTGTTTGGAGCACTGGAGCAGGTTCTTACATCTGGAGACAATGCCACCTGCAATGATGAACTAGACCTGCAGCTTTTCAACAACGAAGGTGTGGCTGTCCAAGGTGGTTCTACCAGTGGCCCCGCCCTCAGGTTCCCTTGCCATGTTTGTGGGAAGAGGTTCCGCTTTCAGAGCATTCTCTCCCTGCATGCCCGAGCTCATAGTTTGGACAGGGACCGCCAGCCTAATTCCCTGTACAAAACTGCACATGCTAAACCGGAGAAAAATCATTTCAGTGATACTGTTATCCAAAAACACAGGAAGCTCAATCCGAATTCAATATACAAGTCATTTCACCAGAATCAGAGAGAAGAGAATGTACCAGAGGATCCTTGTCAAACAGTCAATTCTCAGTTCGAAATGGATGAAACCACACCGCTGACTCCACCTCTAACAGAAGAAGCACCAGTCTCTTCAACCTTTTCTCCATTAGGGTCTGCCCTCATGGAAGATCCCATCCCTCCAGTGGCAGCCCTTGCCTTCCGCTGCCATGCATGTAAGGGTAAATTCCGCACGGCCTCTGAGCTAGCTCGTCACGTGCGGATCCTCCATAACCCATACAAGTGTACACTGTGCCCCTTCTCAGCCAATAAGGAGGAACGTCTAGCTATTCACCTACAGGAAAGCCACCCACCTGAAGAGCCTGTGCCACATCCTGCCTTCCCTTCCCGCCCAATCACATTGCAACCACAAACACCTTCATCACAAGCACCTGCTGTTCCAGCTTTCCGTTGTGAGACTTGTGGTCAGCGGTTTACCCAGTCCTGGTTCCTGAAGGGTCATATGCGCAAGCACAAGGCCTCTCTTGACCACAAGTGCCAGGTTTGTGGCCGTGGATTTAAGGAGCCCTGGTTCCTCAAGAACCATATGAAAGTGCACCTCAACAAACTGGGCCTGAAGGCTGGTCTAGGAGATCTGGGACCTTCAGGGTCTGAACATTCCAAAGGTCCTGCTGGGAACCATGCTTTAGGAGCTCTCTATTCTAATGTGCTCCTGGCACACAGTGTGGCAGGTGGAAGTGCAAAGACAGGGAATAGGACAGAGAGGTCAGAATTCAGTGAAGGATCAAGCAGATCTTCAGTATGGGGTTACCTCAGGTTGCCAAATGACAGCAGTGGTGCTAGTTGCATGGAACGCCTTCAGGCAGTGGCGCAGGTGGCAGAGATAGGTAACGGTGGAGAGAGAGGAGGAGCAGAGGTATTGGATGGACGAGAACAGGCAGCTATGTGGGAATTAGTTGCGCATAGACTGGCTGCGGTGCAGCAGAGCCAGCAGCAGCAGAGATCCCAGGCGCAGCACCAATACCCTTCCTCACAGGGCACTGTTGTTGGGGACGCTGAGCAGATGCATGGCTACTTAGGTGGCCTTGGCTTCAAAGAGGACCTGGAAGCCTCCAGGGCCCCTTGGGAATGTCCCGACTGTGGGAAGCTTTTCCAGAATCTTCAGCAGGTAGTAGCTCATGCTCGTGTTCATTCTCAGAGACCGCGGAAGTATCGAAGTGTACATGTGAGTGTTAGAAAAGAAGAGGATGGTGTACAAAAAACTGCCGGACTCCAAGCAGGAGAAGGACGAGGACACAGAAATGAAGGCAGACTAGAATCTCAACAGCTCCAATCAGGAGTGGGGGCATCTGGAGGTTTCCATTCTTCTATAGCACATCTCTCTGGTAAGGATAATCTAATAAAAATATATTTAAAAAGCCAGTTTATTGATTTTCTTAAGACGCTTTTGCTTTTGTTGTTTTGAGTTTTGCATAATCTATTAATCTCTTAGTGATTCTAACAGTTCATTCATGCTGTTTCTAACCAAGTACCTAATCTTAACGAGACCTCAAATGCTTTCTGTTGATGTCACTGATATTTCCTTCCCCTTCTGGTCCAAAAATAGTATTAATATAAGGGAAAGTTCTAATTTCACAGCATATTTGGTAAATTCTGTCTTACTCTTGTATCTAAATGTATAACATTTTTATTTAATCTTTTCATTTTTACCCCAGGAGACAATGGTCTGAGAGCAACATCTTTTGGACCTTCAAGAGAGAGGGTGCGAGGTACAGGAATGAAGGATTGCCCCTACTGTGGTAAATCGTTCCGCTCTTCCCATCACCTTAAAGTACACCTACGTGTACACACAGGTGAGGCTGCTACAAGTAATTAAGTCATACAAGTAAGGCATACACTATGCAACAATACATTCACTCTCTTCTCTGAGGTACCGCTACCACAGCAGTCACTTAAATTGTAATATTTTCAAAGAAGTTCAGACTGTCAAAAATGATAAAGAGTGCCATCTGCTGTTATTGAGTAAAACTGCGGATTCTGTTTCTGTAATGATTATTTTTGATGTATGCTCTCTTTTAGGTGAGAGACCATACAAATGTCCCCACTGTGACTATGCTGGCACCCAGTCTGGCTCTCTTAAATACCATCTACAGCGGCATCATCGTGAGAGAAATGCAATGGCAAACTCTCCTAGCTCCTCATCTTCGACCCTCACTCCCTCACTGACTGGCTCTCCACGAGAGAAACAGCATCGAACCTCGACTGCAAACCAGGGCTCATTCCCCACATTCAGGCATAGCCAGACCTTGGCCCAAGGATCCACAGAACAGAAAGAGAGTCATCTGAAGTCCAGAGAAGTTCAAAAGGAAAGAAATTTGGAGAGTCAGTATTGTTTTCTGTCTGGTATGATGCAGGAACTGTATCCAGGAGGACTAGAAAGGGGATGGAGAGGTGAGACACCTCCTCCAAAAATACCCAAAATATCCAGACGTAAGCCGCTTGTTACAAGTCGTATGATGCCAGCTAATGGATATCAGGGCAGCATCAACTCTAGTGCTTCCCAAGAATGTGGACCCCTAGACCTCTCTCGTCGCCCTGTGTCTAGCGTAGGTGCAGTGGAACAAGTTGGAGGAGCAGTAAGCAGCTCTGATAGCCCAGCAGGGGGAACAAAAGGAGATGGAGATACTCTAAATCAGTGTGTGTTTTGTCCATTTCGAACCTCTTCTTCGGAGCTGATGGCGATGCATCTTCAAGTCAACCACACCAGCAAGTCCCGCCGTAAACGGGGAGGCCTTGTAACAACTGACAACCACTCTCCCAGGCTGACCCTGTATGGAATGAACCATGACCCTTTGGCACTGTGGAAGTTCCTCAGTGAAGGGGATGAAATCATGGCCATGGATGACTGGATAAAATACAGGTCAAGGTCTGAAAATGGGGTCAGCTTGGAAGATGGGGACCTAGAGATGGAACCCCCAAAACAAGGGCTTAAACAAGGAGATGGCAAACTGGAGAACACAGATGATCATGAAATAAAAGAAATAGAGGATGGACAGGAAACAAACAGCAACCTTGAAGATAACTCCCATCAACAGGGCATGACAAAGGATCTATCAGACATGATGCAAGAGGAGTTGCCTGAGGACAGGGAAAAGCTTGTGAAGAACTGAGCGATTTAAAGTGCCCCAGAGGAACACAGAGCTAGATTCAAGGATCTATTGGAAAAATTAGACACAGAAAACTAAAATGAGGCTGATCATGTTCTTTCCAACACAAGGACATCATGTCCTAGTTTCATACATAGTCACAGACTTGCACACAGACATATATCCAGTATTCTATGCTAGTCTTAGCCTTCAGGAGTCCCGAGGCCTTCTTGACTGCTGTTTTTTTATATATATATTTTTTCTTTATTTTTGTCATTTAAGGTAATTGCCAAGTTATATTTCTTTCTACTGTGAGACATTCCCATGTCGAAAGCATCTGGAAATGGTAATCATTAGAACAGGAAGAGCAAAAAAAAACAAAAAAAAAAACAGAAACATTAAACTGAATAATAATGAGATTTTTTTTTTTTTGTAATAATATAATATCTTGTGTTAAATGAAGAAAAGGCTGGCTTAACATAAAAGCCAGTGTAGTCTACAACATCGATCTGACTGAATTTTGCATTTTGGCAACACTTGCACCATTAACCAAATGGATGGCGTAATTTCTTAGCATACCTTTACCAGGCTGTACGCACAGTATACTGTGATGACTAAATGGTACTGATGATGACCATTTTTAACAATACACAACAGAGCAAATAATATTTTCCCCACATATACTGTCAGCTAGGTCTGGCATTCTTCTAGTGAGCAAGACGTCTTCTACTTCGTTCTGTCTCAGTGCCTGGTGCTGTATTTATTTTTAGGGGAATTCTACGACACAGGAAATTATATTTCATATATACAGTATATTCCAATTTATGTATAAGAACTCTAAAGGTAAGATAGTTCTGGAACATTGTGGCTGCAATTTCTGTGACCTGTCTGTTGCGCCTAAAGGAGTGGAACATTGGACTTGAAACATGAGAACAGATGGCCAGCTGACAGAGAACAAATTGCAGTGTTTACATCAGAAATACCACTATGATTTTTTTTTTTTTTTTGGATGAAACTGGATCATGATCACTGAGGAGACATTAAGAAGGATTGAGGTCCAGTTTTCATATATCGAATGAAACATTTCGACAACATTGAGTCCAACTCAAAGAGACTGAGTCCCAATCAGTCATTCCTACTTTTTCTTTTCTTTGAGACGAGAAAGACATGGGTCCCTAAGCATCAGGGCAAATCCAACAAAATAATAATAATAACTATGGCATCTTTAAGATCAATAGTTTTTTAAGGAAACAATAAGAAACATTAATAATAAAATCACTAACACCTTCATAGACATCCCAATAGAAATGTGTAGCTTTTATAAAGATAAAAAAGAGAAAAAAAGTTCTTTTTTAAATGTTTTTTTTTTTTTTTTTTTTTTACATTTTATTTTAAGAAGAGTTCTTAAAGAATAAAAAGTGATATCAATATCAGTAATAATAATGGTTGTGGTAGAATACTGGTTTGGAATGTCTTAAAAACACTGTGCAAAGTTCATTGTTTTCCCAAAGTAGATTTTCATTTGCCTTTGAATATAGACCAAACTTTTTGTTTAAGAGTTATTGTTTATATTGAGTCACTTTTCATTTGAAGTAATGCTGCAGATTCAAATCTCTGTTCCTAATCATACTATAAAGTGGTCAATCAATCAATCAATCAATCAAAAGAAAAATGTTGATGAAATCAACTTATCAACTATTGATCTAATCAGGCATGCAATCAAACTCTAGTTTTCAGCACTAAAGTGTTGGCGTCATAATGTATTTGATAACTTATTTATTAATCGTTGCAAAAAGTGTGTCAAGGACATATCACTTTGTTGTCAGTTTGACTGACTTGAAATATAAGGGACTGACTCCCTGCTTTCTGTACTATTAATGTTTATGGCATTCTCACACGTTTCTACCCCAAAATCAGACAGTGTGACTGAATGAGCTGTACCTTACTCCTGCCTCTTGTGCCACTGACTGATAAAGATGGGTACTGATTGTTACTGCTGGCCTTACTATATAAATGTGCATGTGTTGTTTTGTGTGTAGAGCACCTTATGAGTTTGGTAGCCCCTGACGTGGTGGTCGTTAAAGATTACACTCCAAGCCACTGTGCCTTCTGTCCTGCACACTTCCTCAAGTACTTTGTATTCTCACCAAAAGCACCTACAGCAACTCATACCGTATCTTCTTTCCACTTCTACCTGTCTGTTAAATGTTGCCACTTCAAAGTCTTATCATTCTGTCCACTTCTCCCTTTCTCTCTCTCTCTCTGTCTCTCTCTCTCTCTCTCTCTCAGTACACAACATTATCGGACATTCTGGCATTATTCTGTGTGCTCACTTCATTCAGTTACAGTTCTTTCAGAACTGCTCCTCTTTTCCAACAAACACCACCTAAAGGTGACATACTGTTTAGCATTGTGGCCTTTTTTTTTTTTTTTTTTAGGTGTTATTTTAATTTTCGTGATGTTTTTTTTTTTTGTCAATGAGTTGAGATCAAGCTCTTCTTATAATAATTAATGTTCGTTTGTTTTTTTTGTTTTTTTTTAGTATTAAAAAAAAAAAGAAAAGAAAACTGTGTTTGATGTACAGATAGAGTTAGAGATGTGTTTCTAATGAGAGCTCCAACCACAGCACCGACTCTCCATCTCTCTTAATGATCTTACCTGTGTCGACTGTGTGGATATTTAATGTATAGCTCAGGGCAATATGACTGTCAGAGCATAACATCTTGGCATGTTAAGTTCCTACAATGACTAATATTTAATCTAATGGGAAAAGCATGGCTGAAGCAATCAGTGAATATGTAACGTTCAAAAAAGTTTTCCTATCTTATTCCTGCTTACAAATTCAAGTGTCAATCATCGATATTTAAATATGTGAATGTTGTGATTCCCCCCCAGTGACATCTAAAAATCCAGAAATCTCATCATTTCATAAAGAAAGGCATGTAGTTTCCTGGGAATCGGCAGTATACGAGAGTTGGAGTGAAGGTCTGGGTTTGAGCTCTTAAGTAGTTGACTGCTATTGCAGTGAAGGGGAAATTGGTCTAACATAGTAGTGATTAATATGAAAATGTGGACTGAGAAAAAAATTAGTAGAGAAGATTCAATAAAATATAAGAAAAATAAGTTAACTCTTTTGGTGTCTATATGTTTGTTTCGCTGTGGAAGAAATTATTTTATTTATGATGATTTTTTTAAACTTACATAACATGAATATAACAACTTCCTTATTATGTCATTATACTGTATATGAATATACTGAATGTCTAAATCAAGGGGTGCATTTTCAGCCGTATAAACAGAGATTTTCATGGACATTGAGAAGCAACTTTTAGCTGCCCTGAGACATGAACTTCTATTCAAAAGGGTTTGTGGGAGCCATGCTTACCATAGACCCCTTTAGACTGAACTTAGTGGGTGAGACTTTAAAGGAGAGGAAAGCCAAAGCACAAGATCAACCAGCGGTGCTTTGTGCTAACTGGACTTATTTACACTTATCAGTCTACAAACTACAAATGAAAGTAAATGAAAATAAAGTAGTGTCCACTGGCCTTTTGTTTAGATTTGTGGGAAGATTCAGAAGTGTTTCAGGTGACTTAGTTTTGCAAGTGATGCATGTGAACTTGGTTACTGTCGTTGCAATACTAGTGAAATATCACCTCGCTCACCTGGTGCAGTTTTTGAATTTGCCGTGATGAACTGCAGAAATGGCAGACTGTGTTGGCTACAGGTGCACAGTGCTGTCCTCTAGTGGAAAAGAACCAGAGAGAATAATTGAAGTCCATATGCTTGCAATATCTTTTATCACCGCCAATTATCGTTGAGTGTAAATATTAATATTTTAAATTCTTCCATACCAGGAAGCCAAGGGGAACCCAGAAAAGTGATTAATTTGAATAGTACTACTACTACTACTACTACTACTACTACTACTGCTGCTAATAATAATAATAATAATAATAATAATAAATGTTAATTAAAAATCTAAATTATTATTGCATTATCACTGTCGTATTTATTCAAAATAAATAAATCATATTTATTATATTAATATAAATTATATTTATATACTCTGTATGTACACACATACACACACAAACATACACACATGCACACTTTACCTACTCTACGATTCTCTATAAAAGCACCTTGGCAGATACACCAGTGGAGTCAGCTCTGTGGTCCAAGGACTTCCTAGGAAAATACTGCACATGTTGACATGTAATTTATGTTGTTAATGCACATATTAGTCTATATAGGTTGCTTCCAACTTCCACATTTATTAACCGCTTTATCCTGGCCAGGCTCACGGTGTATCCAGAACCTATCCCAGGAACGTTGGTTGGGAGGGAATACACCCTGGATGGGATACCAGTCCAATCAAACACATTCCTACACTCATTCACACCTATTTTAGACTAGTCAACCCACCATGTTTTTTATGACGTGAGAGGAAACCAGAGAATCAGGAGGAAACCCATGGGGACGCAGGGATCCTGGAGCTGGGAGGCAGCAACGATGCCTGCCGCTCTAACTTCCAAATTAATCTGTGAAATTTAATAATGTCCAAATTGAACATGTTGTCAGTACAGTGTTAACTTAGACATAATTCATTTAGCATTTAATGATTTGTATAAGACAAAATATAAACAAAAACATATTAAACTATCTCACTGGGAATTCTCCAGCAAGCTATCTAATAGCAAATAGCAAAATAATTGTAAATTAGTCAACCTCTATATATACACTCACCAGCCACTTTATTAGGAATACCATACTAATACAGGGTAGAGTCCAACTTTGTTCTCAGAACAGCTTCAGTTCCTTCAGGCATGGATTCTACAAGGTGCCGGAAACATTCCTTCGAGATTCTGGTTCATGTTGAGAACACTGCATCACAGATTTGTCAGATGCGCATTCATGCTGAGAAGCTCCCATTCTGCCACATCCCAAAGGTGCTCTATTGGATTCAAATCTGGTGACTGGGGAGACCACTGAAGTACACTGAACTCATTATCATGTTCATGGACCCAGTTTGAGAGGCTTTGTAATGAGGCGTTGTATCATGGTGCATTATTATGCTGTAAGTAGCCATTATAAGATGGGAAAATTGCAGCCATAAAGGGACAAAGACGGTCAGCAGCGATACTCAGATAGGCTGTGGCATTCAAACAATGCTCGATAGATACTGAGGGGCTCAATGTGTGCCAAGAAATCATTCCTCAGACCATTACATGATGACCGCCAGCCTGAACTTTTGACAAAACGCAGGTTGGGTCTGTGGATTCATGCTGTTGACTCCAAATTCTGACCCTACCATTTGCATGTTGCAGCAGAAATTGAGATTCATGAGACAAGGTGACATTTTTACAATCTTCATCTGTCCAGTCTGGGTGAATCTGTGCCCACTGCAGCCTTAGATTCCTGTTCTTGGCTGATAGTATTGGAATCCGATGCGGTCTTCTGCTGCTGCAGTCTATCCATCTCAGCGTTCAACGTGTTGTGCATTCTGAGATGCTTTTCTGTTCACCACAGTTGTAAAGAGTGGTCATTCAAGTTACCATAGCCTTCCTGTCATCTACTACTAGTCTGGTCATTCTCCTCTGACTTCTCTGATCAACAAGGTGTTTCCACCCACAGAACCGCCGCTCATTGGTTGTTGTTGTTGTTTTTTTTTTTGCACCATTCTATTTAAACTCTAGAAATGGTTGTGCATGAAAATCCCAGGAGATCAGTAGTTTCTGAAATGCTCAAACCAGCCCATCTGGCACCAACAACCATGCCGAAGACAAAGTCACTGAGATCGCATTTATTCATCATTCTGATGTTTAATCTGAACATTAACTGAAGCTCTTGACTTGTATCAGCATAATTTTATGCATTGTGTTGCTGCCATATGATTGACTGATTGAATAATTGCATGATTTGTTTTTAATACAGCAATCAGTATCTCAATATGATTTATAAAGATCATATCTATGTTTGAGAACTTACGGCATAGTCAGCACTGGAGTGTCCCATTGTGAGAATTTGGACCTTCTGAGGCATCCACTTTGTATGTAATGAATATGTAATGAATCCAATATTACATGCTAGACATAAGCATGTGGAATAGAGAAAATCCTACAATTTGAACATGAAGTTCCTAAAAAAAAAGAGTGTGTAATGAATATTCAATTATGCATGCAACATTTATGAAATAGTTCTGCTCTTAAAAGGAAAGTTTTAATGGAACACCATTTTTGGCTGAAATTTCAAAACATGAAGACTTTCTTCAAATTTTCATTCATCTTCAGTAACCATTCATCTTCAGTATCCTAGAAAAACGGCAAGGCAGGAATACATTCGGGACAGGACACCATTCCATCACAGAATAAATTATTCTGCTAAACACAATGTAACACTCTAAATATAATTTTCAATAAACCAAAACTTTTTAATAATACCAAATTAGGTATTTATCTGCCACATTATCTCTATTTAATCATTCTGCAATAGATTAAATATAGATAATGTGGCAGATAAATTCTCCATCAATTTATTACTGCTCATTTTCTGTCAATTTATTACTGCTTTTGTATAACCGTCACGCCAATGCCGGAATCTACCAGAAACTCCACTTCCCAGAATATACTGTAGCCTACAAACATGGCCACCACAATCCCCAACACGTCACTCCACCAGCATGTTCCCATTCACCGGAATACTAATCGTGCACAACTGTTACCAAAAAACACCCTCACACTATACATACATGGACTCTCACAATGACTCTTTGAAAAGTAACATTCAATGTATGCTTACCAGACTTACCAAGCCCTTTGTTTCAGTGATTGCTATTATGGTTTTTGATCACGCCTTGCTTCCTGGTATTTGTACTTTGGATTTTGATCGATGTAGGACCCATAGGAAATGGGTCCAAGAACAGATATCCCCTCCAGCTGGCCCCCTCAGCCTTGGAACAGCTGCATACACCAAAAGTGTTCACGAAACGTGACCTATGCAGTGCCTATAATCTCGTCAGAGAGGGAGATGAGTGGAAGACGGCATTTAGCACCACCTCTGGTCACTTTGAGTATTGCGTCATGCCATATGGGCTCTTTTGCGCTCTTTTAATGTCTTCAACGCACTAAGGGACATGTTGGGAAAGCAACATCGTCGTAGCCTCCACTGATGACATTTTGATCTTCTCCTATCATTAGGAACTCATATCCAGCATATCAAGCAAGTCCTGTCACATCCATTGTCCGCCCAACACTATGTGAAAGGTGAAAAATCCGAATTTCATGTGTCCACCATCTCATTTCTTGGATATATCATTGGCCCCCCAAAGGGGCAGACATGGGCCAAGAAAAGGTAGAAGCTGTCACAGAACAGTCCACTCCCATGAAGGTCAAGGAGCTTCAAAGAATCCTGGGGTTTGCACACTTCTAACAAAGGTTCATCAGGGGCTTTAGTTCCATCTGTACTCCCCTAACATCCCTCCTGAAGAAGGAACCCAAGCGTTTGCTCTGGCTCCAAGAATACCAAAGCTGATTCTTTGTCCCATCTTCACCCCACTGACAGAACCCATATTACTCTTCTCCTGCTTTGTGAGAACCATCACTTGGGATGTTGACAGCAAGATAGCACACACACCAGTACAAGTCCCCTCCGCATGCCCACCGGATTGAGCAGGAGCAAGCTCATGACATGGACACACATGACTCCAGCTACAGGACATCCTGGCACACAGAGAACTTATCACCTGTTAAAGGCAAGGTACTGGTGGGCCAACAGAATCACTGATATTCACAAATTCATCTGTTTCCAAACGCGCCCTCACCCTATATAGAAACGGACTCTCACAATGACTCTTTGTGAAGTAACGCCCAATGTATGCTTACCTGACTTACCAATTCTTTTGTTTCAGTGATTGCTATGGTTTTTGATTTCGCCTTGTGTCCGTTTTTGTGTTTTGTATTTTGCCTTGTATTGTTGTTTGCTGATCACCTGACTTTTTGCCTGTCCCTGTTTACAATTTTGCTTCACGTTTTGGACAGTTTTAATAAAGATACTTTAATAAAGACTTATTTCGCATGACAATGACTTTGTTAGAAGCAGACATAAAGATTTGCAATGGCTTCAGATTTCTATGATACTCACATGGAGTCAGTTCAGTTGTTGATAACAAAAAGTTGCTACATTGAGTATCATAGTGAAATCGTTGTCTTGGATATTGGGATACTAAATATAGCAAGACAAATTTGCTGCTCATATCATCCATACCACTTATTCTACACAGGGTTGTGGGGGAACCTGGAGCCTGTCCCAGGGGACTTGGGGCATAAAGCAGGGGACATGTTGGACGGGGTGCCAACCCACCACAGCGCACAATCGCACACACATTCACATACTACAGACAATTTGGAAATGCCAATCAGCCTACATCACCTGTCATTGGACTGAGAGAGTAAACCAGAGTAACCCCCTAAAGCACAGGGACAACATGCAAACACAGGGCAGAGGTGGGATTCAGACCTCCAATCCCGGAAGTGTGAGGCAACCGTGCTAACCACTAAGCCACCGTGTCCCCTTGCTCAGAACGTGTATGACGATACTTCCATTTAATATTCATTATAAGCTCTAACTCTTCTCATACACTAGGTGGCAGCACCAGAAGTAGTAGAATACAGAGCACAAAGTTAGGGAGTGGGAACCTAACTGTCTCAAAGCATGCTTACTTATTAGTCCAAAAGGTTAAGATAATCAGAAGGCTGCTTTATGGTACATGTGTCAGACACAAGGCCCACAGCTTCCTTTCATTTGAACTTGGAAAAATAATACTGAAAAAAACCCTTAATACAATTACTGCTCAACATTTTCACACTATCCACAAAGCACAGCAGATCTGTAGCCATCTAAAGGTAGTTACCATAAACCGCTGTATATACGTGCACTCTGGTTTCTACCCCGGCTGGCTTGATCACATTCTGAATGTGGATTAAATTCAACTGCTGTGTGCTGTGCTTGATGTGAGTCATACTCGTGTGTGAAACTATCCAGAAGCATGTTGTATGTTGTGCTGGCAGTGGCGTAACCAGAAATTAATTTCGGAGGGGTGAGGAAATATACAAAATTATTGTTTTTCTCATCTGTACAATTAAACTGGTAAGTGTGATGCACTCGTGCATTTAAGATGGATGTCAGACAGCAGCAAACTCTAACATCAAATAATCTTTCCATATTAATATTGGAATAATGTTGCCATGAAATACATTTATGACATTGAAAAAGATAAAAAGAAAATAATAATAATGTTAATAATAGGGGAAAATTACATCTCATCGAAGGTGGTAATTCAATAATTCAACGAGGGTGACCCTATGAATAGTATACCACCTTCAGTACTATTTAGACCAGACAGTCATCCAATCCTCAAAGCAACTGTCCATCTGCTACTATGGGGCTCCCATAGTCTAAGCAGACACTGGCACACTGGGTAGTGGACATCATCACCTTGGCGTATAGATGTCCAGCCGCTGTGATATGTGACTGTAATCTCTTTCTCATGGGGCTTATTTCGAGGCACACTGCTCCAGGAACTCTGTGGTGTTGTTACCATGCACTCTTTCCAGGTAATACAAGGTTAACCTCACCCCTCCCATTGGCGTAATTGCAGGCTGTCATTCTAGAGCACCTTTTGGGGGAGTACTAAGGTAAGTCCAGTTCCACATAACATTGTTGGCATACAGTATATAGGTGTTTCAGAGAGAATCCTAGTTAAGTATGTAAATGTGGGAACCTTGTGACTTGGAATCAGCGCCACCTCTGCAAGAAGGATTGAGAGAGAGGTGACTGCATCGCAATCTTATTTATTGCATATACTGAATCGTGCGTCTTGCTGGAAGATCAAAGCAGGTGCATGAGCCCAATGACCTACAACTGTTTGCATACATAAACAGCTTTGCATTTATATATTTTTTAATGGACAAAAAGACTAATTTTGGTTCCATTTATCCACACCTGGCACACCTTGTGCACATAATTATGATCTTCCTATGGCACATCTATAATAATGATGTGCAGTGTTTGTTCTTTCTTTCTTTTTCTTTCTTTCTTTCTTTTTAAATATTTAAATTGTACTGGTTGTACTGTCTAAAAGATTCTTTTGTCCAAGTTTAAAGTTTTGATTAGATTAGATTTAGATTAGACTTTAGGAAACAGGAAACATGTGATACATGTTCGAAGAGAAGGTAGATTTTACAAACACCAACTTTGTCACAACGTATTTATAATTCTAATTATTCGTAATTATAATGGTTCCCATTATCACCACAAAATCTACTGTATTTTTTATATACACAAAACGCATATAAAAATAACACAAAAAGATGGTAATTGTCAGTCCACACAGTTTATTTTGTAACAGTCATTTAAAATTATTTCAGTTTTTATCTCATTTCAGACAACAGAGTGCCAATGAAACTGCAAAAAAGGGGGGAAAAAAACAAAACAAAAGAACACTACCAGACCCCACATACTATGTACAGGCCTTAAAAATTGCTTATATGATCAAGAAATAATCTTGCCTATCATTATTAAGAAGATCTTAGCAAGATCATTAGTAATAAAAGTATGTCTAGGTAGTGATCTGGGATTTAGCCATGGTTTCACTATTTAATGTAAGGCTGTTTGATGTTGTGGTAATTTAAAAAATGCAGAAAATTTAAAAAAAAAAAAAAAGGTTTAATAAAAAATTCAGGTCAGACATCTCCCACACTTGATGAGGATGAAAACACAACCACTGGTGAAAAAAATCCATCATCTGGCAGTCTGTTCTTGACATTTTCAATATATACAATTGAATATTCCCATATCCTTTACTTCCTCCTTTTATATCCAACTGAATATTTCCATATTCTTTACTTCCTCCTTTTATATCCAACTGAATATTTCCATATCCTTTACTTCATCCTTTTAGCAGTGAATTTATGAGACTTGCTTTAACTGGCCATTTTTATATAGAGATTTTTTTTTTCCTTTTCCTCTTAGATCGTTTTAGATTGACTTTCTTTAAAATGTACCTTTGTATTTTCCCCCTGTCTTTCTGTTTACTGTAACTGAGAGTTGTGTGCAATGAGAGGAAGAAATCTGTATCCTGTCACCCTCTCGTTTTACTCATTCCTCTGCTGGTGTAATATAAGTAGTACAGTAGTATTACAGAGTCTAGGGTGAAAGGCAAACAGCCTACAGGTGTAAGTGCAGTGTAATTACATGTACCTAAATAATAGGTAGTATTCTTTTCTCATAAAAAAAAAAATGTTGTTTTAACAAAACATAAAACATGTGCTAGTTCTTGCTTTCCAGAAGATGGCGCACAATCTCACAAGTCTGACTGACTGATCTTGCACACAGCAAGAGGTGCAGTATTAAAAATAATGCCCTGCTCCTTTAAAGACTTAGGGATAATAGTTTTAGTCATTATTTTGTGACTCCAATGCCAACAGTGGTTTAGTAATTAGATTTTTTTTTTTTTTAAATAAAGACATTACTATGCAGTCATGGCATAACAGTAGTGATGGAACTTTATAAACAAGTTGGAAAGCAGCACTGACAGTGTTAATGTCGCCATTGTTATTCTAAATTTGCACGATTTTTATTTGATTTTGATTTTATTTTAAACGAAAGCACTGTTAGAAAGTGTGTCCAGATGTACAATTGTAAGAGGACGACAATTATAACGGGATAAATATTTTCTTTGTGAACAGTCATGTTCACTGTGCTCGTGTGATATTGTCCTTTCTGAGTATGAAATATTTTGACTCCAAATTACATATTTGGGTAGTATGAAGGTAACACATGGTGCATTCTAAACCCATAGTGTAACAGAATAAAACTATAGTTTTATATAGTAAAGCCAAACTGTGTAGTAAACATAATGTGTCATAGTAAAAGCATAGTGTGTAATAACAAGACAATGTGTCAAATAATGTGTCAAAGTGAAACCGGACTGTGCCATAGTAAGGCTATACTGTTTCCATAGTGTGTCACAGTTAAAACACAGTGTGTTATAGCTAAACCACAGCATCATAGTTAAACCAGAGTGTGTCATAACGAAGACATAGTGTGTATAGTGTCATAATAAAACTATAGTGTATTATAGTAAAAGCACAGTATGTCATAGTAAAAGCACAGTGTGTCATAGTAAAAACACAGTGTGTCATAGTAAACACAGTGTGTTATAGTAAACACAGTGTGTTATAGTAAACACAGTGTGTCATAGTTAATGCATAATGTATCATATTAAAAGCATAGTGTTTTATAGTAAAAGCACAGTGTCATACCAAAAGCATTGTGTATCATAGTAAAAGCATAATGTGTCATAGTACAGGCATAGTGTGTCATAGTAAAAACATAGTGTGTTATAGTAAAAGCATAGTGTATCATAGTAAAAGCATAGTGTTTTATAGTAAAAGCATTGTGTATCATAGTAAAAGCAGTGTTTTATAGTAAAAGCATTGTGTATCATAGTAAAAGCACAGTGTTTTATAGTAAAAAAAAACATAGTGTGTCATAGTAAAAGCACAGTATATCATAGCAAAGGCATAGTGTATCATAGTTAAACCGTAGTGTATCATAGTAAAGGCATAGTGTGTCATAGTAAAGGCATAGTGTATCATAGTTAAACCGTAGTTTATCATAGTAAAGGCATAGTGTGTCATAGTAAAGGCATAGTGTATCAT
>CM075030.1:6486763-6542664 GCA_037576675.1 Pangasius sanitwongsei | reverse complement strand
GCATAGTGTATCATAGTTAAACCGTAGTTTATCATAGTAAAGGCATAGTGTGTCATAGTAAAGGCATAGTGTATCATGGTTAAACCGTAGTTTATCATAGTAAAGGCATAGTTTATCATAGTAAAGGCATAGCATGCCATAGTATAGGTAATGTGTCATAGTAAAAGTATAGTGCATCACAGTGTACTATAAAAAAGCACAGTGTGACATAGTAAAACATTATTCTATCATAGTGTGTACATAGTGCATCATAATAAATGGTATCATAGTGAAACTATAGTGTACTTAAACCATAGTGTATTACAGTAAAACTATACTGTATAATAATAATAGAAAACCCAGAGTGTGTCATAATAAAACCTTAGTATGGGATACTACGATACTGTAGTGGATTTTGTCCAAGGGAAATCCCTCGCGTGCATGCAGTTACATTACAGAGCTCGGTGGAACAGAACTGTCGCCGCACTTCCTCTGCTAAAATAAACGCGTGTCCGCTGCGTCATAATTCAGTTTTGCGCGCGGTCCAATAACGTGAGTTAGTGCGCGTGCGAGTGGGCGAGGGGGAGGGAGGAAGGGAGGAAGGGAGGGGGGGAGAGAGAGGGGAGGGAGGCGGGGGGGGGGGGGGGGATTCTGCCGTTCCGTTGCGCACAGCCGCACTGCTTTATACCGCATCACCACAAAACCACTGACTGATCCCGCTGCTCGCATTCACTCACGCGCTGTGTTCCTCCCGCATCCCCACTTCTAGCGTTTCCTAAGCTTCCAAAACAAAAAGATCAGTGCACTCAGGGGAGCGCAAGGAGAGGAGAAGAGGGACGGCAAGAAGAAACACTACAAACTATCATCTCTGCAGAACTCAACCGCACATTTTCCAGCATGAGCGAGGTGAGTGGGAATAATAGGAGAGAAAGAGAGAGAGAGAGAGAGAGAGAGAGAGAGACAGAGTGAGAGAGAGATCTATGACTCAGTAGATGAGCCAAATCTAGAGATGCTTACTTGAATAGAGTTCTCAGACTCCCCATGCACAGTTACCACCACTGTATCCTGTTGATATGACATTGAGTCATAGACTTAGTGACTGTAAACCTGCATGGCATCCAAGAAGCCAAGGCAGGATTGCACTAAGTGGAACAAATGTGTTTGGAAAAAAAAAAAAAAAAAGCTTATGTATGACACAATTGCATAAAAGTGTATGGATATAATGGAACCCATAGCTACAGCTGCATAGCGTTCAGTGGGCTACTTTGCGACCTTTGCGCTCGTGCACCCCCTCCTCCACTGCATGATTCAAGGTGCAGTGCAAAGCGGTGGAAATCTCTCTCATCCCTCAAATGCATGAAGGTGTTGCAGTGAAATGCGGAGAAATTCTGCCAGTGCACTCTGTTACACAATCTGCATGAGGTGCAGCAAAAGATCCCAGCTGGTAATGCGCGGTTTGCCATCTTTTCTCCTGCGCACTGTTAGTTTCTAATCCGCCACAGGCTCCTGCCACAGGCTGCAAGTAATTATGCTGTACTTTGAGATCATTCAGCCTGCTTTGTGCTAATTCTGTAAATGAACTTTTAGTTTATTATTTTTTTTTTTAGCATCAATTCTCCACAAGCACAAGTAAATTCTCACTTGTAAATCCTCTATTTGTCCTACTCTGTTTATATAAGAGGTTATTAGGGTTAGTAGGGTTAGGGGTATGGTTAACATTAAATCGAAGTATTCTTACTTATAAAACATATAAAATCGAACGAAATCCAGCCACATGACCCTTGCTTGTTCAAATTCGCAAACATTTCTCGTTAGATCAGATTGGACATAAATAGCTGCCTAACAAATGCTTCGATTTCATATACAGTATTCTGCCTATGGTAAGTAACTCCAGTAGAGAGTTTAGTTTAGGCAGTTTTTCCACTGTTTGTCCCAATACGTCAAATGTGTACAATCTCAATCTCAATTTCAATCTAGATTCAAGATTCAAGATTTTATTTGTTACATACACAGTTACACAGTACATAACTTGCAGTGAAATGAAAACCTGGCCTATTTCAACAAAGTGCATGTAAATAACAAAGTTAAAAAAAAACAAACAAAAAAAAAACAGCAGTGAATAAAACAAATTAAGAAATAAGAAATAATAAGAAATACATCTATCTCATGCTTGCAAATTTCTCAACTGTTTGCAGTAATGAACTCAAAATGGAAAGTTAAGTTTAAGGTTACAGTTAAGGTGTTTTGTACCATTTCTTATAACTTTGCTTGAAAATAAATATTTGCTCATTTAAATTTGTACAAATTGGTCATGAGATCAGTTTGCTGATTAGACTAACCTGCTGCATCTGAGGCAGTGCGGTCTTACACTTGCAAATTTGAAGCAAGTTGTGTGAAAATATCGTAGAGTTCAGGTTAGGGTGGGTGGAGGGGTGATCATTGTACTTTTTTTTTTTTTTTACAACTTCAATTGCATGAAATTGGAACGAAACCCGGCCCCCTTGTCTGTTCAATTGTGTACAAATGCATTCTAATTAAATGAGGTTGCAAGATACATAAGCCAGCCAATGCATCTTACTGAAGTGCTCATGTAATGTCATAATGCAGCTGAACATGCTGGAAGGACAGTGCTAACTGCTCTCTTGCCAATACAAGAGCTAACAGAAACCCACAACTGGCTAATGTTGCTCTGATTGACAGCAGAGAGAAAGAGACGGGCCAGTTATGTTCTCTTGTGGACACCTTGCATCAGACCACTGTGGCCTCAGCAGGAATTGAGCTTGCAATGATAAGGCGAATTTTTATCCACTGACACTCTGGAGACAGTTTTGCCAAAATTTTCAGTCTCTCCTCTGAATCACGAATAAGTTATTAAGAATACTTTGCTTCAGTTTGGTGTTATTATTACCTAACAGCTTCAACTAGCCAGTCCTTGAGTAAGGAGTATTTTCCTATAACGGCACGCCCCGAAATGTTTGTTTCGAACTATTACAATTTTTCATTTATTCATCAGCGTCATACGTTTTGACCTTTTAACGTTACATGTAATGCTGCAGAACATCCTTGTGACAAGTTAGAGTGTTATCACTTACTTTATAGCAGCTGTAAACAGTCTTTGCCTTACCAGCCTCTTTTATTTCTGACTGTTGAATAAGACAAAAAGAAAACCATCATGTCATGTGACAGAGAACCAGAAAACACACTCTGGAAAACATCCTCTGTCCTGAAGATTTTCCTGTGACAGAAACAGCCTGACTTCTGGCTCTTACAAGGCGCTAAAACTGTCCAAGAGACGCTGTTCTAGAAAATGAATCAGCACCTTCTGAGCCATTATAATCAAGTATTCCACAGTAAAATGCAAAATAAACCCTGACAGGGTTATGAGAAGTTGTATTGTTCTGAAGTGATTTGATTTTGAGATAACAACTGGCTGGCTCTACATTGTTTTGTTTATGACATAGCAGAGATGTCACTAATTTGATACAGAATATTAATTTGAAATGACCTTATAACCGGTTAGAAGCTTATGCTGCAATAAATTATGGCAGCATTTTTGTGACATGATTCAAGTGCTTATTTAAAAAAAATGCAAATGCAAATATGGGTGGCATGGGCGGCATCTCACAGCTCACAGCTCCAGGGACCCCGGTTCTATCCTGAGCCTGGGATACCAATTGTGCATGGAGGTGAATGTTCTCCCTATGTGTGCATGGGTTTCCTCTGGGTTCTCCGGTTTCCTCCGACAGTCTGAAAACTTTCCAGCAGGTAGATTGGCTATCTAAATTGCTCCAAGGTGTGTATCCATGTGTCAGTGTGTGTGTGCCTGGTGCCCTGCGATGGACTGGCATCCCATCCAGGGTGTGTTCCTGCCTCACACCCAGTGTTCCCAAGATGGATCCACCATGGCTACTGAAGATGAATGAACGAATAACATTATTTGCAATTGTAATTCCCTTATGAGTAGATCATCTGAGACATAATTCAAATTCAAAGTCTATTTGATATTTTCAATACTAAAACTGGTATGCTTCTGCCATACTGAAGAATTAACAACAATCTCGCATCAACTCGGGCAAAAAAAAAAAAGAGCTACTGTGAAAAATCATTGTAATGATTTGTGTAATGATTTAAGTGAAGACTGGATTAGCATAACTAATTAATGCTGATGACAACAGGTGTATTGTTTTTGCTGATGATGACCAATCGGTTGTGTCTTTGTTCCAAGAAGACGGTATGTGGTGGCACACAATATAGCATCAGCTTTGGGGTATTTTTGTCAGTCTACGTTATTCATGGACGCGGAGTGTTACGTTACCGAATATTTGCTACACTGTAATATTACAGAGTGAAGTGCTATGATTTAGTTGTTTGAAATTGATTTTAGATTTTGTTTCCCTCCTATGTTAGTGACTTGCCTCTGAACCTGGATATAATAGTACTGTACACATGGTACACATTTGTTTTTTGTTTTTTTTTGGTATCATTTTCATATGTATTGAATATGATACGCTTGTATCATATTTATTTAGCAAGAAATCTGATTGCTGACTGACTCATGTAAACTCAGAGTTTTGCCGTTATCCCAGTACTTAAAAGCAAGTAAGTAAATGCAAGATATGTTGGATGAATTATTGGATCTTTTTTTGCAGTGATTAGACTTTTTTTTTTTTTTTTTTAGATTTATTAGATTTATTTTGGACTCTCTGGTGGTGTTTTAGAGTAAAGCACCTCTCACACAATTTGCATTCAAACACAGAAGTTTGCTGGAGTGACAGGTTTACGGACATGAGGAAATCTTGGTGCAAATCACATTAGAGCAGTAACCATGCTGTTGTTTAGTGTTTTAGTAGTGTAGTCTTTTTAACAATGTCTTTTCACAGCTTAAATTATTTACCCTGTTGAGTTTTTCCTAACTTCTACTGTGATATTGGAACATGGTGAAAAACACGGTGGTATAGGAGTCACTAGTCTATACCATCTGGAGCAGATTGTGAAAAATAATATCATCTTACAGGTTAATTGTATTGTCTCCCTGCCGGCGCAGGCAAGGTGACGCTGTTGAAGATGTTTAAAGGCAGAAAAAAGTCAATGCATTTTGATGAAATGTTGCAGAATACGAGTCTTTTAGTTTATTTATCGTGATGAATCACCCAAAGTATCACCTGAACATTCGTTCGTTTCGATCTCTTGTCATATTCTGTCTTTGTGTTAAAATTATATAGGACTATGCAAACATAGATCTGATGCTGAGTATTGGTATTGTGGCTGCTCCTGGGCTGACATGCTAGATCTGCTGACGTCTTTTATGGTGTGAATGCATGTTACAGAGGTGTCAACATCTACGATTTAGCCGTAACGTTTACAAATTTTTGACTCGTTGCTATGCTGATATGGGAAACGCCCGAAAACTATGTTTTTGAATCTTTTTTTTAAGCTAAAGCAGCACTCAGACCACACACGGATACAATTCCCCTGGCAGAAAAGCCTATTCACTGAAGGGGAAAGGACGCAGAACGTGAAAAACTATTATTTGTTTCTAATAGCGGTTATTTTTCACTTCTCACAATTCATGAGCTCCGGTCTTGTGAGCTAATAGAAAACACAAAGGTGAAAAATCTGAAAAAAACAAACAAACAAACAATCAAACAAACAAACAAAAAAACAATTAGCCGCCTTGTTCACTGACATGGACTAGGGATCTGTGTTTTTTCTCTCTCTGCCTGCTAAGATTTTCTTGTAGCAATGTTGTCACGTCTGTTGTTATGTTGACTGATATGAAGCAGACACTGCAAATGAACGTAATATGCAAATTGTCTTAAAGCACTTTGCCAGCGCACCTCTGAGACGACTTCGTTTTCACTGGCAATAGAAGCTTGCCAATGTTCGGTTCCTGTTCGCATATCACTATCAGATCGGTATCGAGTATTGGCTGAAATCTCTGGTACCGATATTGTATCAGAATGGAAAAATGGAATCAGTGCACCCCTATTCATGTGTTGATTTCTTGGGCACAATGATAAAGTTAAACAAAAGATTCATCCTGAACAACTTACAGACTCGTTTTTATAATTGACATGTGATTGTCAGTGCCATCCAAGACTTATTTTGTAATGGAATTCCGAGTTTCCTTTTTTGAATTTAAACAACTTCTCGTCGGCATGCTGTCCGATTTTTACTTTGATTATCAGTTTCCATGCCATTCGACTGCCTGATGATAGGGGCACCACTGGGAATTCATTTCTACCTAAACAGAGCAATGCAGCAGCACTTTAATCCTTTGCAGGACGCGTCCACTGCCTGCGAATTCGTCACCTGAAATTTCGCTCCCATTCGTATCCAGTGTGGAGTAGTGGAAAATGCATGAGGGATTGTGGCATAGCGAGCAACCAGAACTTCAGTCGTGGCGCAGAAAGAAAAGTTAAGCTGGGTCTGACTTTGTGCAAATTACAAGCGACCGCCATCTTTCCTGCTAGCCAACGTGGATAAAAAAATTAATAACCACACTGAACTGAGCTGTGCGGACGTGTAGATTGCTAACCAGCTGAACTGAGTCTTCGCTATAATTCAGCGCAACTGCGTCATATAGCAGCACTTCATTCTGGAAAATAGAGATGAGAGCGTTTACTGTTTCCGCTACTTCTACTCTGGATATTCATTAATATGACAATTAATGTTGCGGGGAAATGCTAAGTGATAAAAGAAGCCTTTTGTCGTTTGTCTTTTGGAGCTAAAAGCAAAACCTGACCTTTATCTTTACCTTTATGTTATGTTTGAGGTTGTTGATATTTCTGCTCTTATTAAACTCCATTGTAACTATGGAGTTTAATAACTTCTCACGGGAATGACAAGAATACAGCACCAACCAACAAATTAGTACCAGAATCATGCCAAATATTTCAATATAAACATATTTAATGTGTTTCAGGATGGACGTTTCCTTTACGGTAGGGATGTTAGCCATAGTTGTGGTACAGTGCACAACGTACAAATTTTTTTTTTTTTTTACTTTTCTACATGTAGGAAACTGATTGGTTCTAAGGATTTTTTCATTATTCTCTCTATAAGGAATGAGTACTGATGTCACTGTTTAGGGAAGAGCAGTTCATAATGGATCAGGAAGCTGAGCTCCATCTGTTGCAGGAGAGATGCAAGTGTCTGAAAGCAGAGAGTGTAACAGGAGCTAGAAAAAAAAAAAGTGGCCTGGAGGGGTGTTGCAGTGCCTAACCATAAACTACGGTTAGAAAATTACAGTGTGCTTCAGTGGCAAGTTTAACTTGGGTAACACCTCTCTCTCTCTCTCTCTCTCTCTCTCTGTGTCTCTCTCTCTCTCTCCTTCTTCTCATCACCTACAGCAGCTCCCCAGGGCAGGCAGTTAAATACTGCAATCTGTCTCTGTCTCTCTGTCTTGGAAATGCTCTTTCTCCCTCTCTCTCTCTCTCTCTCTCTCTCTCTTGCTGTCTTTCTCTATTCACCCATGCCCCCCCCCTTTCTTTCTCTCTGTCTTTTTCTCTCCCACTCTAGCCGTTTTTCTTTCCATCTGCTCCCCTCACCTCCGTTCACCTGTTCATCTGCTGCAGTACTCAGAACATGAAACAAGACAGATCGTTATAATGAAACCATCAAAGAGATGGAAAACTTGAAGGTGGGAGGGAGGGAGGGAATAGATAAAAAAAAAAGAGCGAAAGAGAACAAAATGGGATGTAAAAGCTTTAGAGAGCGAGGGAGCAGGAGAATGGGCCTAAGGCAGCGTGTGAATGCGCTAATTGCGTGGGCTTCTTTTTTGCTTTTTTATTCTGCTCTTCTTTCTCTTTCTCTTCATGACCTTGCTCCTTTCCTCCCTCCCTCCCTTTCCAGAGCTTCCTCTCTTTCTCCTGTCATTCATCTCATCTTTCTGCCCCCTCTCTCTCTCTCTCTCTCTCTCTCTCTCTCCAAACACAGATGTCTGTTTTTCTTCTCACTCTTTTGGCCCTTTATGGACGTCATTTGCACTTCCTTGCTGAAAAGATAGGGAAGGAAAGAATAAGCAGAAAATGGAGCGGTGATTCTGCTGACGGTACAGAGAGCATGGAAGGTAGAGGAGTGAGAGAGAGTCTGGGGGTTTTGCGAAAAGGACAGAGTTGTCTGTTCTTCCATGTCAGCATTTTATAGTCTTTACCGAGGGCTGCAAGAAAGCTGATTTGACAATCGCTATCGCTCAAGATGTTGCCGCTCTGACATGGCAGTCTTATAGGGACTTCTCTATCTCTTTTTTCATCACTCTCCCTCACTTTTTTTTTTTTTTTTTTTTTTTACTGCAAAGCACACTTAAACATTTAGAATTTTTGTGTCATGCTCTAATAGGGATTGTTTTGATCATTGGCTATTTCATTCACAGATTAGTGATGGGAATGGAGTTATGCAGGATTACACACACACACACACACACACACACACATATACACCCATCAGCCATAATATTAAAATCACCTGCCTAAAATTGTGTACATCTCCCTTGTGCTGCCAGAACAGCTCTGTCCTGTCGAGGCATGGACTCCACAAGACCTCTGAAGGTGTGCTGTGGTATCTAGCACCAAGACGTTAGCAGCAGATCCTTTAAGTCCTGTAACTTGCGAGGTGGGGCCTCCACGGATCAGACTTGTTTGTCCAGCACATCCCACAGATCCTCAAACCATTCCTGAACAATTTATGCAGAGTGGCAGGATGCATTATCCTGCTGAAAGAGGCCACTGCCATTAGGGAATACTATTGCCATGAAGTGGTGTACTTGGTCTGCAACAATGTATAGGTAGGTGGTACGTGTCAAAGTAACATCCACGTGAATGCCAGGACCCAAGGTTTCCCAGCAGATCATTGCCCAGAGCATCACACTGCCTCCGTCGGCTTGCCTTCTTCCCATAGTGCATCCTGGTGCCATCTCTCAGTGGTAATGTTATAGCCGATTAGCGTATGTATATACACACACACACACACACACACGTTTGTTGTACCATCCTTGTGAGGACCTTCCATTAACATAATGATTAATCCAGCTAATTAATGCCATGCCTGCACCCAAATCTAACCTCACCTTTAACCTCAGTAACCAAAGGGAAACCTTTTAGCCCCTAGTTTTTGTTTTCTTAAAATAAAAGCTGCAGTAAAAGCAGTTTTCCTTGTGGGGACCAGCCAAATATCCATATAAGGTCAGAAGTGTCGGAAATTTCTATTCAGATGTCCACACCAAGATGTAAAAGCATGTACACAAGTACACACTGAGTGCACTGACGCTTACAGCCACATAAAGACAGGAAGATGCACTTTCGCGATGTGGCATTTTGCAGTATGCATTATTCATAGATAAATGCATCAGCAGATACAGACAGGAAGACAGGTGAGTGGAAAGTAAGATGGTAAGCCTGAGATGGAAAAGTGAGTGGAATGAAAAAATCCAGACAGGACTGAAACAGAGCGAGACAGCAAAAGAGAGATTATAAATTTAGGTCAGTTGTCACACAGGAATTGGCTGGCCATCATGGCTCTTATGGAATCCCTAAGCTCATGCATGTGTGTTCTGGATGAATCTGTGACTCTGTGTGTGTGTGTGTGTGTATGTGTGTGTGTGTGTGTGTGAGGTAGATTAGCAGTTTGGTCCCTTGAGTCAACTCTGGCTAATAGCTCTGCTTTACAGGGAGACGGAATCATTCTCAATATGCTTCAAGCTCTATTACCTCTTCTCACGATGTTACGATTATGGAGTATGCTCAAGACACAAACACATCTAACATATAGGGTATGTTGAAATGAATGTAGCTTAGAGTTGGATTAGCAGGGGACCCCATAATGTAATGGTAATGGGAGAAGATCTCCTGCCGGGGAAGAAGATAAACTGCGCCACAGCAAACTTTGGCGTCGAGATTGAACTAAATCACATCACACTGAGCAGCGATGTTCCCCGCCGCATGGCTTCGTTCCACTTCAGATATAATATACTAAACCCTCATCTTTCTTCCCCACTAATGTATTCGGGTTTGTGCTTAGGAGAAGTGTGAAGGGGTGTAATTTTATTTGTGAGGAACAGCACGGGCTTGCAGTTAAGCTAAACGGCATATTTATCACGCATTAGTGCAACTATGCATATTATCATAATAATGAACGTGAAGGGAAATTATGGTACATTTGTCTGATTTTCCTGTTTCGCTCATTCTAATTAGACGGTGTTTTATCCATTAGTCTACTATGAATCAAATCAAACTCTCTGGTTGTTAACGTTATTTATGTAATTACCCTTTTCTATGCAATGATTGCCTAAGGTTGTAGGAATGCATTGTGTTGAAGCTTTGGTGAGCTTTTTTTTTTTAAACAGTGCAGTCCTTCCATTAACTGTCTGAAAATGAACATCAGCAGATGTGGACAAATCATAAATGCATTAGCTAGCTCACCAGGCAAGAAAAAGCTCCAGTGTGCTACCAAGCTACCCTTGTTTTGGTTGCCTGGATACATAATTGACTAGGCTAATGCAATATGGTAACTAGTTAAGTGCATTAAGCGAGACTAAGACAGATGATCATGTAGTACACCACATTAGCGTCCTCAAAAAAAAAAAAAAAGTGTCCAATGTTTTGGCTATAAGCTGTGGTGCTGGCTTTATTCTGCTCAGTTTCGTGACTGTGTCCACATACCTGCATACTTCTGATTCAGAAAAATCTGTAAACTGCATGTTAATTAGTCCTTCTAGTAAATATAGGCTCCCTTGTCCTCTGTGTTTAGTTCAGCAGGTGGTGGGATTTGGAAGCACACACTACCGTTAAAGCATCGAGGCGTAACACACCATCACGTGGATAACATAAACGTTAAGCATGCCAAATGAAAAACACTGATTTGCTAAAGTTAATAAGGAGTAGGGTGTGTTTTCTTTTGTCTCGTTGTTTGAACATACTTGTCCACTGGGCGACTAAGAATAAAAAACGAATAGCCTGAACACGAAATCTACTTGTCCCAAGCATGCAGGCTACTGATTTGACCACCACCGAACAGAATAATGTAATCTTACATTGTATGTGGGAATATGCATGATATACGTAACTTAGGCCCATTTTTTTCATCATTTGAGATGAAAGACTAAATTACTCATTGAGGTTCAACTTACACATAATGATTGTGTTTTGTCTAAAGTGTTTTGACATCAAAATACAATCACCCCTTCAGTTAATGGTATCCTTCATTAGAATGGGCAAAAAAGGATCAAATCAACACAGAAATGGTCAATGGGAATGCAAAATCCGGATTTAAACCATTTTTTGAACCTCACAGAAAAAAAAATGTTCACATGCAACTCGTCTTCAGCACCTTCTATACATTGAATATCAACCTTCTGTCGCAAGCATATGTTGTAGATCAACATATTGAACTTTCACTCTGAATACTCTGTATGCCACATTCTATGTAATTTAACCATGCCTGATGATTTGAATAATATTGATATGTAATAAATAATTTTATCTCTTTTTTTTTTTTTTTTTTACACATGATGAGTGTAGGTCAATTCATGTATGAAATACTTTTTATGACATATGATGAAACCTATTGGGCTCATGAATGCGATAACACGGTAGCATTTGTAGCCTAAATAATTTCAAGCCTTCTTGATTGTGCCTGCCTTACTATACCACATTAGGGGGTGACTTGCAAGCCTGATTGTGACCTTATTTATTACATATTAATCTTATTCAAATAGCATAGTGCCAGAGGTGGGCTTGGTTAAATTACATGACATACAGGGTATTCGAGTGAATGTTTGATACCTCGATGTACAACGTATGCTTGTGACAGAACGTTGACATACAACATATAGAAGGTGCTGCAGATACGTTGCGTAACAGTTGTCTTTTTTTCTGTGAAGTTAGGTTGGAATATAAATGATCCTGCATGGAGGTTTGGAGTCCAAGATGCTCTAGAAATGTCTCCGATCTTGTTAGGCATTACAGAGGTTTAGGTTTAATCCCTCTAGGGGCCTCATCAAATATTGATTGTAGGGGTGCCAATAGTTTTGGAACAAATCACTATTTATTTGGAAAATATACATGTATATTTTTTGTTTTAATGAAACACAGCATACAGGGATTTACAGCATCCCTGTATGCTTAAGATGAAAATTTTACTCATTGCATGTGGGATTAATTTGACATATTTTTTGCCCATGGCACAATATATATAAATTTGACATTTTAATTTTATATATACGGCATTTTGCCAGGCAGCGTTGATGCCGCATAACTTCAGGGGCACCGGTTTGATTCTAAGCTTGGGTTACTGTCTGTGTTGAGTTTTGCCTGTTCCCAAGTACCTCTCGCTGCAGAACCAAAAGTCCAGGGGGTGGAGACAGACTTGATCCAGCTCCGCCTACCTGGGCAGAATCAAATAAAAAAATCCAGGTGGTCAAGACAAGTCAGTGTGTTTCAAGCTGGATAAGTGTGTTTGCTGGTCTGTGTTGTACAGTGTCTCGTGGGTTAGGGTTAGTCTTAGGCTTATAGAAGGAGTTGAATCAGATCCAGCTCCACCCCATGGACTTTTGGATCTGCAGGAACCATCCAGGGTGCACTCCCACCCATTTCATGATACCAGTAATTCCATTTTGAAAAATCCATTTTATGATATTTACTTCAGAATATTATGAGCCTTCTACCACCAAAACGACTGGGCACAAAATTATTAGGTCGTCTGTCAAACACTCTTGAAACGATAAAGAGCTAAAAGGCGAAATGAATTTGCTCAGGAGAAGTTCCCTCAGAAGGTTAAAGTGTATTTAAAGTTTGCCTTTTCACTTCTTCCGCTCTCAAGGTCAATCGCTTCCTTGTTTTGCCGAAAGGATCTCAATGTAGATGTCCATTCTGAGCTTTTAAAGCATTGTTATTCAAGCTAGTCATTTAGAAGCAGCTCTGTGAGGCCTAGAAGAAGCTGTGTGTGTTGGTTTTGATTTCTCTCTTATTTCTTTTCCAGCCTACGCCCACAGGGAACCCAGACAGCAGCCAAACACCCGCCTCAGACACCAAAGGTGAGTGTGTCTCTATGGCTCCGACTTGTCTACTTGTCTTTCTCTGCTTGACCCTTTAGTTTGTTGCGTATTAACTGCTCTTATACCACAGTGATGTTGTTTGCTCGAGTCTGACTGGACAGAAGGTATTGATGATTCTTCTGCAACAGCAGATCTGACAGCAGTTACGGCCACAAGGTTTATACTTATAAACTCGTTCTAATCCGTTATCATTTCTGTAGTAACAGCTTACACAGAGACACGTATAGCAGGTTGTGCTCATAAAGGTAACAAAACGTAAAGTTTTCGGACACAGAGAACTTTGTGCTTTGCGGGAACACGATACACTTCAAGAGAGAGAAAAAACGAGAGGCTGGTAAGGAAATGACTGTTTTAATGACAGCATTAAATGTAACTGTAAACAGTGAAAAAGTATGACATCATTCCTTAATTAAAAAAAAAAACACATTGTTAACATTGACAAACTGCTGTGGTATAAGAGGAATAAAATACTTAAATAAAACACACCACATTACATCACCATGCATACAAGTTTAAGTCCTTATCGATGTGAGTCTCTTCAGTAATTTATTAAATTTGCTGCTTCGTATATTTTTGGTGAACAGTTGCTTAAAAGTGACAGCAGAGTACCATGCACTCGTGTACGCAATATGTGCTAACCTTAAAATTTACACGATTAGAACCAGTATTAATAGTAATAATGGTTTATTAGCATACTATTTGTTTAATGTTACATGTTGTGCGTTTTATTAGTGTTTGACCATGGCTGGTCGACAGTTTCGGACTTTGCAGTCTGTATCGAATAATCAAACTTGTACATGGCTTGATATCAGTAGCACTAAATTAGAGGTGTGCATCAAGACTGGGATCCCAAATGACGCATAAATAAGTCAGGGGAGTGGGCAGTTTTTACTTTCATGCAGGCCAGAATGCGTGCGAGCATCAAATATGAAGCTTGCGGTACAACGAAAGGCCACGTTGATTAGCCTGGGAGCATTTTGGACGTGGTGAGTTGTTCATGGTAAACAGCATTTACAGCATTTATTCACTCATGTTGAGTTAATGCTTATTCTGGTCAGGGTTGCTTTAGTTTAAATTGCTACTTTGTCTATATTTTGAAAGATATATTGGAAGAACCAACTGAGTTCCTTAAAAACAAATATTACGGGCGGGTACAAACAAAAACAAAAACTGCAGGAGGTGAAAGGATTGGTTAGAATTGGTTTGAGAGTGGGTGGGAGTGGGATTAAAAACAAACAGCCTTGTGCGCTGACGTTTACTCTACTGTGTACTGAACAATCTGTACCAAACGTGTATTCTGGTGCCCTAAAGTCTGTTTATTTGGTTAAGAAATGATTTGGTTAAAAGTCAGTGTGTTTGTTTAAACCTGATTTGTTTATTCAGTGATTTATTTTCTATACATTCATTCGTATTTCGGCTGATTTTTATTATAGGAAAGGCGTCTGCCACAGCAGGGAAGCCGGAGCAGGAGGAGGAGATCGATATTGATCTGGAGGCACCCGAGACAGAGAAAGCAGCTCTCGCTATCCAAAACCAGTTCAGGCGTTTCCAGAAGAAAAAGAAGTAGATCCTTAATCCAACAACTGTAATAAATTAAACAAATATTAACACGAATATGACATAGGAAGAAAGTGGTGGTAGAAATTTATTTATTTAAAAAAAAAAAAAAAAAAGTACATAGTAAGCGGAAAAACAATAAGATTTCTTCTGCATGTTGTGGAGAGATTATTCGGCAAGGGGGAAAGAAATATAGACAGGAAGTGGAATTTATAATCTAGCATGAAAGTAGTCAGTCATCCATTTGCTTTCCCCTAAAACTTTAAACTCGCTAATTACACAGGAATTGCACAGAGCTCTAACATACACGCCCAAAAAAATGATCAAACACTGAAATTCCTGTGTTTCAAAACGGCCCCAAACCCAACATCAAGCCTCGGAGTGAATACAGAAACCCCCAGTATGCCTGAAACTTAAACACTGTGCTTAAATGTGTCCAAATTCAGTGTTCAAAATCATAGAGCTACTGAAGTCCCTGCACTGAAAAGGAAGCCATTTGACAAACAAAATTATATTCTCCATCCACAGAGCAAGCACACGGTACAAAAGAGCACATGTCTCGTTCAAAAGAGCACATTAGCATTTTCCAGCTTCCACTTCTTGACTTCCTTTTTATTTCTTTCCTGCTCTTCCCTGTGGCACTGATGACAACTTGGGCACAGGCTGCAATTTTGCTCTCTTTTTTGGTTCTGTAGCAGAAACTAGAGGGAAAGTGTGGATCATGTTCCCAGGTAATGTTATAGCTATCCCTGAGGTTGCACTATGCAGTCACACTCGTAGAGGAACAGGCCAGTCAGAGGGATATTCACTGCATCCCCATGGTATGCTGTTTCCATGCCAACCTGAATTATTGATACACCTTTGGTTGCACAACAGCATGCCCAACTGATCAAAAAGCCAAGAACATTTGAGGTGAGAAAGAAATAAACAGTAAGACAACCGTGGGGGGAAATTATATGAATTAAATTAGCAAGAGAACCCATCAGTACTGAGGCCTTAATACAATAGACCTTGACTAAGTAACTCCATTGAGTAACTCCATGAGGAACAAATGAAACAGTATGCTTCATCTGAGGTGCCAGCGATGCAAGTTATACACGCGATCACAAATTAATAGCACGAGACCTAATTTAGACCTTACTTCCCAGTAGCTTACATCCCAACGTAGGGGCGCGAAATACAGATTGAGGAATAGAATTAGGACAGAGAGGAAATGGAGACCAGAAAAACCAATTGGAGCTGAACAATATACCCAATTTAAACCGACCCCCTTGAGCAAAGAGCTATTTATAATAATTCTAAGCCTATTCTTGTCATTTTTACCACAGACCAGCACAAACACACTTTTTGTTGGCACGAAAAGGTAAAGTCTGTAAAGTGCATAAAACATTGACCTGCTCTGGAAAAGCAGAGCTCTAACTAATTAATACTCTATTACTGGAATGTAACCTCTTTTTCTATTTAAAGGGCTGAGGCACAATTAGCACATTCAACACGTGCTCATTACGCATGGCGAGATATCCCTGAAGCACTACATGAAAGGAGTCTGTAGTCTTATGGATCTTGTTTTCATCAGATAGCCGTAACAACATTTAAAACCAGATCCCCCAGACGAAACTCAGCTAACTGCGACTGGTCGTTTGACCTGTTTGGAGTGAAAAATAGCGTCAACTGTTTGAAAGTTTACACACTGTGAGTGTTAACATTCAAATAGTTGAGTGGCAATAAGTTATTCATTTTATTTCACTCTCCCTCCTCCTGTGGCCCTCACCCATTTCTCCCACTGTTACACTTTATGGCCCATTTTAGGCATGACCTCCTTTCACTTTGCCTCAAGGCATCTCAATCTTGGATCTCCATACATGGCATGCCGGCTACGCTGTTTGAAAGCCAGTTTTAGAGTTCTGTAGGATACTCAATGCAGTTGTGGTTTGTACTTATACCTTAGCAGTGACAATTAAAGTTAAGTACTGTATATCCAATGTGAAGTACTATATATCCAATCCACTCTTTACCTTGGATACTATGCTATGCTATGTCAATACTCTATTATATTAATACACTTGGGAATAACGTTTTAAAATTCGCCTGGTCTCAGCACTGTCGTACCTCCCTTTCCCCATCCCTAATCCAGACTTTTTTAGTTTGCTGCATTAAAGCAATATGGCTTTGCTTAAAATGGAGTTACCACCACTATGTTGTTTTTATACTCAAAATAGTACAAAACCATGGGAGTGGAGGAAATCTTTACCAATACCCATGATACTGAGAGCAAGGATGAGAGGACAAGTCAAGCAACACTGGCAAGGTGCCAGAGCCACAACCTGACCTCAAAACCCTCTTCAGGTGACCTTTTTAAACGGACCGAATGACATCATTTCCTGTCTGTTGATTACTGATGTGAGCCCAATCAAGAGATGCGGTGCTTCTGATTTCTTTAATTGCGCCTCCTCACTTCGTTTTCCTTGCTTCCCGTCCTCGCTTCTTAGCTCCTCCCTCAGAGGAAGTGGAGAAAGCGGGCATGAAAAGGAAACAAGGACAGGAGGAATTCACAACAAATGAGATGTTCTTGCTCACTGAATGGTTACCTTAAAGCGACTTTAGCGAATTCATTTATTGATGACATGTTTCCCTGCTGTATTAGCTATTTAACAGTATATACAGTACAGTGATTACACACTAAATTATCCTTACTTAAAACACCATTGCATGTGTACATCACACGCCTAAATGTTGATCTTTTAGCCTAAACAAGATCACCTGACTTCTCTACTTTTAAAGCTAGGGATATTAATTGATTTTCATGCAAAGGTTCTATTTGTATTATTGTTTACTTAATTAAGATTATTATGTAATTTTTTTATTTGTGGTTTCATTATTGGAATCGGATATTTTTGGGAGAGGTGGAGCCTTTGTACCATATATTTATCACGCTCTACAACAAAAAAATATTCAAGCATAAGAAACATCTGTGTATTCTTGCTCTCTCTACTTGATTCCTCAAGAATTATTACATCCTTAAAGATGGGCAGAAGGAGGTAGGATTGAGGAATCAAG
The DNA here is from genome assembly GCA_037576675.1 of Pangasius sanitwongsei. NCBI lineage: Eukaryota > Metazoa > Chordata > Actinopteri > Siluriformes > Pangasiidae > Pangasius > Pangasius sanitwongsei. Next base: position 6,525,020 of record CM075030.1, on the reverse strand, counting down.
GAGACATCTAGTAGAGTTTTGGTAAAGCACCCATGGAATCTGTAGCTGCCTCCCACTGGGACACTGCAAAAGATTTGACTAGATGATTGGATATCAATAATAGAATCCCATGTTAGTCCTTTTGGGGTACATCAAACTGTGGCTTGAATTGAATGTGGATTGAATGTGGATATAAGTCCCTGATTTCTCACTGAAGTAGGGCCCTGGGGAGGGGCATACGGATGCTTTGGATTGGGACCTGTCCTCTGTAGGGCTTATGTAGTTACTGACCACATTTTTTTCCATGTTACCTAGAGAGGGAATATGAAAATGGTTGTGACATCACAGTGTGTTTTAGCACCACAGGTCCTGTTTTGTGTTAGGCATTTCAGACATAATTTCTGTAATCCTGTGTGGCAGAGAAAGCACATTCAAACATTCCTGATGTGTTGCTTTGAATTATACACAATTAAAATTTGCTGCAGATTGCTTAAGAAAACCACCTTGTCTTCTTTTTTCATGGGTTTTCCATTCACAGTGATTGTGCACGACAGTACATTATAGATGACACGAAAAAGCATCAGAAGAAAATGTGCATTAAAAGGTATTGATGGGACTCGATGTAAACCGCTGATCTAATTCATTTTTTTTGTATGACATCACTTCCTCTGTGGTTTGTAGAATCGTCTGCGTCAACCCAGTATGCGCAGCGGTATACTGAGAACTGTCATTTTGCTGCTGATTGCAGACCTGTTACGTTCTTTATGTAATAAATAAGTGTAGCACTTAGTAGAGACAAGCTGTTCTTGAATCAGCTGCTAAACAGAGAATTCCCAGAAGATTTCAGTTTCTGTGTTTTTCCTCCCGTGGGCCTCACTCCATTCAACTGCTGGGGCGATGAGCCATGACTGAAGCTTCATTAGGACAGCTAGTCTCCAGAGGAAAAGGCTCACTGTCCACAGGCGGTCTCTATAGATAGTCCTCATGGTTAATGTGCGTAGGGTAATAGAGAGCTGAGGAAAGAACTCACAGCATCACTCAGGGATGCAGGGAGATGCAAGGAAGCAGCAGGACCCAAAGGAAGCAGTGGATGAACAAAGGACACACAGGAACCTTGTGTTTCCATTAGGAGTGGAAAAAATGAAGGGCTCTTTCACGCCGATGTGTAGTGATAGACTGCAGGCTCTGCTCAGAAAGTCAATAAAGTAGCAGCAGATGAGTTTTGGAAAAAGACAGATCACTTGATGTTTTATATAAGGAGTTAGTGGGATTATACTCAGGAGATGACAAAGAGCACTTGAATTATATAATATATGATATGATTTGGGTACATGGCATGGTCAGTGTTTAAAAGAACCCATTAGCACATTACTGCTTTAGTAATAGAGTTACTGCTATCTACTTAGATTCCCAAATGACTAACCATAAAAGTTCCCACAGCCCACAACAGGTTAAAAAAAGGTTAACAATACAAGTAAAGTGGTAGACTACAATACAAGAGGTAATTAGAGAAAATGGGCCTAGGAAATAACAATGGAGCTTTACAAAACTGTGCTTTAATTAATCCTTAAAAGTCTGTGACTGCACCTTCACCATAAAAGATAATGCCTTACATATTGCTTAATAATGTAGGAGTTATTTGGTGTAGAGACTTACTTTTAAATCACATCTCGTTGCAAAGATCTGTAGCTTAACATTTTGGGGAAAAGATCGTGATTGCAAATCTACTCATAGTTTCAGTTTATCTAAAAAAAATAACAATTTTGTTATTTTGTTTGGATTATAAACCAGCCCTCTGCTAAGATGTTGGATTTTTATTTATTCACGCTTTTTTTTTTGGTAAAAAACAGCAGCTCTACAGCTTTGAAACAAGACATTTTAACTAATTAGATTTTTTGTCATCCAATCCATATACCAATCATAAGTCTGGCCAGTCTGATCAACACGTCAGTTATCATCTATGCGGCCAAAAGTTTTTGGACACCTGACCTGACCATCTTCTCCAAATTTTTGACGCAAAGTTGGAAGCACACAATTGTACAGAATGCCTTTGTATGCTGTAGTATTACAATTTCCCTTTACTGGAACTAAGAGGCCCAGACCTGTTCCAGCATGACAATGCCTGTGTGCACAATGCGAGCTCCGTGAAGACAGAGTTTGCCAAGGTGTGAGTGGAAGAACTCGAGTGTCTTTCACAGAGCCCTGACCTCAACCCCACTGAACACCTTTGGGATGAACTGGAATGCCGCCTATGCCCCTGGCCTCCTCATCCAACATTAGTTCCTGTCTTTACTAATGCTCTTGTAACTAAATGAGCACAAATCCCCACACCCACACTCTAAAATCTGGGGGAAAGCCTTCCCCTAGTGGAAAGTGGAGGTTATCATAACAGCAAAGGGGGACTAAATCTGGAATGGGATCTTCAAAAAGCACATATGAGTGCTATGGTTAGGTGTCCGCAAACATTTGGCCATATAATGTATCCGTGCTAAAACAAATGATATAAAACAAAACATATTCATTTTTAGAAAGGGGGCATGTTATTGACTTAAGCCTAGGAATCAAAATTGAGCAAACATAGGCATGGACTTCTGAGGGTTAAGGAAGGAGCTGCCAAATCAGTAAATATGATACTGTGGCCTAAGCGAGGAACAAGCATGTCACTCTTGATTGGCAAATACACACTTACAGCAGAAAATAGTGGTTTGGCGGTAAGCTGCAAGACCAACTTGCCTGGGGAAAACCAGCAGGGGAACAAAATCCATCAGGCTTCCTCTGGACAGTAAATATAAACAAACATAAAAGAATAGGCCAGTATATCAACACATCTCTTTACTAGCAATAAATATTGAATCCAACACAACAAGATACTCAACAGCAAGATAACAGGCAGCCACTTGGGCTATGCAAATGAACGCCTGCTTTACAAAGGCACAGTGACATTACAGTACTAACACTACAGTATAGGGCTGTAGTCAAGACCGTCACTGTATAGTCCAAGAAAAGTACAAGACCAGGACTAGCTGAAGTTGAGTCAAAATCAAGTCTTAAGTGGATCCAGACAAAGTCAAAATTGAGTGCAAATGAAAGCAAGACCAAGTCAAGATCAAGACCGAAACCATGAAATCCTTTTCAAGGCCAAGCCTTTACTTCAACTAGTTGGCTTCATTCTTGCATTGCATCAATGATTAGGCTGTTTTCCAGAAGAAGGACTTACTTCTTGCCAAACTGTGTGTAGGTGAAATGAAAAGACAACACTAGCATCATTTTTACAAACTCATAGCTGAGACCATACAGTATTTAGCGAGAACAGTGCCGAAGACTGAAACAAGTCCAAGTACAAATATCTGTCAATATAGAAAACATATCAAGACAGGACAGTTTCGTAACTTCCCAACTCCGGTAATGATTTGCCAGTTGGAAAAAAGAATTTTAAAATGTAATTACAATATTTTCTGATATTTAAATTTGGCCTATTATTTTGCATTGACTTCCCCGTTGCACAACGGCCCACTGAAAGCTGTTGTTCTAGAAAACACCATTAAAAACCAAAAATTAGGGTTAGGGTTAATAAAAATAATCAAAAATAATCATTAACTTATTTCAGAAATAAAGATGTTACATGGGTGAGAAAAGCTAATGTAGTAAACTGCCTGTTACATAAATAACATTGAACTGTTGTGGCAAGTTGGGTTTCTTCCAGGTTCCTCCCATCTCCCAAAAACATGCCAGTAGGTAGACTGGTTACTTGCCTATATGTGTGAAAGAGTGTGTGAATGTGTGTGCATGGTGCCCTGCAATGGACTGGCATCCCATTCAGGTCTAATGTGACCCTGACCAGGATAAAGCAGTTACTGAAGTTGAATATTAGAAGTGTTTCACAAGTCACATGTTTAACAGAAGGTTGCATCATCTGAATTCCCTAAAGATCATGGGAAGAAGAAAAGTAAGTTCTCTCGTTGTTTTTGTTCTTTATTTTCAGTGATATTGTGATACTGACTTGCAAATTTACAGATTTAAATGTAATTAATAATTAAATTAAAAAAGCAAATCAGTCGCATATCCTTAATGTCCATGTCATTAGCATGGATGATGTTTGACCACATTTTGTGTATTTGCTAATTCCGTGCTATTCTATTGCCTGAGATTGGGTTCTTTGATTTGAGCTTGAAAAATGATTTAGAAACTATATACCTTTTTTAGAGTGTTAAACTTCACCACTCCAACTGTGGAATCACCCATATAAGCTCTTAATTTAGGGTGCCAAACCACAGTTCTGGTATACAGTGTCACAACACTGCTTCCTTTATCTGACATATCTGACTCAACACCTAATTACCAAGAAACGTTGAAACAGAAACTGAGTTGAAACTGAAACTGTCCAGTTTTGGGTGAGTCTGTGCCCACTGTAGCCTCAGATTCTTGTTCTTGGCTGACAGGAGTGGAACCTGATGGGGTCTTCTGCTGCCGTGACCCATCCACCTCAAGGTTCGGCGTGGTGTGCACCTCAGTTGAATTGAGGGCAATTATATTATTATTGTGGCCTCTTCAAATCATTGTGGCCATCTGTGGTAGAAGGGGAAATACCTTGGCTGAGATGTTGCGACTGTCTTCAGTGAGCGCCCAAGAAAATACTAGCTAGTCTATGTGCATATATGCAGAAGTGCCAATGATGCTAACAAGAAGATTATATCAGGTAGAGATATAAAAACAGAATTTTACAAAAACAAAGAAACAAATAAAAAAACAGGCTCAATAATCCACAGGCCAACGTTTACCTAGATAAAGTTGTCATGAAGAGGAGGTAAGTGCTACCACATCATGTGCCACTCCCCTTGAATTTTATTCACGTTTGGTCTGACACCTGCTTTAGCCAAAAAGGCAGAAAATTTAGATTTTAGGTCTACCATATTGACTTAGCAAAGGGGTCAAAAATTGTAAGTGCTGCAGCCGTCCCATCGATTTGTGTATCCCTGTACATGATAAAAGAGAGATAAGACATAGCGAGTTGTAGTAGTAAGTCTAGGGCCAAAGTGGGGTCTGGGGACACATTTTGTTACAGTGGTGCAAATCACAACCCACTATTATCGAAGTTATTCTCTCTGTAAATAATGTCAACTGGAATTGAATGACATTTTGTGATGATCAGAAATAAAAAAAAAAAAAAACTCTGGCACCAAATAAATTGCCAGATAGTATTGTCTACATTTAAATAATGTGCCTAATGTGCGAATAGTTGGATTATGTTAGTAAAATAAATCTGGTCTGTGAAATGGTGGTGTTGTTTTTTTACAGTTAAAGGAATCCTGGGCTACAAAAGGTTTGAGAACCCCTGCTCACAGGAACCCATCGACCAAGGAATCTCATTAGTTGTACTGATTAAAAGATGAGGCTTTTTTAAAAAAATGACGTGTTGCTGCTCATTTCTGAACTCAAAACCTTCACAAACAGAGGACAGGCTGCAACAGTTTCAAATCCTATTAAAACGATTAATTCAACAGCAACACCATCAGCAGTAATTAAAGCTATGTGTATTGGCAGTTTGCACTGAGTATCATGTAATGGCTCTCCCTTGGACTGTTTTATGGCTGACAGCCTAAAGTGTTTCTCAAATCAGGAAAACCCTTATTCATGATGTAAGTGCTATGCTCAAAACCAATCAACTGAAAGAGAACACCTTTTGTATGTGTGCTTTTGTGTGTGTGTGTGTGTGTGTGTGTGCCGTAGCAGCAGTGCAAAGTGCTGTTATGTGGGGGTGGAGTGAGAAAGAGCAAGAAAGTGTGAGATGGAGTGAGTGAGAGAGAATGAAAGGGAGAAGGGGAGGAGAGTTATGTTTCTAATAATAAACCAGAGAGAGAGAGAACACAGTGATTGAGGTACAGAACACTGAGAGAGGGTCAGCAAATCTAAGCGAACAGGAAGAACATCGGGAAAGGGGGGAGACGGGGAGGGGGCAGGGGGCTGCAAAGAGCAAAAACTGATTAGTTTCAGAGTGCGGCATGTTAAAAACGTGACTGTAATTCACACGTTGTTAATTGTACACACATAAACTCAAAGGGTGCCAGAATTATAGCCCATTTCCATGTTCGCTGAAATGAATTTATTCCATTCACTTCCCAGGCAAGAGAAGAAAATATAAACTGCTTTATTATTAATAAGCGTAGCTGAGTGTAGTTTTGGAGTGTAGTTTAATCATTAATGATGATGTCATGCTTTTTTGGCTGACCAGACAGCTTTATTCCGATGATGCTATCAAATTATAGCAGTGCCTCAAAATACATTTTAGCTGAGGTTGCATATTGTGGAAAGCATTTGAGACCACAGAATTGATGGATTTAGGAAAAGGGAGTGTGGATGATTGGTGTGGATGATTGGTGCATATATTCTCAATCCTCTGGGTAAATCATGACCCATTGTTTGACACAAAGGGAAAGGCTTCGTGCCGTGGTGGAGCATTAAACAGTATCATTTACTGGATTGCGGCACTGCTGAAACAGCAGCGTCGCTTGCTGAAATCTTCCCTCTAGAGGCAGGAAGTGGGTAAACCACACAAGTTCAATACTGTATGGGTCTATTTTCCCATTTATATGGTGTCTTGCAAAAGTATTGACCACCCTTGAACTTCTCCACATTTTGCAGTGTTAAAAATATCAGGATCCAGATGTGCAAAGCTGACAGAGATATATATAGAGATGAGTTGAAGCTGTAATTGCAGCCAAAGGTGGTTGAGTAGTTTTCTGAAATACTCTGACATCTGGCACTAACAGCCATGCCACGGTCAAACTCACTGAGGTCATAATTTCCCCCATTATGTTTGATGTTTGATGTGAACAATCACTGAAGCTGTTGATGTGTATCTGCATGATTTTATGCGTTGCGCTTCTGCGACGTGAATGGATAATGACTGGATATTGCATGGGGGTACAAGTGTTCCTATTAAAGTGTCCAGTGCGTTATATACGACCACCGTGCACCGTTCACCTGCTCATTTATGCAGTTATCTAATCAGCTAATCATGTTGTAGCAGCTCAATGCATAAAATCAGGCAGATACACATCAAGCGCTTCAGTGATTGTTCACATCAAACATCAGAATGGGGGAAAAAGTGTGATCTCTGTGACTTTAACCCTGGCGTGGTTGTTGGTGCCAGATGGGATGGTTTGAGTATTTCAGAAACCGCTGACTTCCTGGGAACACAACAGTCTCTAGAGTTTACACAGAATGGTGCAAAAAACAAAAAACATTGCGTGAGCGACAGGAGAGAGTGCGTATATACTGTATATACTGTGTATATATACAGGGTGTCCCGGACGTCTCCATACGTAGGGGAAATTAACACTTTTTAGCAAAAACGTCTTCTGTAATGCATCATACGTAGTTGATATTATATATTTTTCAGATAGCCTTTGATAAAAGAAGAATATATTGTAATCATTCTCGTGGCTGGATCGGTAAGCTGCTGCGAGGTTGCGATGGATGTGGCAGTTACGTGCCTAACACCAGATGTGTTAACACGAGTTCATCATGAGTGGGAGAGACGGATCCGTGTGTGTTTACAAAGAAATGGCAATAATGTAGAGAGGATGTTTCGTAAATAAAGTTACATTTTGCTAAAAGGCGTTTTTTTTTTTATTTCATATACACACACATATATATATATATAGGCTTTTTTCAGCCAAAAAGCACAACCACACAAACCCAACCTCTAAAACTCTTGCATAATTTTGCCACACCCAGAAAAAGGCAGGACGACTTTCTTCAAACAGTTTGCATTTATGTGTTTACCTCTCGGGGGAAAAGTGGAGAAACAGGTTTAAATCCCGTGCCTGCCTAGGAACAACTAAAAGCCACTAAAAACGAAGTGAAGAATTAACAGAGCACAAGACAACATATCACCATGCAGAGTAAGTCATCAAGACAAACTTTAATTTTCTGCCTGTTTTCTAGTTGTTGCTGTTGCTTTTTTTTTTTTTTTTTTTTTTTTAATTTTAAAGTGTAAATTGTGATCTTAGATAGAGAGAACAGAGTAGGCTGTGGTTTGCTAGTGCCAGAGAGATGAATAATCTAATGAAACGACTTAATGAACATGGATCCTGTGGAATACACTTCATAACATTCCTTGCAGTTGTTGAGTTTTAATTAAGAATTGATTACCGTGCGTTATACTAACCACGTTAGATTTTTAGATGCTTCTAGAGAGAATCTTATTTTACACCACACTTAATCTAGTCAATGAATAAGAAGTTAGTCCCATGCATTTTCCAAGAACTTGATGAATAAAGGCCAGTGTGAAAGGAATTTATTTTCATTTAGACCCTGACGTCTATCCTGAGCTGCTGCATTCCTAACATGACGTTCCTTTCATGGTTATAAGAGTGTTATGATGTTTCAGTAATGAAGCTTGTTCTATTTGGTCTTTTTTTAAGGATTGTAATTTTTTCTAGATATGTTTTGTGAAAATGCATCGAATGTAATAAAGGATATGTGTCTTTGGAGCCTCATTTTGTTAACTTTCTGACCATAGATCGCTATCCTTTAGTGCTTTTCCGTGTAGGCCCCAGCACTGTACTTTAAAAGTGTTTTAAAAACCAAAAAGGAGAAAATTGAACTGAAATGTGTATACAAACTGAACTGATTAGGCTTGTGTTTGTTTTGCTATGGCATGCAACTATTGAACAACTCATGCGACTAACCGACAGTAACATTTGATGGGTTTTCCCAGACCGCGTCACACATTTTGACAAGTATCCAATGTGCTTTGACAATAAAGAATAAAGTGTGTGTCTCGCTCTTCCAGGCCTGGCGTCTAGAGGCCGCACTCTGTCTGAAGAGCAGTTCTCATGCTCCATTTGTCTCGAGGTGTTTGTGGAGCCAGTCTCAACGCCATGTGGACATAGCTTCTGCAAGGCTTGCCTGCAGGGCTACTGGAACCACAGCAACAAGATTCTATGCCCCATGTGCAAGAAGAGCTTCTCTAAAAAGCCTGAGCTATGCGTGAACCGTGTTCTTGCTGAGATCGCCGAGCAGTTCCAGGGCCTTTCTGTTGCGCAAGTAGGGGGTGCTGAAGGCGTGGTCTCACCAAGACCTGAAAAAAAAGACGAGGACAGCGGTGAGTTCGCCAAACCTGGTGACGTGCCCTGTGATGCCTGCATTGGAAGGAAGATGAAGGCCCTGAAGTCTTGCCTAAGTTGCCCGGGGTCCTTCTGCGAAGCCCACCTGCGGCATCACAAAAAAATCAAGGCCATGGCCAAGCACAAGCTGGTGGAGCCCATCCACCACCTGCAGGAGAAGGTGTGTAAAAAGCACGAGCGCCTCTTGGATGCCTACTGCCGCAAGGACCATGTGTGTGTGTGCCGCGAGTGCGCTGAAGTCACACACAAGACACACAATATAATCTCAGTGGAGCGCGAATATAAGAAGCTATCGGTGAGTGGGTGGAATTGATTCTGATTCTTCTGGTGTTCACAACACAACATTAGATTTCCGTTCCGGGATTTCAAGTTTTCAAACGCCTCTGTAATATATTCTGTGCTAATATTATTCTCTGAATTGTGAAGGCTATCCCTAATTTCTTTTCTCTCCATAGCTGACTGGTCATACAAAAAGATTTTGTCTTTTGTGAAAGTAATCGCAATTACATCTTCTGCAGAGTCAACTGGGGACGAGACGATCTGAGCTGAAACATCTGATTAAAGAGAGAGTCAAGAAGCTAGATGAGATCAAGCAGTCCATTGCAGTTATCAAAGTGAGTCCCAGATAATGCCATGAAAATGAAATAAGACCAAAGAAGCAGTTTGTAATTTTAGAGCCATCTGCCGACTGTGGGGTGAATCACCACCCCTTTGGCTGAGACTCCATATGTCTTGTGGGTTGCTTTTTAACCCTGCATGTGATCTTTCTTTCTCTGCAGATACATTTATTTAGCAACAATTGAAATCAATTTAGATATTTTGATATACAAAATAATTTTTATTGTAATTAAATAGCACCTTGGCAACAACATGTGTGCTGACATTATACACGATTTAAGTTAACTGTTTTTCTTTAGAATATGTTAGGCTGGAAAAACACTATTCAAACTTAGCCACAATCCCCACAGAGACATTATTTAGTAAATGAATTTTCCCTACAAAAAAAAAAAAAAAACAGCTAATGTTTCACAGCAGGAATTGTCTCTCTTTCCCAGCTGTAGTTGCCACTTTGCATCATTTCTCATTTGCATAAAACCCATTTGCATAACTGCATAAATCACAATACTTAGTAATGTTCAACTCACTAACAGATTGTTAGTTTGAGACAGAGAATCAGTCAACAGTTTCACAATTCATCACTATCAAACTCTCTGAGTTGGATTTACACAATGTTAGTATTACTGGTCGAAGAGCTCTAGTACAATTCTAACAATCTAACAATGTAACCTTATTAAATTGTAACACAAAACAGTATTTTGTGTAACAATTTAATGAAGCTATGTTGTAAGATTGTTAGAATTATAAAAAAAAAAAAAAAAAGTATTTTATTTATTGACTTATTTATTTATTTATTTTACCTTTTTTACCTGAAAGTGGACTAATGGCCTACTGGCTTCCTGTTTATGCTATGTTCTGGGTACTGGAGAAATAGAAACGAACAGATAGAGAGCTGATAACGCACACAGGTTAAACCGGTAAATGACTGGATCTACTCACTCTGTGAACGACAAATTATCATCAGCCATGTTTAGCTAAAGGAGCTGACAACGTCATCATGCCATCAAACGTTATCACTTTGACTGGGGCAAATGTCATCACTAAACTCAATCGCCAGTCATACCAGTTGGATGAATTGATTTATCATGTTTGCTAGTACGACACTAGTAAATAGTTTGTTGTAAAGCTGCTAGGCTAAGTAAGAATAAAACACAACGCGGTGGTGTGATGCTGCCGTGAAGCAAAGTTATCGTTACCACAACAAATTGGATTATTTTCCTATTACTGCACATCCTGAAGAGTTTTATTCCTCGTATGGCACAGCAGTTTGCCAACAATTACAATGAACAACATTTCATACTATTTATTCGTTTATAGTTACATTTAATGCAGCGAAAGTCTGGGAAGCAAGTTAGTTCCTGTTATCACTTAAATTCTAGAAACTGTCGTTCCCTCACACGCTTTTTCTTTTTTTTTTCCTCTCTTGAAGTTAAAAAGACAAAAAAAAAATGATGCTTGTCATGTTTCTGAGAAAACGCAAAGAGCAAAGTCCTGAAGGCTTTCCTGTGTCTGAAAACTTAAAGCTTTACTTCTAAATGTTACAAAACACTGACACCGGAGACTCATTCCAAAACAAATGCTAAATAAAATGCCAAAGGAAATTTCGCCATATCAAAAATTATAAACAATTCTTTAAAAATCTGTGCATGTGGAACATCTGCCATGCAAACCTTGCAGCAATGTTGTTATAGGCAGTTAATCAACACCCTCTGACCAATTAGAATTGAGCATTCAACAGCACTGGGGTATAGTCTATAGCAGCCTATGACAAATATTAAACACATATAGTCACATTTCACAAGCCTTATGATTTCTTTATGTTTATGCAAAGAGTCTTAAATCCATGACCATGGACCAAAGTTGGAAAGCTTGAGCTTGAGATACTACACAGCAAAAATTGTAAGGATGTACAGTACCAGTATTTTTATTACTGGGTGTTGTTTAGCTACACTGTTGATAGACTGTCATAAATAAAATAAATAAAACTATGAATAAATTATTAAACAAATCCCTTGAAAACAGAACTTACAATCTGCAAGTAAGTTGTGCACATGCTACGGTAAGAGCTTACACACACGCGTACACGGACTAGACTTTTATTTGGCACAAACTGAATTTGATCAATTCAGTTATTTCTCTGGGAAAAACCTAAAATTGGCCAAATCAGACGTTTGAATCGTTTAAACAGACATTTCGAAAGGACTAAATCAAACTTCCGTTCACTAATGCCCAGCCAGCCGACTTCACTTAGCCATTACATCCTGTCACTATAACTGGGCCACTCTCATTAAAAAATGAACGACTCCCGGTGGCTAGAGTGAGGACAGAGTAAGGAAAAAGGTCAGCTCTATTCCAGCTGGAGCTCACTTCCTGGCCAGAAATATTTAAACAGCAGCATGAGGTGAAGAAACTAGGGAGATCCATTTGCTTGGCAATATTGCGAATCACAATTTTCCTAAGGTGCTTTTTTATATCATCTGAATATTATAGGTCTAGAGACACTTGTAAACTTTACAAGCTGCACCTTTAACATTTTAATGGATGTTTAGTGGGATGTAATTCAGAAGCGAAATCAGTCCATTACAAAAATGAGTCTCTATAGTTCATCTCTTAAATTCTGTTAGAGGAGAGCTTAACACAAAAAATGTACACAGGTGTACATTTGAAAAAAACAACAACAGATCTTTGAGGAACAGAAGCTCATTCCTGAGGGTTAAGCTCTACTCTAATAGAATTTAACCCTCAGATATATACGCAGAATGATGGATCTTCGATGTAAAGAAGCTCATTTCTGTCGGATCGTAGCTAAGGTTCATTTACTGAATACGTCTGTTTGTGCAAACACATGGCTTTCATAATCTAACTTGCCTAACCAGTAGGACTGCTGCAAATATTTACTTTCCACACCCTACCTTAGTGCCATCAGAAGACTGTGGGAAGTTAGATAAGTCAAATTTTGCATGAGAAGCATAAATGACACTAAATACAGCATGGAAATGCAGACTTTCCAACCAAACCTGTTTCAGGTCATGCCTGTATCAGTTCTCTATAACAGGTATTTTTCCTTCAGACAAAACAAGTTTAATGCTATATTGTGTCAATAATGCACTGAGGTGAGTGCGGCAGCTGTAACCCGGTGTTGCGACCAAATTGCAAGCTGTTAACGGAGCCCTGCTGGAGCTGTATTCAAAAATACAAAGATAATGAAGTTGCGCAGGGAGGCTAATCCAAAAAAAAAAAAAACCCAGCAAAGTCTATTACTACAGAGATGTTCACTCTTACACGCTCTGTGATTTTAGAGCCGAACATTGCAAATTATAGGGAAGTGATTGTGTACACGAAAGCAATAACACTGTAGATTTGATTATGTTCGTAGCTGAAGGAAGCCATGGTGTGTTTATTACACTTTGTATTTAAACCAGTCAGACCAGTCACTGCCAAACCCGTGAGCAAGGTACTGGCGGACAGCTTATAACCACGTATGTGCACTTCTGTTTATATGGAAGGAGTCTGCTGTGCTCGAATATAATGCGCCACTAAATCAATGTAAATCATATCGCTACATAAATGATTTGATAAACCTTCAGTAAACCTAATTAGTCATCTACGGCAAACACTACGGGCTGGAGAAGTCATAAATTCACTTGCTCTCTGGAGAAGTGAAAGCTCCAGACACATTTTTCGGTTGGTATATACCCAAATGGCTAGGCTAAAATGTACAAGCTAACATAATGTAATGCAGAAGTATGGCGAGCTGGGTAAGGCATTGCTATAAACCAAGGGAAACAAACTAGGATATGAATTCCTGTGTAGCAAGAGTACCCATCCTCTTCAAACCACATTACTAACGTAGCACATTGTATTTGCACCGTCAACAAAAAGTCACTAAGCAATGAGATGTGGCGTTTTCTTTGTGCATCTTTATGCATCTAATACTGAAGTGCCATGTCGTTTGTGAGGTTCAACATTAAGTCAAAACAAGGTAATATGTCGAAATAGGGACTTCAAATAATGAATATGTTGAAATAATGAGATATGAAGTCAAAATAATAAGTTATGTTCAAATAACAAAATACAGTAACAATCTAATAGGTTGAAATAACAAGTTATTAAGTCGAGATAATACGATAATATATTGAAATAAGTTATTCAGTCAAAATGAGAAAACATGTCGAAGTAATGACTTATAGTGTTAAAATAATGAGCTAATATGTAAAAAAAAAAATTCTGTGTGTTTGTAGTTAGACAGTCTGCAAGACCTCAAGGATTGTTGGGAAATAGATGAATACAACACAAGGTCACAAGGTCAATACGGCTAACAGTGTGTGTGAATGTATGCTGTAGACGAGCAGTCAGCGGGAGATCGAGGAGAGCTGGGCTGTGTATGCTGAGCTGCAGAGGCTGCTGGAGCAGAGTCAGGCCCAGCTGGTGGAGCAAATCACGTTCCGGCAGAAGCTGGCCGAGGAGCAGGCCCGAGATTTGGCCAGCCGTCTGGAGCACGAGCTTAACATGCTCAAAAACAGGAGCTGTGACCTGGACGTCCTCGCAAATACCCAGGACAAAGTGCTCTTCCTCCAGGTATGTGTGTATACAATTGCTGTTGAAGACGTGATTCGGATTGGGCGAAGGTGTTGGTTCATTTTCTAATACATTATTGTTTCTGTAGTAACAGCCACACAGGGAGTTGTATGTGAATGCTTGACATAATCTAAGGCTAGTAATAAACCGACTAAAAACGCGTTGTTATTTCACAAAGAAAAACATATGTGTTGATATGGGGAATTTGCTCTTTAAGGAGGAATTTAATTAGCATAGTTCCTTTAAAGCTGTTCCTTTAAGGACAGAGGACTTTGCATTTTGCAGTTTCTCGGTAACATGACAAAATGCACGTTTTCTTCCTTATTCACTTGAAAAGAAAGTGAGGGAACAACTATTTATAGCTGCAATATATAATGTAAGTGAACAGAAATTAACACGTTTTCCACAACATTAATGGCAACTACAAATGGTTAAAATGTATCGTGTGTTGTTCTTTAATAAATACAAACTGCAAGTGTTGGCAAATTACTTTGTTAAAAGAGAAATAAAACACTTATTTGAACGAGTGCGTGAATATAAGATGTACTGACCAATCAGATTCAAGAATTCAACAGCGCCAATGTATGACATATAAATATAACAATAATAAATGATAGCAGTGAACAGTGTCCTAAATATTATGCCTTAAATGGTACAGGGTACTCATGAATAGACTATGGTAAAAGGCTAAAGGCTAAAAAAAAGGCCTTTATTGTGGATGTACAGTATGTGTGCATTACTCATGTGTGTCTTTGTATTTAAGTCTGACGTGCGATTTTTTATTTTGTTGTTGTAGCTCTTGCCCGCTCTCCCTCCCCCACCCGAACCAACTGATTGGACAGGCGTGTCCGTGAACACAGACTTGTACCTTGGCACTATCAGAAAGTCTGTCTCTGCGCTCATCGAGAAATTCCAGGAAGAGGTGAAGCGCCTCTATGGGAAAGGTAACGTCTTTACACAGAAAAAAAAAAAAAATCATGCCGGCTGACACGAATGAGTCACATCTCAATAAAACATACACCGTAATTTGTTTTATTGTTTTATGTTGATGGCTGCTCTGAATAACTCTGACTATTCTTTTTACAGAGCTGAGAAAGATGCAGAATTATGCAAGTAAGTGCTATTTTCACTAACTTCGCTACTTAGAAACGGACATTCCACTGACCTAAATCATTTCTTTTGATGAACAGCAATACAATTCTACAATTTATTTATCATATTTTAAAACTCCCAACATATCATATTAATTATTGGCTTAATTTGTATCAGTCACAGGGACTTGTGTGGCAAAAGCTACCTATGAGGGTTTTATTTTTTAACCCTAAAAAAACAAATTTTTGAAAAATGTTATTTGGCAAAGAAAAATGTGTAATTGTTGATATGATGAAGTTTTCTATAAGGAGACTTTTATTTAACATTTATGGAAGGAGCCTCCAGTGTCAGTGCTTTGTAACAGTCAGTAGGTTTTCCACCACAGGGAGGTCAGGACAGAGGACTCTGCACTTTCTCAGTAACATGGCAAGCTGTATTTATTTGTTTTTTGTTTTGTTTTATTAACTTTAAGTGAGATAAAAATGTTAGTGAGAGAATGACTATTAATAACGTACAGGGTAAGTGATAATTGGTACTAACTTGTGTATTCCATAACATTAAATGTAACTATAAATGGATAAAGAAATTATGTGTCGTAAACTAAAAATCTTAATCGTTGGCAAATTGATGTTAAGAGGAGGTATAAGAGGAATAGTATACTTTGGGATGTGCTGTAATCAACTTTGGCATTACACCGCAACATCGCATCATTGATTATTTTCCTATAACAGCCTACACTGTTTTGTTTTATTCCTTACATAAGCATAGTGTTAGACACACAAATCCCCTTCATATGCATGAAAAGCCAAATAAGAGATCATAAGTTCAATTGATGGAAACTTACTTTTATTATTATCATTTATTTACTTGTGTAACTTTAAGACCAAAATGGATTACAATGTAATCATCATTGTATTGAATACAAGATTTCTATAAGTGATTGTTTATAGGAATGAACATGTAATCGAGCCAGTTCCGATTGAGGATATATCATGATGTAAACAACAGTTTTAGAATTGATGCACTTTTAGAAATGGAAATTAAAATGGGCTATTTTAACCTAAACAATTGAGCAGCATGTAAGCATCATCAGTTAAATTTCAACAAAACATTTAAATTTATTAAGTGACTGACTGTAGTGTGCTTTTTATTTTCTTTTCATTCTCTATAATGTCTTCATAAAGGCGAGGTGCTTGTGGACCCATCCACAGCACAGCGAAACCTGGTTGTTTCCGAGGATGGCCGGCAGGTTCATTATGAAGAGGGCCGTAAAGCCTCATCCCAGTCAGACAACCCGCGTCGCTTCAGCCCGGCTCTGTTTGTTCTCGCTCGTGAAGGCCTCTCCTCCGGCAGGCACTACTGGGAAGTGGACTTGGGACGGAAGACAGCATGGACCCTGGGAGTGGCTCGGGCATCTGCTCGTCGCAAAGGAGACATTCGTCTCAATCCTGAAGGTGGTTTCTGGTGCTTATGGCTGAAAAACAACGAGGTAAAAGCTCTGGCCTCCAGCAGGATTCCCCTCCATCTGCCCACGCTGCCGCAGAAGGTGGGTGTCTACCTGGACCATGAGGGAGGACAGGTGTCCTTCTATGATGTGAAGGCACAGTCTCACCTCTACACATTCATGGACACGTTCGATGAGAGTGTGTACCCCATCTTCAGCCCATGTGCCAATCAAGAGGGAACGAATGCAGCACCACTGTCCATCACATCTGTGAAACACAGCTAAAGCAGCATGGTTGTTTGTTAAATATGTTTGAAAAGCTGCCTATATCACTCAAGAAAGTATATATATTAAATACATACATACATATACAAATATATATATAAATACATACATATACATACATATATGGTTAAATATATATATAATCACAGTTTTAATCATTGTTGGATAAGGGAAAATGAAATTCTGAATAAACAATGATAATACTACATAATTAATGTGCTTGAGATTAATAAACAATTTATTAATACTCTCTAGTCAAGAACTACGTTGCTGTCGAAATTACTATAGATGACTTTTGGAAGACTGGAAAATATTCATATATTTTGACATCTCTATTTTAAGAATACATAAATATACGTTACCAAATTGACATTATTTGAAATGAAATTATTTTACTTAGGCTACTTTCTGACCTTGCCATGGCAATCTGCTTGCAAAGTTGAGTAATGGACCAGTTTACCACACAGCAGTGAAAAGAAGTCTAAAAAAAAAAAAAACCTGCTAGCTAAGTGTGATTTTCTTACAGTTTAATCAAGCTTTTGGATAGTTACATATCGTAACACAATGTGACGTCAGCCTAATCAATTCAGTTTGTAATCAGATATTGGCTGAATATTCCATTGTAAACTTATAATTCTTTCTTTGTAAGTAGATTAACTTATAAATGTAGGGGTTGGCAAGGTGTCTTTCAGTATAACTGGAATAAAATCTTTAAATGTAATTTTATCCCTTTTTATGTTTGGGGGTAACCACACTTTAAAATGCAGCTGTAAAACTTTTTGTGTTTGACATCATGGAAAATTAAAACATATTTTAACTTCAACAAAGCTTGTAGTTTTCAGAACTCTACAGTATATAGCAGAAAATTTAAAAAAAAAAATTGACCATGTGAAGGGTTTTCTCAGGCCGCTGCACAAATAAAGATGCTGTGGCAATATTAATTTCATTTCTGACATGGACTGAACATAAACATGCTTCATTTTTGAAGTGGGTGATAATGTGTACCAAAGATTACATTAAATGGAAAGGACTACTACACAAACACATTACTCACTCTTGTACTTTTTGTATTTGCGAATGCATTGTGTTTGTAGTTTTTTGATTGTGGTATGGTTAAATACAATTACTTATTAGGTTGAAAGATGGATTTAAAAGATTGAAAATGGACAATGAGGGTAGTGTGTTATCATGTTCTGACTACTAAAATTAAATTCACATACGTATATTCTTTCTACAGTTTGTACTTTGTATGAAGTAAATTTGAACACTTGAACTTTTTGAGACTTTTGAATAAAATAAATCAGTGGCATCGATGGCATTATTTTCTCTTCCTTCACATGACCAGACCACTTTAAAATCAACTGTACGTTGCTCATAGAAATACAAAAGTATAAAACAAGTAGCATGTAAGGGGTTAACTGTTTTTCTTTATGTCTAGAGGGACCCCCTAGCCTGGACGTTCAAATACTAAACAAGGCTAATGGCAAGGGGAGGGGCTGATATTTTTGAGCAGGGAGTCAGCTGTGTCGCATGTCACTGCTGTCTATAGTAGAACGATCACATTATACAGGGACTCTCAGCAGTTCCAGCTCCCTGGTGAGTCTCCATTTTAAATCTTCATCTAACATTATTATTCCATAACAAATATCACGTACATACTGCTAAAACAAACATACATAACTATTTTCCTTTCATAATTGGAGGACATGATTTACTGACAGGTACACCATGCTTGTTAGTCAGTTTTGCACGCTGCCAAAACATCAGCACTCTACATAAGAAAACTAATCAAAATCTCAAATTATGCACAGTCCACATATAAAGCACTATTCTGGAATGAAGTTATAGATATGAAATGCTCATTTATGAGTAGAGAGGTGAAGCAGGGCAGTGACTAGACTAGTATATTTGGAAATGTTAATCTTGGAAATCTATGAATAGACAGGCCTTGCCTTTCTGCTCTGCCTCTAAAGCTGTGGCATGCCGTTAAGAGCATATGCCAAGAGTCACCACAGCAGGATTGCTAATCAACTGAACATGCCTACTTGCACAAGTGTTGCATTATGGTACAGTGCTGTGCATAAGTATTCACCCACCTTGGGCTTTTCCACCTTTTGTAGTGTTACCACCTGGCATTAACTTCAGAAGTCAGAAGCCATCAGAAGTCATATCATTGGTTGAAAAAGTCCAACTCTGTGCAATTAGTCTCACATTTTCTCAATAAATATACCTGTTCCAGTAAGGCCAGAGTTTATTAGGGAACACACCTATACAAATAGCATCATGAAGACCATGGAGCTATCTGGGACAAAGTTCTGGAAAAGTCTCAATCAGGGTTTGGTTTTAAAAAAAATATATATATATACAATATCCAACAAATATCTGCTTTTTAAAGTTGACTTAAAAATGGACTTTTCTACATTCATGTACAAATGTTTGACATACTGAGTCAATTAAATAGCAAAAATCCCAGTCCATTACAATTCCAGGGGAGTTCTGGTTGAGGGGGCTCATATTTATGCAAAGCACTGTACTAACAATACAGTCTAAATTCCAGGAATTACACTTGTGTGAACTGCTGATTTTGCAGTAAGATTTTCTTTCTAATCATGACAGAGTCTGCATACTGACTACACAGGAACACATTTTAAAGTGCACCTTTATATAGAAGACATGGAAAGTCCAGCGTAGTTAGGATTTTCCCTATCTGATTCCATTGCGTTTGCACGTTATAATGCATATATGGTACAGGAATTATAGAAAGTAGACTTTAATATTTTCAGCTGTACTTGTGTCCTTGAATTTTATATACATACGTATCGACATAAGATGGGCTGCTGTAACAGTGTACATGCCCAGTAGAAGGTCTGTGGACACCTGACCATCACACCCGTATGTGATCCTTCCCTAAACTGTTGCCACAAAGTTGGAACAATTGTATAGGATGTCTTTCTATGCTGAAGCATTACAATTTCCCATCACTGGAACTAAGAGGCCCAAACATGTTCCAGCATGACAATGCCCCTGTGCACAAAGCGAGCTCCATGAAGACATGGTTTGCCAAGGTTGGAGTGGAAGAATTTAAGTGGCCTGCACAGAATCCTGACTTCAACCCCACTGAACACCTTTGGGATTAATTGGAACGCTGACATGACTATTACTGTAACATCGACTATGAGTATTATGGTCAGGTGTCCACATCTATGGCCATCTTTTGGCCATGTAGTGTATATGGAATTACATTGGTATTAGAGACATTACATAACTAGATTACATAATTCTTTACTAATGTAAGATCTTAGAACAGCTACTTAGTTACTCAAATTATTCAAACGTAAGCTCAGTCATTTTTAGCTATTGGTTATTGTAACATGTGGGAAAATAAGGCAGGATGCAAGTGCTGGTCCTAGAAGTGTGCTTTATTAGGGCAACTCTATGAATTGTTGTCAGTGTCTTTGGCGGGGGTCTAAATACATACAGGCAGAGTTAGGAATAATCAGTAATCTATGTCAAAAACAAGAACTAAGACAGGACTGCAATGCTTCAAAGAAATAGCAGGGTATGCTATATATACATACTAATGAAGCAGTAATATTGAACAAGTGGACACACTCAGGTAACAAGGAGACATGGTCAAAACAGAAACAACAACATAAGCACTTGACACTTGGGAACCACAGTGTTAAAAGATGAGAACAATAGCCACAGTGTTTGGAGTATGTGTTACTGCTTTGCAATGGAGTCGGAGACGGATGCAAGTGCAGGTTAGCTTTTTATTAAAAAGACACAGGTAAACAATTCCAAATTGTAAATAGGAACAGGAAGAAAGTCAGGCAGTCAGCAAACAGAATAACATGTGCAAATCCAAAATCCAAAAACATAGCAACAAGGCACAATCAAATTTGAAAATAATATACCTCTAAAGCAATCCTGAAGCATCCTATGCAGTAGCTACTGATAGGAAAGGTGTAATTATAAGCATGAGGAATGTAAGGCAGTTTTGAAAAAGTAAAAAAAAAAAAAAAAAAGACGTACAAATCAGAAAATTTCCCATTTCTTCAGGAATGGCGTCACCTACAAACATGTTAGCGGAAGAGCAGGTCCATTGTTCCATCTGCCTGGATGTCTTCACCAATCCAGTGTCTATCCCCTGTGGCCACAACTTTTGCATGGCCTGCATTGGTGGCTACTGGCAGACCAGCTCCCTCTTCATGTGCCCCATGTGCAAGAAAACTTTTTTCAAGCAGCCGGACATTAGCATCAACACGGTGCTGCGTGAGATTGCAGAGCAGTTCAAGGAAATGAGAATCAAGCCTGTCCTGAAGCAACAGCTGTCCGAGCAACAACATGAACAAGAGAAACTACTGGAAGATCTGCCCTTGGAAATACCAGAATTGATTCCACCGGGTGGGCCTTTGATCGAGGGAGTGTGTTGTGACGTCTGTACTGGGCCTCAGCAACGGGCTGTGAAGTCGTGCCTGGTGTGCCTTACTTCATACTGTGAGGAACATCTAAGGACACACACGGCAAGATTCACTAAACACAAACTGATCGAGCCAGTGCAGAATCTGGAAGACCGCATGTGTAAAAAACACGAGAGGCTGCTGGAACTATTTTGTAAGAAAGATCAGATCATGGTGTGTGTGCTCTGCACGGAGATGGAGCACAGGGCACACTACACTGTGCCGGTCGAACGAGAATGGAGTGAGAAAAAGGTAAAAAGACAAAAAAAGATTTGTCAGTCCTTGTCTTGGTGTATCCCTGTTTGCAAATTTTAGTGTTTTCTATAAGCTATAAAACAGTCCCATGAATGTTGGCCTCCTATTGGTGGCTTTTAGATGAGCATTACAGCAGCAGTCAGAAGAAGATTTTAATAAAAAAAATTCTGACACTGGCAGAACCTTTTGGCCATGGTGGCACTAAATCAGCCACCAGGGAACATATCACTTGACACATTCTAAGACCAATATCTTACTCAAGACCAAAGAATTCTTTTCACAATGTACAGTTTTTGTCTGCAACAGAAAAACTGGGCCATAAATTGTAGAGTGTAAAGCTGACTTTAGAGCAGAGAAAACCCTAAAAATGTAAGAGACAGCGAGATAGACTTTGATGAGTGTATTAAATGGCAATTAACAGGCTCTGCTAAGAAAAACAGAGGCAGAGGTCCAGCAGATGATCCAGGAACGACTCAAGAAGGTGGAAGACATCAAACACTCTGTCGAACTGAATAAAGTAAGTTTGAATCATCTGCGTACTGCTTATGTTTCATCAGCTGGCATTGCTAATCATCCTATAATGCTGGATAGAAAGCTAGGGAAGCTTGATCGATAACCTCACTCTATTTCATGCTAACGCACGTCTGCATGTTCTCTTCTTCCTGTCTTGCCCTCTTCAGCACAGCGCTCTTAGGGAGATCGAGGACAGTATGCAGGTGTTCTCAAACTTGGTCCGTATGGTTCAAAAAGCCCAGGCTGAGCTCGTTCTTGCCATCGAAGAGAAGCAGAGGAAAACAGCGCACTGGGCTCAAGGACTCATCGAGGAACTAGAACGGGAGATTGCCATGCTGAAGACGAGGAACAGTGAGATAGATCATCTTGCTCGCACTGATGACCACATTTACTTTCTTCAGGTGGAGTCTTACAATAAAATTTTAAAAGAAAGAAAGAAAGAAAGTAGACACAGGATGCACAAGTTAACAAATTTCGTACAAGTCATTTGGTCATTTTACTAGTTCGTTGTTCATATTCTTGCAGTCTTTTGCCATGACCTTTAACTTTTACATGTTTACCATTCAAGAATAGTTAAGATTAGGACATTTGAGATCTAATCTAAATGTACATCTCTAGAATCTTCCATCTCTAATCACCCATCCACAAACTAAAGACTGGTCTGAGGCCCATGTGCCCACAGATCAGTGTCTGGGGACAATCAGGAGAGCGGTGTCCAAACTGGAGGAAACCCTGACAGAAGAGATGGAGAAACTTGCAGAAACTGGTGGGTCCTGGATTCTTTGAAATGAAAATTGTACTCCAAGGGTGCTTTCTTTCCTATTAGTCTCTGTGCTGAGTCTGAGTCAAAGGAAAATTTGTGATTCTGGTTGTTATTTGGTTTGGTTTGCTTTCACACTGCACATAATTAAATGAACCTAAAAGCTACAAATATTTCGACTATGTGGGCATTTAATCCTGAAAACTCTTTGATTCATTGGTCCGAAATTCATTGCTGTGAAAGCTCCCTAATATATATAATGAAACCCAACATTTATTTTTTTTCTTTCCTACAGAGCTGAAGACTGTTCAGAAGTACTCAAGTATGGTTTTATGTGTGATACCCCTTACAAATGAAATGTCTATCAAAATATCGTGATTCCTTGTTACAACCAAGTTTGGGTTTTTTTTCTCTTTTGTACAGTGGACGTGACCCTTGATCCTGACACAGCCAATCCTTGGCTGCAACTCTCTGAGGACAGACGACAGTTGCGTCATCTGGGGGCATGGCAAGACCTACCTGACACACCAGAGCGTTTTGACACAGTAGTCATCACCCTGGGCCGTGAAGGTTTCACCTCTGGCCGCCATTACTGGGAGGTCCAAGTGGGTGAAAAGGACGACTGGTACCTGGGTGTTGCCAGAGCGTCTGTCAACAGGAAAGGGCGCATTGCTATAAGCACGACTCAAGGCTATTGGGCATTGGCTATGAAGAAGGGACGGGAGTACAGAGTCTCCTCATCCCCACCTCTTATTCTTTCTGTCAATCCCAAGCTGAAGAGAGTGGGTGTGTATGTGGACTTCGAAGAAGGACAAGTGTCATTTTATGATGCGACATCAAGAAGTCATGTCTACACCTTCATGGACTCATTCCAAGAGAAACTTTACCCGTTCTTCTACCTGTACTGCTGTGATAAGGCCTCAGACATACTAAGCATCCGTCCAGTGATGGAGTTAACACACAACAAACAGTGCTGAACACTAATGCAAGGACAATAGGAACAAGTTTAAATTGGACCTGCTCAGTGATTGTCTTTTTTTGTGTTATGTAACAGTCAACCATGTTCTGGTGCTTTAAACTGACACCTGGTGGCTGAAGGGTAGTGAAGCATCAATATCGCCCCTGGCGTTCTGGAGATGTAATCGCTGTGCCTCGAAGTGTCAGTAACTTAGTAGCTGACAGGGCTGTTGTTACAGCCAGGTTTTTAATATTACACTAATAAAATGTCTTAAATGTAAACGTTACCACAGTGTAACTGGATTGGGGTCTATGGTTTGGAAGGGAAAAAAGTCTAATCATTTTAATGAATTAATGTATTTGCCGCATTTAAATAGTTGTATTAAATTAATAAAACAAATTTGTGCTGCAATTAAATTAGATTACTTGGCTAAAATGAAATGCTCTGTCTAGTCGTTTGTCATTTACATGTACAGCATTTGGCAGATGCCATTACAGAGGGCAACTTACAGAAGTGTTTTGTAGTCTCCATCAAAAACCTGTCCTAATGCTAGTACAAATAGTTCCGGGACTAAGAATACTATCAAACTAAAACGCGGTTAGTGAGGTACCCGGTTAGTGGTTATTTTTTAAGATGTGGCCACAAATTAAAACTATGAGGCTACAAACTAAGCATCTTGTGGCCATGACTTTGAGACTTCCATTTGCTTGAAAAAGGCTGCAACATTTTTTCACACGGAACAGGATGTTTTCACAGGCCACCCGTCTGAAACATCACAGTGAAAGCACGACATGCTTAAAACTGCATGTAATTTGCTGAACTGTTACATTCGGGAAAGGTTTTAAGGCTAAGTGACTGAGCAAATCCCAAGATCCTATGACGATGCTGCCTTGCTGTGTACACGCCTATTCCATTAATTAATATTCTGCAATAAACTAATATAATTGTATACATTGCTCTACATGTAAATCATGGATTATTATCTTTATGTTTTTCAGAAACGTAAGTAATAGGACTACTCAAAACCATGTCTGAAGACATGTTATTTATATTCCCTTAGTTATTAATTTACTCTCATATTTTTTGACCTACAAGAACACATTAATCAGTTCAATGTTTCTCAGTGTCACCAAGACAATATTTTGTGGCATCTGTAACATCATGCCAGGAACAGCATCACTGTGGATAAAGGTAATAAAGGGATCTCATTTGTAAACCATTAGCAAAAGCACATAACACCAGTGGAATGTTGTTACTTATAAATGTGATGCTCATAGTGGAATTATGACAATAAGTGCAGGCTATAGATTACTTTGGCTGAATCAAAACATGGCATTAGGTGAAAAAAAAAAAATGGCATCATATACTCTCAAGACAACTGAGTGTATACGTCAGCTAATAATTGAGTGGTTTTTATTCATGTGTTATTTTTCCATGAGGAAGCTGGCACTGTAGGTGCAAATCTAGTTGCACAGCTTAACTTGACCCAGAAATGAAAACTGAAACTTACCGTGAAGTTCATGAAAACACATGCAAACACACACACACACACACACACACACACTGAGAAAAGCATTTGAATAAAAGGGTGTGTAATTTAGATGAAGTGAAACTCAGGTAGCATACTAAAACAGATGAGTGTGGTCAGAATAAGGAAGGACAGGTTGTCAGAGACGAAGAAAGGATCAGAACTTCA
The DNA here is from genome assembly GCA_037576675.1 of Pangasius sanitwongsei. Classification (NCBI taxonomy): domain Eukaryota; kingdom Metazoa; phylum Chordata; class Actinopteri; order Siluriformes; family Pangasiidae; genus Pangasius; species Pangasius sanitwongsei. Next base: position 6,499,248 of record CM075030.1, on the reverse strand, counting down.
CCAAGGTAACTCTGACTTTCATTTTTTTTTATCGCCCAATATGACATTGGCATTCACCAATGACTTTAAAAGCTGCTTGTCTAAATGAGTGACTATTGATATGAAACTTTAATTGCTGTGTAGATAAATTAAACTAAAAAAAAAGGCCATTCATCCAGGAAATTAACTGCACTGATTAAGAATATGCACTACCTTTACCTTACAGTAAAACATACTGTAGATATAAATATAAATATAAATATAAGATAATGAAATATCAATAATAATTTTAAGTTATTTCTAGTCAAGGCTAAATTTTCCAAATACCAAATGACTTCCCTAATTCAAACTGTAGACCTGTACATTACTAGCAGCTAACTACACCCTTAAATTTACATTTTGTTGGCACAAAAACTAATTAGAACATAATAGTAGAAACTAAAAAAAAAACAGAGTTTTTAAGAGAATATGGGTCCCCATTTGAGTCAGCTTACTCTCAAGGATTCTTCCTCAGGTTGTCTCAGAGAAAACTGTTCATTGTCACTGCACCTGTCTTATTCATTAGGTGTCTAAATCTACATCCTGATTTCTATTGAAAAAAAAAAAAAGCATTGTGACAGGGCAGCACAATGATTGGCTGGGCCACGTTGCCTCCTTAAAGCTCCAGGTGACTGTCTGGATGGAGCTTTGGATATAATGCCCATGTCTGAATGGACTTTAGTTGTGTTTAGCTACCTTATCAGTATTCCTGGCATATACAAACACCAGCAGTAGGATCAGTTGCCAAAGATTACCCCCACCGTTAACACTGTTAACACAATGCTAATATAAAATCAGTGCTAATATAAAATTGGGCTTACAAAATCCCCGCACATTCCAAAACCAACCAACAGTCAAACATGCCAATCTTGTACAGTATGTGGGATCTCATTTGTAAACCGTTAGTAAAACCACATAACACCAGTGGAATGTGGTTATTTGTAAATGTGGTGCTCACAGTGGAATTATGACCACCAAAATTAGAACGAACGTTCTCCATTGAAGCAATCAAATACGACAGGCTGAAAAACAACTGAGTGTGCACGTCAGCTGATAACTGATTGGTTTTTATTCATGTGTTATTTTTCCATGAGGAAGCTGGCACTGTAGTTGCAAATCTAGTTGCACAACTTACCTTGACCCAGAAATGAAAAACGAAACTAACCGAGAAGTTCATACAAACACATGCAAACAGACAGACACACACACACACACACACACACACACGCTAAGCAAAACATTTGAGCAAAGGGGTGTGTAATTTAGATGAAATGAAACTCAAATAGCATACTAAAACAGATGAGTGTGCACAGAATAAGGAAGGACAGGTTGTCAGAGACGAGGAAAGGATCAGAACTTCACCAAGGTAACTCTGACTTTCAATATTTTTTTTATTGCCCAATATGGGCCCAGTATGACTTTAAAAGCTGCTTGTCTAACTATTTCACTATTAATATGAAGATTTAATTGCTGTGGAGATAAAATAAAAAGCAAAAGCTCAGAAATCAATCTGGCCATTTATCCAGGAAATTAACTGCACTGGCTAAAAATGTGCATCATATATACAGTACCTTACAGTAAAACATGCTGTAAATCTAAATCTAAATATATGGTAATGAAATATCAATAATAATTCATTTTAAGATATATCTAGTCAAGGCTCAATAAGCAAAAAAAACAAAGAAACAAACAATCAAACAGCATGTAGGACAGCCATTGCACTATATTTAGCAGTGTCATGTAAGTAAACTAATATAAATACATATTCAAATATATTCAAAAGGTGGAAGGGACAAAATCAGGCACTGCAAAAAAAGAAATGGAGGACGCAGCTAATTCTGCCTATGTTAAGCCATATAAAAGTCGCTATACGTGTTAAGTGTTTTGCCTCAAATGGGATGCCAAATATAACAAAATTACCATTCTGTACCAATTATCAACAGATAACATGGCTTCTCACCATGAAATGAGTTCCTTCACATCCCTCACATCTTCCTTCACATCCCTCACCTCTTCCTTCACTTCTCTACAAGACACTCCTGTATCCATCTTGCAACACCTCAAATGTTCCATTTGCATTGACTTGCTGAAGGAGCCTGTCACTACCACCTGTGGCCACACCTTCTGCGGTGCCTGCCTAGATCGCCACATGGCCATCAATGACCTAGTCTGCCCCTTATGCAAGCAGCATCTAAAGATAAAACCAAAGATAAACATTGCCTTAAGAGATATTCTGAAGGACTTCCTTGAGTCCCAGAAGCCAAGTCAGGATGAGTTCACTGGACAGCCGGGGGAGGTCCCCTGCGACATCTGCCCTGATAGTCGCAAATCTAAAGCAGTCAAGTCCTGTCTGATGTGCTTGTTGTCATACTGCAATAGACATCTTAAAAGGCATCACAACAAGTTACGTTCCAAAGGGCATAAGCTGGTGGCGCCTCTGAATGAGCTGGATCAGCGGGCGTGCATGGTCCACGGCAGGCCTCTGGAGCTCTATTCAGTCAGCGACGGAAAGTTAATCTGCAGTCTCTGTGTGCAAGGAGGGACAAACGTGGTGTCTGTGGAGGAAGAAAGAGACAGAAGGCAGGTAAAAAAAAAAAAAAATCCATGCTCTGGTTCTTCATTTCTTCATGCTAGAATATGGGGAGGTCTCTATATTTGTTTTTGAATTCTGGTGTAGAACGAATGCTCAAAAATGCAAAAAAACAAAAACAAAACAAAAACAATGTAGACAGTGAGATTTCATTGCAACAAAACATAACAGGCAAAGATTAGGGCATTCTATGGAAAAATCAATGGCCTAACTGACCTATTGGTTCATACAGAATTTAATTATTGATGCAGTCACAGGTGTGAGTATATCAAGGATATTACAGTGGCTTTGAACATTTGAATGAATTGAAAGTGATAAAACAAAAAAAAAAGGTTTAGTTTTCCGCAGGAATAAATGGCACCCCTGTTGTGGAAGCGCTGTTGATGTGTACAGATATATTTCCTCACAGGCAGAGCTGGACACTGTTACAAGCGAGATCAAACAGAAAATACGAAAGAGAGAGGAGAAAGTGCAGGAGTTGGACACTTCTGCAACAGACTGCCTGGTGAGTCTCCACAACTAACCTACAACTCAGCAAAACAGCTTAATCGAACTCACAGCTACACTTTGAAATGAATTACCATAATATACTATAATGAATTACAGTGGTGTTGTCGTGTACAAAAAGATCTGATAGCAGCAAAATCACCACTTGGCAGCAGTTTTACTCGCACTTAAGCTGCCTGTTAATGGGAAAATCCAGCTCTTTTTAAATAACAAATATACAACAAGTAGACAATATACAAATAATAAATAACACATTGATTATTAGTCTTAGATGATGCGGGTTATGTACAATATTAGGATCAGTGCGTTAATATAAACCTATCATTTGAACTATCACCTGATAGTACTGTCAGAGACGCACTGTTATAGAAAATTAATCAGCACCTTCTGACTAATCAGATTACAACAGTGCTGTGGTATAACAGAGAATAATCGACAGCAAATAAACCCTGAAAAAGGAAAAGCTACAGTTCACATGCATATTTAAGAAACAACACTGATGCCCTCCACTGGTCGACTCTTCACAGGCTCTGATCGACCAGGAGACAAAGGAAATTAAAAAGGTTTTCAATGCCATAAAGAAGGCAGTTCAGAAGGCAGAGGACGAGGTGCTGAGCCCTTTAGAAGACCGGAGGAGGCAAGTGGAGCAGGAGGCAGAGAAGCTGGGAAAGGATTTGCGGAGAAAGATCTCCACATTGAGCGAAACCATTTCAGATCTACAAATATTGAGGGATGAAGAAGACCCCGTGTTCTTCCTACAGGTCAGCAAGCAAGCACTTGTGGTGCTCCATCACAGAATAAACCCTTTTTTCCACTGACAGAAAGACAGTGTCATTTAGCCCATTATTTAATTTTATATATATATAATTCATTATAAGTTTTGTAGAGTGATGTATACAGTAGGGTTCTGAAGTCTGTTTCAACCATCAAGTTGAAATTTCAACATGAAATTTTTAAATTTTCACTTATTTCACTTTCATTCATATATCATGGTATTTAACTTCTATGGTCCACTTATTTTTTTCATTTATTAATGAGCCACTCTTTATGCTTTTGTCCATTTATAGTAAGACTGTTATGTCAAAACTGTTATAAATTGTTATCCCGTATCAGCATTTCTTTTTTTTTGTTCTGAGAAAAAAATGCAGCGTTTCCTGTTACAGAGAAACCGAAAAGCGAAAACTCCTCTATCTTGAAGGCACATGGCAGGAAACTTACTTTTTTTTTTTTTTTTGGTAAGAGTTATCCCTCCGACACAATGGTAGACAATGGCAGTGACGGGACTTCTGTTTTCTTGGATACTGATTTGAGCTTTGGCACAATAAGGAGCATGGCGGTGACCATGATGGCTGATATTGAGGACGAGTTTGAGAAACTCTCCAGAATTGGTGAGGGAAATGGCTTTTTCTGGCTTCCAGTCACATGTATTACGTACTTGTTTTGTCATCTGTGTGAGTACCATTTATTTATTTAGTTTCTCACTTGCCTTATAGAAACTGCAAGGATTAAGAAATTTGAAGGTATGTACAAGATGTTATTATAATGATCAATTATAATGCCTAGAACTGACATATCGAGATATATAATTAGATAAACATCTAGTATTACAAGTATATGTACAATAATTACTGCATGAAATAAAATGAGCCCTTCATGCCAGTTTCAGACATTTGGACCCTGCCGTAAGACTAGTGGGGCTTGAAAACGCTATCTCTACTTAGCCTAGCAACTGATTTCATCTATTAATCTGTAACTGTTATACATTATGTTAATCAACATAAGGTTTGAGGATGATTGGTACAGGTTTAGACATCAGCAGTTTGACTGACAGTTGTAGATAAATGATGGCTGTAGATCACTGCTGTACAGCGCCGCACCATGCTGTAATACCAGTCAGATCCACCAGAGGGTACACAGAGCCTTACATTTTGTGGCACAGAAGCATGCAAAATAAATAAAGAAACACTTTGTGAACATTTTGTAAACGATCGCTGATTAGTTTTAGCACCTGTAACCTGGCAGGACTTATACAATTGTCGTTAAAAACACATCTTTAACTTTGGAGCACGAAGCTGATACAATAGCTAATGGCGATCATGTTAAAGCAAGCAAGCAAATAAATAAATAAATAAATAAAAAATACAGCAGTTGATAGCTATGATCTGCAACAAGTAGGTTCGGTGATTCATTTCATTCATGATGTACATCTCTGATCTTTCAGTGGATGTGACTCTGGATCCAGAAACCGCTAATGCTCAACTCCTAATTTCTGATGACCTGAGAGAGGTGCGAAGTTCTGTGGAGACAAGGGGTGCATCTGATAGCCCTGAGAGTTTCGATCTGTTCGGCAGCATTTTGGGACAGAACTGGCTGACCGATGGCAGGGCCTTCTGGGTAGTGGAGGTTGGGAACAAACAAGGCTGGGATATTGGGGTGGCAAGAGAGGAGGCCAACAGGAAGGGCGCGATCTCCCTCAAACCAAGCCAAGGCTACTGGGTCATTGTGCATTATAACAGCGACAATTATGCAGCTCTGGAAGACCCTCCCACCCTGCTGTCTCTTTCAAATAAACCCCGTAAAGTAGGAGTGTTTGTTGATTACAACGAGGCGTTGGTCTCCTTCTACGACATGGAAGCAGAGACTCACATTTACTCATTTACTGACTGCGCCTTCGGAGAAGTAATCAGGCCCTACTTTAGCCCCCACCTTAACCACGATGACCCGTTGGTCATCTGCCCTGTCAATCCCAGTCCATAACATCTCTATTTAATGGGAAATGTGATTTTTGGGCAACTGTAAATACAAATCAAAGCTGTACAATCAATTTCATAGACCCTTATGCAAGAACAGTGAATGGCGTTCACTAGCATATACTGTATTCATACATTTATGAAGCAAAGCATTTAAAGATATGAACTTAAATTCTGTATAATACTGTGATTTTACTGCCAATTCAAATGCAATTCAAATGCAAATATGCAATTCGTTTGACTCTACTATATATACTGTATATATATATATATATATATCGCCAGGAAAGGTTACTTGCAGATAAAGGGTCAAAATTTCAAAAGTCACTTTATAATCCTAAGGGTCCTGAGGCATTTAAGATGACCGTTACTGTGCAATGTTCGATGTACTGTCCATTGAAATGTCAGTGATTTGCATGGGCATAATGAAAGAATCATTCTTTTCTATATTAAGCTGGAGGTTTTTTTAGGTTCGGCATTTCTTTTGATGATTGATGATTTGTTAGGGGATCATTAAAAATGCACCAAAAACATATGTATATGTATAAACCTAAAAACAATAATAATAAAAAAAACCATTCAAAAGTATCCAGGGTGCACGTTGTTCCTCAATAAGGTATTTTACCTTCAAATTTCATTGAGAAACTATTAATAATTTTATACATCATACATTATAACATACAATATGTGTTTCTGTTCAACCAGACAAACATGATGATGATTGGCTGGAAGATAGAACCCATATGAAATATAATAAATATCCATTTTTATGTGTGCATTTCAGGATATAAGCTTATTTAGAAAATAAATAAATGAATAAAAAATAATAACACCACAGGAGAATAAAATGATGTGCCCCAGTGATGATGTTTATGAGGTGAAATCATTTATGAAATAATAATGTTTATGAGGTGAAAGAACCTTATAATACCAGGGCGTACACTGTTGTTCTCTTGACTGTGCTCATGCATCATGGGTGGACATCTTCCAAACTTTCTTGGAAAAACACTTTAAGTCACTGTAATATATTTTTCAAATATTTCCAAATGCTTATCTATTATTATTTCTTTTTTTTTTTTTACATTTTTAAACATAACAATCTATTTTTTGGGGAAATGTTTTGCTTGAAAATTCTGCTTGTGGTATCTTTCTTTAAAATAAATGCCACTTGGTTTGGCATATTGTTTTCTAATGCAGTGAAATTCATACATTTGGAAGTGTGGCTTCAGTGTCCAAATTTACTAGGGCCACTGTACATACACTGCACATACAGTATTGTATACATGTTGTATATACATATGTACAGTACAATGAAATTGTCTTCTCTGCAGGTCCAAGCTTGGAGCAGATAGGAGCAGACGGTTCTAAGCTATGCTCACGGGCCCAACAGCTGGGGCTTGGCTACACTGGAATTTGAACCCTCAAATTTCTGATCAGTAGCCCAGAGACTTAAAGGAAACTCCACCCTGAAACGCATTAAATATGTTCAGAAGCTGCTCATCAACATAGATTTTGGGGCAGCAGGACAACGCTAATGATGACAGCCTCAAACTAGTCGAGAGTTCGAGTCAAGAGGCTATCACATATCGTCTAGGCTACTATCTAGTGAATTTTTAGAGTAACCAGGTCGAAATATACAGTCATCCAGCATACAGTCTAGCAGCTCATTTTGAGTGGTTTAAGACGTACCTTTGTTTAATTGCGTTTGATCCAGCAGGTGTGTTTGTTTCGTGTGAAATGTACACAAAGGAACTAATATCATAAACCAACAACATACAGTCATACAGCATACGGTTCAGAAGCTTGTTTTGAGCTGTTTTAGACTTTGTTCAACTATGCTCAAGGTATTTTAACCAGGGTTTAAATGTTTTAGAAAAATTACCCAACTATATATCAAAAACCATTACAAGTAGACCTAAAACTAGCTCAAAACATTTGGGCATTGAAATGGAAGACTTTTTGTTCGCATATATTTCTCATGTACAGACAATGGGCCTCATTTATCAATATTTTAGTAACGTTGTGTGTAAATGTCAAACCGAACTAAAATCTTCCTCCAGATTGACAAATGTTTTGGAAAATAATGACATGTACTTGCATGCATATATAACGTGCAAAGCATGCTCCCAACACGGGTCATTTGCCCACAAAACTCCATAAAAGGTCAAGCGCACAGACAGCTGGGAGCACGAAATGAATGTTCAGGGTAAAGCCTAAAAGACAGAAGTGGAAGTTTTTTTGACTCACGTCTATGCCAATAAAAATATTTAATAATATATGATATTAATAACAATAAGTAAGCCTGAAAAGATATTCCGTTTTCTGTAAACCTTACCAAGATACCACACCAATGAAGATCATATGTTAATTATAAGGACATGCGAGTCATTGTGGACTTTTTCCTTCAGTGCTTGAGCTACCACTGATCCTGCATAAAGGAACCAGCTGGAAGGCCTTATAAGTAAAACCTAAATAACTTCTGATGCTTCCTGAAATAAATTACAATTAAAACTGATGTTTTAGATTAACATCTAAGATTAACACATACCACAGATGAAACCAGAAACTATCATTTTATTACCAAATACCAAAAACCTTTTTTATCCATTAAAGCATTTGTATTTTCCTGGTGACAAATAAACCAACAAATAGGATGTATTTATTGATGAATTTATTACTTACTAATTACATCCTACTCCATATTTGCTACATCACCTGTCTCTCTTGAAGCCACAAAGTAACTCCCCTGATCAGAACTACAAACAATGTCTCATGACCGATCACACACACACACATCCTCAGACTTCCAATCAAGCACATCTGTTCCTAATCATACACAGTCCTTATTACCTGAACTCACAATAGTGATGGCAAAATGGGGCTTTCTGAAGCAATGAAGCTTTCCTCCCAGATGTATCAAAAAAAAAAGGTTTATTACTGGAAGCGTTTCACTACAGTGGCTCTCGTCTGGAGGCATCTGGTGGTTGAAAGGATGAAGTGCGGCTCCTAATGCATCATGCAGCTGAGTTTTGGGTTCCAGCTTTTATTTATTTATTTATTTATTTATTTATGGCATAGGCAAAGGTAATCTCTTATACATCATTAATACAAATTTCTTATAAATAGACAACCTTAATTGTTATATGAGTTTAATATTTTGCCTGAACTTCAGAATGCCCTCATTTCCTTGTTGGTTCCACAACTACAAAATATCAGCATAAATAACACACAACTCTTGACTTTTGACTTTTTTTCTTGAGCGCCAGGATTCGCTCCTCGTCTGAATCAATTTCCAAAGCAGTGTGCCAAAACGAAGCTTCAGACATCACTGATCACGTATTTTTGGCTGACCGAATCAAGCAAAGGGTTGTGCGTTTTGACACACGCCTTGGATTTCAGGACCAAGGGTGACATCAGTAACTCATAACAGATCATTGCAAAGTCTTACTCTTGCCTCCTGACAGAAAAGTTATTAAGTTTTATTGTTCCGTGCCTTGCGTTTACTAGCTTATCTTATCGCAGTCCTGTTGGCCAATCACTTTACTCATTGCCTGTTTCATGGTTTTGAATATTGTTATGCCCTTTGGTTCTGTCTGTCTGCACTTAATAACAGCAAAATGAAGCTTCATAAAGCAGTGAACCTTTCCAGGCAACTGTTTTGCTTTGTGAAGCTTTATGTGACCACTAGGGGGCTCCAGTGGTTAAAAAAATATATAGGCCTGTGTACCTGCCACGTGTACATGCCAAAAAGAAATATTTTAGGTAATTAATAATCATGTCCATAAGATTAGAAGCTACAAAAAATTAGTGTGCGTAGAATAGAGCAGTGATAGGTTTCCTTTAAATGGGCGATGAATAGGGTGTTGAGATTGAATATGCTTGTGCGTGGTTGGAGTATGGCCTCCTCAAAACATCTGACCAAAACTGGACCATTCTCTAAGCATTCCGTGGCTTTGAGCTATTATTGACGACATCATTAACGGAAATCAACACAATCATTGATACAGAGTGCCCTACCTTGACACCCATTTTGAAGCTCGATCCTGAATCCTATATGTAAATAGCAATTTAAAAAGCTTGTATTTTCACTTCACCTGTCACTGCTGACGCCATAAATGCCAACTGCCATGATCAGAACAACAAACATGCCACGTGACACATATCACACAGTACATCTCTCTCTCTCTCTCTCTCTCTCTCTCTTGAAAGTATCCTGCAGAGCCCACCAATGAAGGACAGGGGCTACTGATGAGATGCTCCACAGCGGAAACAGCCATGAGACTCGTTCACAATGCTCCCAATACGCCAGAACGCAGGTACAAATCAACCTACTAGAACTTAGGGTGGCCCTCAGGTTCTTCCTACCTGTTCTGAGAAACTTTCACATTTTTCCATTGGGTCCACTCGATCTGCAAACTCCTCACTAGTGGGCTCACTAGTGGCTAGCCTTACTGAAAGAAATTTATCGACTTGTCTCTGACAATAAGCTGAGTCACTGTCGAGCGTATCCTCTGGATAGAGGCATTGTCATCCTGGAAGACACCACTCCAATCAGGATATTAATGTTTTATCACAGAGTGATATTGTATGTAGCAAGTTACCTACAGCTAATGATGTTACGTGGAACAGACTGAAGCATATGCATTTTTACAAAATAATTTAAATAACTTTTTAAAATAATATTTAAAGACATTTTCATGGATATAGGGATTTTTGTATTGATTTATTAATGTTAATAAATATTATAATAACATAATATTGATTTATTAATTTTTTTCTTCAAATATTATCGATTTAATACATTATCTATAACCTCTTTGTCACGTGGTCTGTTCAAAGTGCTTTGAGGCAGCAAGTACACCTCACATTTGCCAAGAATGGCACACCTTTGTGTACACGTGAGTGAATTGAGAATAGCTTGATTGTCTTAATATAGATTCACAGGGAATGTTGAGAGACGAGTCAACCACAGGAACTTAGTCAAGGACAAAAGATACAGTATGTTAGAACTGCTTCATGAATCATGTCCCACATAGCATTCGCTGTCTGCCTAGCACTTGTAAAATAGATTAAAATAACATAAAAAATTAATAATGCTAGCCAACCTTCCAGACCTTGAATTGTACACTTCCTGGTTATCTGACATCTGGCAAACTTTTGCACCTAACTCTGTCCACTCTAGACTTTGCAATGGTAAGGGTAGAAAATTTCGGCGAGATGTAGACAACGTGTTTTCCGGTATGCATGTAAAGGCAACGTCTGAAGCATTGAATGCTTAATAACGCAAAAACTAAGCTGGATTTCAAAAAATCTTCCAATCTGTATCTTCTGATGAATATTTTTTGTTTTGAAATGTAAAAAATTATAGCAAAAACATATATTTTCCTGCAAATTAAATACTGTATGTATTGTTTCAGACTGTTTCCTTAGCTGTTCAGTGAACCACTGCATAAGGAACTGCATATGGACCAGCCATATTCGCCTACTTTTTTCTCCATTCTGCTGAAAATCCACTGGGACCGCAGCTTAATGCGCACTATTAAGGAGCTTTCAGACTGCACACAGGTATTTTTTCTGGTCGAAAAGCAAATTCACTTGAATGGGAAGAAAATGGCATAGCAGTCCTTCCATGCGTCGTGACACCATGGTGGTGGGTGAGGAGCAAAACCCTGCCATGATATGTGTGTGTGGCAGCCTGGGAAAACCCATCACATGGTCAAATTCTCACCAATTCATTTTTACTATATTGTCTATAGTACTGGAAACGATATGTTTTCCTGAACCGAAATATTTTCCCCTTTTGTATGTGAAAAGAGAGAAAACTGCATTTCAAGATTTCATTCAATTCCACTTAAAGATGCCCCGCCTCTGTGTTTATAACCTAATATTTTTCCTTACGGAAAAACATTACTGCCCAGTTAAAGAATTATATACAATCTGAACTATAATTTTAAATAATGGTAGGTTTACAATGGGGAATTCTCATCACATGAGTTCAAAGTCACTTGTAGCGTTTAAATTATGTGGCTAAATTTCTAGATATGAATGTCTTTTTAGTAAGTCAGTTGTTTTATTAAAACAAAACAACTCGATTTTGGTCAAAATCCTCTTTTTTTTGGTTATTTTTGGCTGTTTGCCAGAATTCTGCCACATCTGCAAATTGCAGGTTCCTCTTAAAGCAGAGGAAATATACAAAACATAGGGCAAGGCCTAATCATCCCAAACATCAACACTCCACACCCCAATTAAACCTCGCTAATTGTGCCATGCTAATCAAATTAACATTGTGAAGTCACTGTGATGTTGAGATACCATTCTCTGCAGCAAGACCCACCCTAGAGCCAGTAAATGGTGCCAGTAAAAGGTGTTATTATTTTAATTGCAACACTTACTGTAAGGCATCACATTATATTGTTAAAGCCCTTCATTCACTTCAGTATGAATCACTGAATCAAATGTGACAACGCACTTCTAGGAATAGTGGGTGAAATTTAATGAAATAATTAGGCACTGTGACATCACATCCTCAAGAGAAGTAACTGCAGGTTTCTTCCTCATATCATCTCAGGGAGTTTTTCCTTGCCACCGTCGCCACTGGCTTGCTCATTAGGGATAAATTC
>CM075030.1:6425648-6476857 GCA_037576675.1 Pangasius sanitwongsei | reverse complement strand
TACTTGAGATATAGATATATATATATATATATATATATATATTTATATATATATATATATAGGTAAACAAGGAAATGGATTAAGAGTTATTAAACAGCATATATGTTTGGTATGAACAGAATGCTCTGAGAAATCCCATACAACAGAAAATAGAGAAATACAGCATACCCATCTGCAGAGTAAGCTCAGGCTCATGTTCTTGGAGTAGTCTGTAAAGGGCATTTCTCCCCTGTTGTCCTTTGCTAGACAGAGCATGCAAGAGCTGCTTCATTCTATCCTGAGAGCTTGGAGCTGCTACAATGGTCCTGTACTTGTCCTCACTCAGCAGACCCTGGTTCAGCAAATCTTTACATATCCGCCGTGTCTCATTCACATTCTCAACCAGCTCGTCCATACAGCTCATTACCAAATCTGCACACACAGACATAGGATAACACATTATGACTGGAGTAATGGTCCTGTGGAGTATTGCCACTGAGTTGACTTAACCATGATTTTCTCAAGAAAGGAGGGTGAGGAACTTGTCTTAGGTCATGTAAGGTTCCTTACTAACCTGTCAAAACTAAAAATGTAAAAATGCTAGACGTGATTTCTAAAAACTTCTTTAAAAAATGCTTTAAAGTACAGACTCCTCCAAAAGTATTGGAACGGCAAAGGCAATTAGGCAATTCTTTCGTTTTTGCGGCGCACTGAAGACATGTGGGTTTGAGTTTATGAAGATGAAATTTCAGCTCTCATCTCCTAGCGAAGGGAAATCTTAATGCCACAGCATGCAAAGACATTATGGCCTATTGTGTGTTTCCAGCTTTTGATCACTGTAAAATTATACTGTAGATGTGTTGGCACGTGATCATTAATGGTTAATAATTACATCTACTGTACATCCAAGAAGTACTATGATTTCTAGGTCTTCTTAGGTGTCAGGATGGAGATACAAGCAAAGACAATCTGCTAGAAATCTGCACAAACAGAGCCATCAGGTATCTGATACTAGGGAATTCACCCGTAGGGCTTCTTTGAGTCAGGACGACTGCCTGCTTATGGTTGTTTTTACAGTCGTTCTTTCTCCCAACGTCTCTGAATATATTTTTCATCATTAATAATGTTAAACCTATTGTTTACCTACTGTTTTTTTCTAAGCTTGTCATATTTTTTTCATCACTCTTCACACCCTTCTATAGTTTCGCAGTAACATATCACTTAAGGCTATATGACAGCTACATAATCCCTTCATGACGTAAAGGACATAAATTTGCATAAACATTTATAGAATGCTTCATGAACAGGTGCCAGCTGTCATAAGAACTGCTTTTATTGCCTTTTGCTGTCAAATGGACTTAACTGGGTCATGTGATGAAGATTTTTTCTGACTAACATACATCTGAATATCATGAGTTAGGTTTCGTTTCAAACAAAAGTGTACTTTAAACGCCATATTCAGGAGCTATAGCAATCACATTTCACTGGGATTTAATCTTAAATCTTGTTAATCTAATAACAGGGTAACACTACTTTTTGTGCACTTGACATTCTTTTAAACGTTTTTTTAACAATTATGTGTAATCTCCGTAATGTGTCTATGGTCAAATAATATTTCAGTGAAGCAAATGGTCATATGTGAATTATGTTCAAATCATTAAGATCGAAAGGTACCGTATATTTCTGTGGAATGAACATCTACAGAATCTGCATGCTGGTTGAATGAAGTGCGGGTATTTTTTCTTGCACACCGGATGAATGCTTCTTTTGTTTTGCCATGCGTCATCAAACACATGCACTGTCATACATGTTCTTCTGGAACACTGCTGTACATTGTGTTAATGTTTCTCAATGTACTGTGCTTTTTTTTTTTTTTTTTTTTAGTCTTTTCGTCATTTAACCAACACCTCGCCTGAACTTCCATCAGCTTTGTTACACTATAGTTACAGTATTATAAAGTTAGAATATACAGTAAAAGAAGACTCTAGGAATGGATTTGTATTGAGAAAGCACAGTATGATGAATGTACAATACATTGTCATTTGTCTCACAGTGTAATGGTACTTTTACGAGAGGGTAAAACGAAATTATATAGAATAAGAACAAGAATTTAGATGATTTGGCTAGGGAAACTACTAGTCTCTTTATTGTCACCTGAATGTTTTACAAAATTTCCCAAAACTAAACATTAACTGTTAACATAAAATATTTCTGATGTCCTGTTTATATTACTGAGCATGCCCTTAAATGTATTGTACCATTTGTTTCTTAATACATTTTGACGAAACATAAAATGAGTGGACGTAAGCTGTTTGGCTGGTAATACTCTGACGTACATCTTAGGTAAATGTCATTATTGTTTGAGGAACAGTTGAAATATGAGTGGATTAGCCATTACGTCTCTGCATTACCAAATTCAGAGAACGATTCGTACATTTGCCATGCTATGCTGCCATTCACTTTTCTTACCCTGATGTCTTGCTGTGTTCATTCCTGGGTACATGATACCTGTTGGAAACAAAGAAGAACGTGTCACTCTTATACGAAAAACAATGACTAGTATTTCATTACGTGCCATGATGAAATGTTCACTGAGTAATCAGATTACGCACACCCACACACCCACCCAGACACACATATACATGTATACACACACACACAAACAAAAAAAGTTTGTCCCTTTTTTGTTGCTTTATTAAATAATTTATTAGATAATTAATTACCGGAAAAAAATAGAATGTAATTATAGAACTTATTTATGCGTTACAGAACTTATTAAATACACTGAAAATTTTACTGTAAAATTTACAATCATTTACTGGCAACATGACTTTAATAGCAGCAATACTTTACATTTACAGTAAATAACCAACATTTACAGTAAATAACTAATAGCAGCAATACTTTACATTTACAGTAAATAACTACCATTTACAGTAAATAACTAATAGCAGAAATACTTTACATTTACAGTAAATAACTAACATTTACAGTAAATAACTAATAGCAGCAATACTTTACACTTACAGTAAATAACTAACATTTACAGTAAATAACTAATAGCAGCAATACTTTACACTTACAGTAAATAACTAACATTTACAGTAAATAACTAATAGCAGCAATACTTTACATTGACAGTAAATAACCGTAAAACATATTTACAGTAAAGTACTGTGATATCTTTACAGATAATTCCTGTTGTTTTTATAGTATATTAATGTATGCTCCCAGTAATACGCTGCAAATCTTGCCAGCAAAAATACTTGTAAATATAATTATAGTATAAAATAAAGAATGAACCAGTACATTTGGCTGATCCAGGATACAACTGAGAAGATAGATAAGGGTCTTGCTCAAGGATCCAACCATGGAAACTTGTCAGTGCTGGGGTTTGAACATATGACATCCTGGGCTGTAACGCAAAGCCTTAACCACTGAGCCACCACAGCTAGCGTAGCGAGATTCACTGCACTGATTCAACCGGCTCTATCGCTGAATTTTTTACTTTTTCCTAGTGTACAAAGTTAAACTGACTGACAGATACAGAGCCAAACGCCGACGCAGAGCCACCAGCATCGTACAGGACTGCTCTCACCCAGGCAACAGCCTGTTCACATGGCTTCAGGTCCATCAAGGCCCGCACCTCCAGACTTCTAAACAGTTTCTACCCAAGTGTCAGAAAAGAACTAAACACTTGATGCTGGGGCTGTGCGATACAATGTCTTCTTGCCACTTCATCTTATTTATTTCATCTTATTTATTTATTTGTTACTACTGAGTTGTTTGGTGTGTGTTGTTTTATTCTGTTACCTTAGACCACAGAGGAGATGACTTTTTAAATTTCGTTGTACTATGTGCAATGACAATAAAGGCATTCTATTCTATTCTATTCTATTCTATTCTATTCTATTCTATTCTATTCTATTCTATTCTATTCGAAACTCAAGGTCAACACAAGGAGAATTTTGACCATTCTCACCCCTGCCAGAAACTTAAGATAAATGTATTTCTATATAGGTATATTTTCAACATTGCAACATTCCACGTTTCATGTAAAAATGTAAACGCTTTAATATGCTACTATTTACACCCTATTATTTTTGTTGTCCTTTTTTTCAATCATATCAAAACGACACAAAAATGAAAGTCTACTTTTATTAAAGACAGATTTGATTTATAGTAGTTACGCAGGCTTAAATCCACTTTGTTTAACTGATATAATCATTTTTACCTGTCACGTTCTTCCCTTGAGCTGTTCTGCTTGCAGTTGGTTGTGGCACTTTCACCTGCTTCTGTGTCTCTGTGTCTGCATATAGTCAGTTTTCTGATTTCTGTTGTATTGTCTGGGCTTACATACCCAGACCAGTGACATTTCTGGGCTTGTAGTCATTTAGCCTGAATTTCCCAGACACGTGATCATTATCTTTATGACACGGTGCTGTTCCAACTGTAACTTGATTTTCTGGTCTCTTGTTACTCATGTACAGATGTCTACAAAAGTTTCATCACCTCAGTTTGATTTTTAAAGTGAAAAGATCTCTCTTAATAGCGAAGAGACGCAATTTCTGCAGCAAACAATTTTAACAAATAACTTTTTTTTTTTTCGCAAAAGTTAATGGACAGCTATTTTATATTTGAAGGACTTTTAAAAAGAGAAAAAAAAAATGGCAATTGTGTCAGGTGCAAATAAATGAGTATACCCTACTATGTCAGTAATTAGTAACACCACCTTTTGGCAGATATCACAGCTTGCATATGTTCTTTTTT
This sequence comes from Pangasius sanitwongsei, assembly GCA_037576675.1. Lineage (NCBI taxonomy): Eukaryota > Metazoa > Chordata > Actinopteri > Siluriformes > Pangasiidae > Pangasius > Pangasius sanitwongsei. Next base: position 6,472,108 of record CM075030.1, on the reverse strand, counting down.
TTTTCTAGTATTATTGTTTTAGGATGTTTCAGTCACTATTCCTGGCAGAAAGTTACTAGTTCTGAGATATGCTTGGGCCATCTTGCGTGCACAGCAATTCAGGGGAACGTGAGCGCCATTCCAAAAGCTTCAGCTTGCGTTTTTTTATTGAAGTAGATCATGGTGGATTTTCAGGTATGTTTTGGATCATTGTCCTGTTGTAGAAACTAGTCTCATTTCAGCTTTAGGTTCCTGACTGACTGTGTCACGTTAGCTCCCAGAGTTTGCTGATATTTATTGGAATCCATTCTTCCATCTACTCATGCAGTGTTTTCTATGTCACTGGCTGCTACACAGCCCAAAGCATAAAACATTCACCCCCATGCTTAACAAATGCTGCTCCTTTTTTTTTTTTTTTTTTTTTTTTTTTTTTTTTTTACGTAAACCTTCCTGCATGTCCTTGCTGTCATTTGGGGTTTTGCTTTGCCAGTTCTATCTGAGCATTTCCTTGGCCTTCCAGATATTGCCTTGACTTCCACAGGTCTCCTTAACTGCCTTTTCTTAAAGACAATTCAGACAGTGGAAAGCTGGAAGCTCTTGGATATCTTTTCATCGCCTTCCTGCTCTGAAGGCATTAATTAGCTTAATTTTCGGCTCCTCAGTCAGCTGCTTCGAGGAGGCCATGGTTGTTGAGTGTTGGCACAATGTTTAAGAGTCAGAGAATTTATTGTGTCCCGCAACTGTCATCAGCTAACAATTCCTAATGACCTGCCTAATCAGTCATAAGTAAATTAAGGCCTAAGAAGTTAATTAAGCTCTGAAACTTTACAACTGGTACGTTGTCCAAACATCTGCACATGCTATAATTACCTTATTTTTTTCTTTTTTAAGTTCATCAAATGTAAAGTAACTACATTTTTTTTTAATACTTTGCTGCTTAGTTCGTGTTTACTTCTTCCTTATTTCAGAAATCTCACTTATGTGTGTTTAAATTTCTCTCACACTCTTACAAACACTCACATACATTGAAATGAAGACCACAGAAAACAGGTTTTGTTTCTCGTTCTTCTTGTCTTTACATGTTTCCAACATTGGACAAAATCTGTTCTTTTGCTTCTGCTGTACATCTACTTGTTTCCACAAGAAATGGTCAAATTAAGACATTTTCGTGAATACAGCCTCGTCCCTCCTGAACAAATAACAAAAATAATGCACTTTTCTTTGGTTTAGCATATGTTCACATTAGTATATTGAAATTGAAAATTTCGCCCAATCAAAATAGCTTCTTCTTAAAAATGGCAGGGTAAGAAACCCATCTCCATGGCAAAGAAATATTAACCGCATAAGGGTGCACATATAAAAAGACAATGCATATACACATAATATTACTAAAACTTTGTAAAACTTTGTAGCTATGTAGCTCTTTTAGACAGCTGAATACCTCAGGCTTGTCCCCCTTTTTTTTTTTTGCTGAGAATTTGGACTTGGACAAGAAGATAATCATCTACAAAGTTAGGGAACACCACAAGGGCATTATAAAAAGACCAGTCAAATAATGCTGATGAGCCCTTGAAGTGTCAAGGGATTCAGATGGATTCCTGCCTTAGAAAGGCAAAAAGCTTCCAAAACCAGGAAGTGATGACCGTGATGTGTGGACGCTGAAGCCTTAGATGAACTTTAAACTTCACATTCATGGTCATTAAAGTATTTGGGCTAGTGCCAGTCAACATGGTGAAATCCCTGAGATGATGGAAGGAATTTATTCATCGTCGTCATCGTCATCGTCGTCATCATCGTCGTCATCATCATCGTCGTCATCATCATCGTCATCATCATCGTCATCATCATCGTCATCATCATCATCGTCGTCGTCATCATCATCATCGTCGTCGTCATCATCATCATCGTCGTCGTCGTCGTCATCGTCGTCGTCATCGTCGTCGTCATCGTCGTCGTCATCGTCGTCGTCGTCATCATCGTCGTCGTCGTCATCATCATCGTCATCATCGTCGTCATCATCATCTTCATCATCGTCATCATCATCATCGTCATCAACGTCAATTTTGCCCGCCAGCACATCCTCAATCCAGGTGTCCAACTCATATGAAGTAGGCATGTCCTCGTCATCATCCATCTCCATCCAAACACTGTCAGCCTGTACAACACATGAAAAGGAGAGAATTTGACAAAGACAAAATGGGGAGAAAAAGATAACATGTTTTTTTTTAGTCTGAAGCACATACAGCAAGGGTCCTAAACTCCAGTTCTTGGGACCCCCTGCCCTGCACAGTTTGAAGTTTTCTCCACTGCTAACATGCCTTGATCCATCTCATCAATTAATAAGGTTTCAATGAGTTAGGCCTGGTGTGCTAAGGGTAGGGAGAACTTCAAACTGTGCAGGGCAGGGGGTCCTGAGGACTGGAGTTAAGAACTTATATGGCATACATGTTTAAGAAATGGCATGCTGAGATTTTAGGAAAAATCATCTTTAGAAGCATTAAAACCCAGCAAACCAAAGTAACGGCGAAATAGAACCTTTATTGTTAATATAAAAGTGTATAGCATTAATGAGCCAAGAGAAGAAAATTAGACAAGTTAAAAAATAGATGAAAACAAGCTAAAATAGAATTACAGGAAAAGAGAAAGCCAGAGAGAGAGAGAGAGAGAGAGAGAGAGAGATTCAGGCGAGCAGGCAGGCAGGCCAGGAGATACACTCTGAGGGCTTAAGACTCAGGTAGTCAACTTAAAGACAACACTCACAAACTCTTACAGAACACAGCCGAGCATTTCAGGCATTGGACAGGCATCTTATCACAGCCCTTCAGGCAACAGACTGGCTTGTTAACACAGGCGATGGTCTTACATCCTCCACATCCACCACACCAAATTGTGGAGAGGAAAGGTCAATGCCAAAGGTGTTTTCCCAGTAGGGCACCAACTGAACAAAAGAGACACAGGTAAAACATTAAGATCTTTATGCATTCAGTTATGCATATTAAAGCATGATTACTGATATGACTTATTTAGTAATTACACAGGAATAGAAATGTTATGTAGTTATGAGAGTGAGGAAAGCAGTTGTGGCCTGACAATGGGTCCTGGGAGTTTAAGGGATTAAAGATTTCACTAAACATTTTAAAATCTATATTCCTTGTACAACCAGCCTCTATTCATACAGTGATCACTGTTTAACCTTGTCAGTCACGTCAATGGTTGAGGAAAACATAATTATGCACCTCATAAATGACTTTACTAATATTATTATAGTAATAATGGTGCAAGAAGCTCACACTTGAACTTCAGAGGACTGCAATCCAGTTTAGGGTCATTGTCAAGGATAAGGGTTCAGGGATCAGGGTCAGTATTAGTTTTATGGAGACTCTCACCAGGGGGAAGTCATCGGGGTCGATCCAGATCATGCTCAGATCGGGGTTTTCTGTGTTCTCACGGGCTACCTCCTTCAGAATCTCCAGGAATTCAAAACCATCTAATTAGAAGTTAAAAGTTAGTCATAGGACTATAGAGAAATATTAAAAGATCAAGACAAGAAAGAAAGACATTGTGTCTTTCAATATGAGCAGAATTAGCGCTCGCTATCTGATAGTGATACTAAGCCTGAAAGTCACTGTGAGAATGCTCATTGCATGCACAATTTCGCAAATCCTATGGTGAGATAATAAATTTGACTGGAGCCTGTGAAAAGATTTTCATGCATACACAACTTATGAACAGAACATTCATCTTCGACACGTCTCACCACCCTTACTTGCCAGAGTTTCAGTTCCGCTTTACTCTTCCAGGTGTGCCTTAGAGATCTAAACTTACCAAAGCTATTAGCACAAGCAAAAGTGGTAAGGACAAGTAGCAGAAAACATTATTTATGAGTTGTTTCTACATATAATTGTAGCTGCTTATAATATCACAATGTTATGAGATGTGCTCTTCTAGCTACGCTTCTTATTGATGCAGTATTTGCTGTATGTACACTCTCTACGCTTCTCTAAAAAAAACAGCTATCCTCTTCCGTAAGAATGCTTCTTATACACTGTAAGAAGACTTAACTGTCTTTAGATCTTACCCACATTTATGCATTCAGCTTACCAGGGTCCGATTCCTCAGCAAAGGCTACAATGTGTTGCCCATTAATGTCATCCTCCTGATAAATAAATAAATAAATAAATACATGAATACATCTAAAGGACATGAGGCATAATAAGATGTGTGCATTTTTCTGGCTAGGAAAGCTTACCCAGGTCTCATACATGTTGTGGGGTTCGAGTTTTCTTAGAGTTGGTCTGGAGAAAAGAGAAGCAACGCAGATTTCCACTTACAGCTGGATTAAATACTAAATAAAAAATTAACGGTCTTACAGGACCAAATTAATGGTCTTACAGGACCAAAGACTTCCTCATATCCTCCTCAGACGAATAAGGCATAGTAAAGGAGAGTAAACATTAATCTGTACAGTCACATTGCTTCAACATTGCTCCTGGAACAGTCTATAAAACTTAATGAATCCCACAAAATACCTTACCTTTCATGCTCCTCGATGTAGTCAACCAGCTCAGCCTCAGTGTAAGGTTTGCCTGGGATTGTGGTAGGCTCACTCATGAAGGGCTCGTAAAAATCCACCTCATTCATTTCCAGCTTTAGTTTTTGGGCAATCTGCACAGATGCAGTAGTCAGTACAGTGAGGAAGCACTCAGAATTCAGATAGAGGTACACTGTAGATGGTCCAGTCCGAGTGGAACCTGACTATTTTCATACTATTTTCAACTGGGCATGTTAGATTCCCTGGCTTTGTTGGCACTGCGGTCCACATTACAACATATAAGTGCAAGGTACGATTTTCTCCAAGTAGATCCATGCAAACAGGGAAGTCATTTAGATGACATTTTCAGTGGATTTGATTGATGTTAACTATTCATTTCATTCACATTAATTTTGATTGTGTTTGCCAGTGGCTGTCGTTGTCCCTTCTGTGGAAAAGTCATGATCATTATGAAGGTTAGGGTTTGTCCTATTTGGACAAAATTTGGACAGAATTTAGGACCTGTGCTGTGTCAAGCTGGGATTGAATGTCTCTGGGTAGTGGTTGAATTATCAAAAATGATCAAGCACACTGGAATTAATTTAATTCAGCAACTCAAAATAGCAAATTAAATGCATGATAAAGGAGCTTATATCCTATTCAGATTATGATTATGATTTCATTGCCTCAGTCTAGTTACTCTGAATACAACTAACTTTCCTTAACGTACCTTTTGGACTTAAACGACCAACTTGCTGCAAAAATAAAATATGTTTTAACTGTATATTATAGAGCTTATATTTGAGTATGACTGAAAGAGGCACGTTACAGGCTGTTGCTCGTCTGTTGCCGTACACAATTTGTCAGCCTCTCTACTGCCTCCCAGTGGAAAGGGACCACAATCGAACCATCTCTGACGTTATTTAGGTGGTGTACCATTCTCAGCACGCTGCCATGACACCTAGAGTGACACTGATATGGTGGTTCTGGAAAGGTGTTGTATTGGTATCAGAAGGAATTGGAATGATGGGAATAGCATTGATGCTATTGATGTAGTTTTACTGACCTCTTGATTACACCTGATTAAATACTCAACCTAATGCAAAATCTTTACAGTTGTAAAACATTCTTAACGGAAACTATCAAAATTTTATATTGTTAAAAGGGTCAAGATTCTTATAAGCCATAAATAAATCAAGAACAAAACCTCAAAACCACAACAGTAACCAATGTTTGTGTAGTAAAGAACCACAATTATGGAGAAGATTTTGGGTACAATAGTTCTGTTACTTGTCTACTACATACATTCCTCAGAGCTTCAATGCAAAGTTTTGCTTACTTTTGAATTGAAAGTGGCAAAGAACTTGATGAAGGGATGGTACTCTTCAGCGGCGTCATCATATTCAATAAAGTCTGAAACATGAAGAACATGTGGGATATAGGGCCCAGTACATACAGTATCGAACACTGGAGTGATTACACAGCACAGGAAATACGGCCACTGGGCAATACTTACGTCGGGAATTCTCATTTTTAAAGTATCCCACCAACTTGATATCCTCATCGAGGTTAAAAAAGCCTCTTAGCTCTCCTTCATTGTCAATGATCTCCACTGGATCCTCAATAACCTGAGAGGACAGAGAACGAAACATCTATCAGTAATCTGTGAAGGTTTCGAAGAAATTTACTTCCACATGACTTATACATGGTCTCATCACATGGTCTAACCATTGGCTGTAACATGAAACATGAAATTACTTGGAAGTGAAGGGGGTTTAGCAAGAAGTGCTTTCTTCAGTTGACCCTTGGCAGCAAGGATATGATTTATATGGTTTAATTCCTTTGAATTATGTCACATTAGTGTAATATCTGCTTAATAACTACATATCTACATAGCCTCTGAAATCCCAGAATCCTAAATAGCTATTTTTTCCTACTAGCTAGCAGAATAAAGTAATAACACTACATCAACTGTCCTTTACAGGTAGAATACTATATAAAACCAAATTTGACTTTTTTTTTTTGTTGCAGTTTCAAATTGGTATGACCTTACGTGATGTCTATGGGACAAAGTGATAAGGGCTTATTTTAAATACTACTGGAACACAAGGATATACACACAGTGTGGATATTGTATTGTAACATCATTCTGTTACAGATAGTAATAATAGGTCAAGTATAATAAAAAAGGGAATTAAGTGGAATAAACACAACAGGCTGTGCTATTATGGGAAAATAACTTAACAACATGGTGAGTGTTGTAGCCTGAACCTAAGTGGGAAGTTCACTATTTTCCAGTAAAGTGTTTTATTCATCTTATACCAAAGCAATTTGCCAACACCACTTTATACTTTTGTCCTTTTACAGTTATGTTTATTGTTGTGGATCATCCATGAAACAAGTTAGCTCCTGTTATCACTTACATTATAGCAGCTGTAAATAGTTGTTCCCTCACCAGTCTCTCTTTTTCAGTTAATAAGACAAAAACTGCAATTCTTGTTACCAAGACATTGCGAAATGCAGTGCCCTGAAACTTTAACTGGCCAATCAGAATGAAGAACTCAGCGACACTATGGTGTAAATGCAGATTGTTGCTTTGGCCATACATTATAGGTATTATGTTACAAGCTAAGATCAGCATGACTCACATCATAGAGGAATTCCACCAATGTTTCTGCAGCCATCTCTCCATCATATTCTATGATCTCGTCATCAGCAAAGATATAAATGCTGTCGACTTCATCCAAACCTGTCCAAAATCAGGGGTATACATAGTAGCAGAATTATGATTTACACAAAAATAATGCTAAAAGCATGGTGTACACCTTTCATGATATTTCCGTCTGCACTACTCTGATGTTCTCCAATTTAAGCAATCAGTAACAAAGTTTCAAATGTCAAATTTGCTCTACATACATTTATTCCAGGACTGAGCTCTGAACTGGTTTTTATGTTGAAGAAACTATGCCACGTTTAGATACAATCATTACAATGGAAAATGTGAAACATAATGCATCCAGTTTTAGGGGGAAGAAACAATGGGCAGTCCAGGATAAAGTTCTTTAAAGATATCAATCCGAGTTTGGTTATAAAATATCCTAAAATCTAACCCAAACAATACTTCCAAAGCTACACTTGAGCGGTTCCAAACCAGGAACTTGGGTGTTTGTGTGTTACAATGGCCCAGTCAAAGCTCAGACCTCAAGCCGATTGAGAATCTGTGTCAAGACTTCTGGCAAACCTGCTGTGCAGCAACGGTCTCCATCCTGGGATGGCATGCATTTGTAGGCATCTTTGAGCTCATGTACTGTATATGAAAGAGGGCAGGTAGCACTTTCCTCAGAGTGTATTACACTGCTCTGGTTGGCTGGCTTCATGTGTCTCTAACAAAGCATATATATTAGCTTTCACTCTCTGGTTGGCAGATGTTGTGTGATAGGGGAAAGCTGGGTGATACTTATAAAATAGTATTGTATGTATTTGTACTACTTGAATATCTATGATTAGACATGATGACACATATGTCATTAGATATGAAAGAAAGGGAAAATTAAGACCGACATATTTTAGATATTGTGAAAAGCACCCTGGATGTATTGACCTTATAAACATTGGGCCTCATTCATCAACAAATTTATTAGTAAATCATTTGTAGGAACATTTACACAAGACATTTCCTGAGTATGTGTAAATTTATGCATTAGAAGATGAACTAATGTAATATTTGGCTGATTGGCTTCAAAACATATCATTTGTATGGATTGTTGCACTTTTATATACAGCTTACACTGGGGTTCCTGGAGGACTAGTGATTAGGCCTTGGCGCTCTCACTGCCGCGGCCCGGCACCCAGTCATTTATATCATATAAGTCAAATAAGACCAGTCATTCAATTAAGAAGAAATGCTGTATAAAAGGAGGGTGGGCTGTAACGGCTCAGCATGCAAGTCAGTTCCATTGGCCATGGCATCTTCTTTTAATGCTGTGCAACACCTTATTAGAACCAGCAGCAAGTGACCCATAATGACAGATCTGGTATGTCTCAAGCTGCAATGTGCCATGTACTCCCTAGTGTGCTGCGTACCAACATCAGGCTTCCTATGCCCTCCTGCTTTTCCAGCATCAGGGAGGGCAGGTTAGTGTGTGAGGGATATCTGGCCATCAGTTGACAAGACACTTTGAATTTAAAAAAAAAGGCATTTTCCCTGTGTGATGTGCTTGGGGTCCATGATTACCTGGGTACATAGATATACTGTATATTTTCTCCGTTTTCATGTCAAACCATTTTCTTTTCACTTCACTTAAATCACTTTTGAATCTACATTTTCTATAATTTGGCTCCAAACTTTGGCCTTCTCAGGTGCTGTTAAATAATATATATTTTTTATTGACATAGACTTGTCTCAAAATAACTTCCATTTCTTCATCTAAAAAAAATCTTTTTCTAAAAAAAAAAGAAAAAGAATTTTTTTGGTCTAAAAAATTGCCTTTTATGGAGTTTTGTGGGTGTCGCCAAATGTAAATCAGCTGTGCTGGTGACTAACATTCATCAACATATGCATGTGAGTATGAAAAAAATCAGCGTTTCCCAAATTTCCGTAAATCTGGAGGAATTGTTTAGTTCATTTTGGCTTATGCTAACATTTACACACAACTTTACTATAAATGATAAATGAGGCCCATTGTCAGAAGTCTTGAATCTTTTCTAAAAAGAAAAAAAATAATAAAAAATTAAGAATGAAACAAGGAAATTAGGTCAGAATTAAATACATCCCACCAGACATTGACTGTGTAGTGTTGTAAAGTGAACAACATTTAAAAAAAAAAAAAATCCTAAACAGTTCATTGTATATCTCCGCAATCAACAGCGTAGGGATAATCACGGTCCTCTGAGGAATTCCAACGTGTGGCTGAGTGATTAGTCCATAATGGAGAACAAGCTTGTCTTTTGAGAACTGCCTTACTTTGAATGGCAAGACTGAATGTGCTGCTTGTCCTACCCTGGAGACGTGCACTACTGACAAGTAGGATAAGAATAAGATTATAATGACATTTGGAGAAATGCAATAAGGTACTTGACATTTAGTTTTGCCTCACTTGAGGCGGCACTCAATCAAATGCAGTATAGCCGAGTGGATTACATTTTACATTATGTTCTACAGCGGCGGTTCTCAAACCAGTCCTCAGGGCCCCGCAGACTTTCCACGGTCTTGTTCTATGCTTGTGTTGTGTGAGTAGAAATAGAGCAAAAATGTGGACTGTCTGGCAGACCCTAAGGTTTGAGAACCACTGTTCTACTCATATTTTTAATGCATGCATGATATATGATTATTTTAACAGTTTTCAGCTTATAAACTACAGAGCCTAGTCAAATAGTTAAGACATTGCTGTCCTGCTCCCGGTTGAAATGGAGACATGCTGTGTTGAGTCACTCTGCCACTAGAGGGTGGTATAATGCTTTAAGCTGAACTTAATGACTCTGTATATACAAACTATACAACCCTATTTATACAGTGGCTTGCATGAGTATTCACTCCCCTTGAACATTTTGTACTGTTACACCCTGGAACTGAAATGGACTAAATTGTGATCATATGTCATCAATCGACACAAAATAGACTCCACAAGTTTGTGTAAAACCTGATGATCCACGTTAGATCAAATCCATTGGTGTGTCACATGAACACTTGCTGGAAGGGATAAGACTCAAGGAGCATCTGACCTTGTTAAATCCTGTACAAAGGAGTAACGCGGTCGATATCACGAATTTGCTTACGTTTAAATAATGACCTAGAAATAGTGCAATAGTGAAAATTCAGTTTCCCTTATTTGTTATAACATTTCAAAATCCTAAAACTTTCCAGTAAAAAAAAAAATTCCCATAAGTTTGGAACACACTGTATAAACCTAAATAACTCACTTCCTGTTTGTAACACTACAAAAAAGTTGAAAAGTGCACGGCACTGTAATAGAGCACTGTATATCAGCACTTTAATTTGTGGAAATGCTCAAAGGTTCAAGAGTGATTCCTTTAATATTGTTGTTAGATTTTTGTATTCACCCAGAGAGGAAAGGGTAATAGTTACTGAGTGCTTAAATGGGTAATGGTATAATTGTGTTGGGGATAAGTGGATCTAGTAGGAGCACATTACCCAACTTCTTGGCAACAGCAACATTCTTCTTCGCATCTACCAGCCCAAATCCAATATCCTCATCATTGAAGTCATCAAGCACCTGGGCGGCAAGCTGCACAAAAACAGAGAGTTAATGTAGAATTGACACATGGGTAGACACACACACACACACACACACACACTCATAAAGAGAGAAACACACCACGGACAGCTAATATGAAGAACCTGGTTTACAGGAGAGACATCTTCTTACTGAGCTACTCAAGATTGTGTTCATGTGCATTGCTGAACGTTTCTCCTGAAATATTTCACTGCAGAACGTTTAATGCTTGGTTTTTCCGTCCTTTAATATCAACGGCCTTTAGAGCAAACAGCATTTTTTACATGATGCCTACACACACAGCCCAATCATAGCATTTTGGGATGACCACACATGCCCCATGGTCACTGTAAAGACAACAGCACACCCAACATCACCTATATGTAATGACATGCTGCCTTCCTAAAAACCAGAGTGACACCATGCCATAATAAACTCAACACTAAGGCAGTGCGTTTTCAATTATTACTCCGATGTAGGACTCATCGAGACAAATACTTGCTGCCTACACTGTGAAATTAGAGCCATTGATGGACAGCTGCTCTGACCAATACCAGAGCCTCTGGCACAAGGCTGACTGTTCACATGGTTGAGGGGTGAGACTTGTTTGAAGGTGTTGAAGGCTAGAGACATGGAGACAGGTGGACAAGGGATAATGTGTAGCTTGTGGAAAGTACACACATATAGGCATGTATGTAGACACAAACAAACATATCACCTATACCGAGCATGTTGCGCGGCAATAGATTTACTATCAGCCCTCTTCTTTGCCTCAACAACTTTTGTCCTGGTTTTTTTTCTCATATTAGAGAAGCTCGTATTCATTTAATACCCATTTTGTCTTGGTTTTGAATGCAACTCAGTCCCCTGAAGACGCACATCAATGTTCATTGCACACAGAATTTACTATTTGCTTCACTCAGTTCAAATAAAAAGTTAGGAAGGTTAGGGTTAGGGTTAGGAGTGGGGTTAGTGGTTGATTTGTATGAAATGTTACAAATTTGCAAATTTGAATTCTTGGATAGTTCGTGAGAGGTCAGACAATTTAAGATTTTAAGCACGGAATAAAACCTGACGGGATGTGCTGCTATAGAAGAATAATCAATGATGGAGTATATGGGGTTGCCCTATTATTTTCCAATAACAGCATGGCCCAAAGTGTTTTATTCCTCTTATACCACAGCAATTTGCCAATACTTACAATTTTTTTGTTCATTAAAGAACGGGAAGTTGTACATTTTAATGTTAAGTTTGTAGTTATGGCTAATGTTGTGGAATGTCTGAAAAACAAGTTAGTTCTTGCTATACAGCCTCTGTTTGAAGTTAATAAGACATACAAACACATCTGAAAATGTATAGTAATATAGTAGCTTTACCCTTGACTGTTACAATGCACTGACACCGGAGACTCCTTCCAAAAATGCTAAATTTACCTCACTATATTGACAATTACACACATTTTTAATCCATTTGTGTGGAGCATCTGACATACAATTCCCTGTGTAAGCCGTTGCTATAAAAACGAAAACTTATTAGAATTAACAAATTAATATAAACCTGCATTTTGCCTTGCAGCCAGAATTAGTGAGAATTGAGAATTCTACAGCGCTGTGGTATAATATAAATTTAACTGCTACCAATATATCCATCTCACGCTAGTGGTAATGGGCCAATAGACGTTGAAATGCATAAGTGCGTAAATTAATAGATGGATGGATTGATGGAGGGATGGATGGATTTATTGGTTAACAACGACATATTTTGGCTTCTGTTTTATGACGTTCCAGAAGCCACATTCAAAAAATCTACAATAGCATCACTCTCCATTTCCTTCCATATTTCACAACTATATAATGCATCAGAAAATACCTGAACAGATGAAAGTAGTCCAAATAAAGCATTCCTAGACAGAAAGGAAGGATGCCATTCAGATTTTTTTTTTTTTTCTCAGATCACGATTTAGTATTTGGCCAGGCTTTAAGAAAATTCATTTAAAAATCAGAGAAATTTGGGAAAAAGGAAAAGGAGAACAGGATGAGGGCCTGGACATACCTGGTAGGTGAGGGCAGCGGGGCTTGTTAGCAACTGCAGAGAGAAGTTAGGGGACTCTTTAGAGTAGGACAACCAACAAAACAGTCATTTAACGCCAAAGAACAGACAGGCGCAGTCAGCATAACCCAGAATTATTCAGTTCAGGACACCGCAGCTCAAGGTAACCACGTGAACTGAGACAGCGAACATGGCCCACAATGCAGCCAAGGACAAGCAGGATTGTTGAAGCAAAAATGCACACTGTAGTTACGCAATCTGACAAGGCTATGCAAGTACAGTATATGCAGCCCACATCCATGAGCCTTCGCATACAACTTAGTTACAAAATGAATAAATATGAGCAGATACACAGTGAGAAAAATCATTCCACATATAAAATGTTTTCCACAGCTTGGCACAGCACACGTGTCAATGGGACCGGTAACAAGGAAGGTACATGCAGGATTTATGGCAAATTTTAGCAAAAGCAGCAGGGTGATTTCATTTCTTCTAAACTCTTCCTCTGAAACGTGTCCTTAAATTTAATATGTGCGCAACAATAATCTAGGAAAGGAAATTTCACACACTGAAATTATGAACACAATCTCATTCGCCGCTGCTTCTCATCTGTAAATTTAAAGAATGCAGTACAGAGTACTCCATAACTAAAGCCTGTCTAACCCCAAGCAAATCTGATAACGTTAATAATATTGGTATTGGTAAAAAAAGAAAAAGAAAAAAAAACCTCTGGAATACCTTTCTTCAATCCATTGACTATATCTTGCTCCAAAAAGCTGGTGCATGTTTGTACACATACACAGAATTGCAGCTAGGCATCAGATTATGATTAAGATTATAAAAGATGGCCTGAAATGATTACAGCTCTGTTCACAGTGTGTCTGAGGCTAAGACTAATGATAAAATAGCAGTGTAATTGAGGTGAGCTTCACTGAACTTTTACCATTGGAAAGTTTCCATGTGGACACATACCGTAATACAACATTTAAAAAAACATAGGCTGTCTATGGCTTTTGTGCACGGTACTGTATTTTCATTAGATAATGCTCCATTTGAAATAATTCCAATTCATACTGAATATGAAAAAATGAACAGCCCTGTAAAGCATGATTTAAGGGATGTAGTGCATCTGGAAGATTATTATTTATACTGCTCAGACTTTGACACAACGCTTTTAAATTTTCATGACTCTACAGTCCAAATGATGTAGTTTATGTATTTAAATGTTCTGCATTTACATAGCTTCACATTACCTCATTAGCAATTTGGTTATGAAAAATTAAAAAATAGGGCTATCTTGAAGTCTGGTTCTAATCAGTGAACAAACCAACTGGTTGTTGATTTGAAGTTAGATTTGGTTGGTTAGGGCACTAGAAAAAATGACGACAGATGAAATGACTCAGACATGAGCAACAGCCACCAGCATGCATTCAGCAAGCGACAGAGAAACACAGACCATCTGTTTTAGACACTGCCTACAAAGCGAGAAAACAGCACTTGTCTGTCTGAACGTTTAATAAGGGCAGTAAATTTTCTGTTCACTGTCTCCCAGAAAAAAAAAAAAGGAAATGAAATGAATGTCAAAAAGGAAAAGAATGTAGCTCAGCCTGTGGATGAATGTGTGAGGATGAATCACTCATGACCCTTGCCTGATCTTCCTATAAAAAGGCCTCTTGACAGGTATAAATATTAAAATGAACATCATTTTAAATGAGAATGTCTCACTGAATGTTTTAGTGTAGGGGGAAAATGAAAACCCTAAAGGTCTGCGCTAAAGGACATTTTTTAAATGCTTGAAAGCATCCAGAAGGTCAGGGCTGTTTCAGATCTCAGTGGTTTGAAGTGGGCAGTTTTGTATTTAGTGCTTTTCATGTGGCCAATTCACAATACTTGGCCACTGTCATTGTGAGGGGTATGACTTAATTACATCTGGCATATTTACACCTTAGATTTATGCATTCAAGTAGGCCTTGACGTTATAGTGTCCTGTCACTGTTCTTAAAAAGCTGTAAGAGGTTATAAGAAGCTAGTAGCAACAGTGCACCTGTTTGCATGTGTGTATGCACTTAGGTTAGTGCTTATATGTCTTGATATCACAACTTATATGTATGTTAAATTGAAAAGGGGAGGTTTAGTATCTGCTTATGCATATTCATATTCATATTCATATCCATATTCAGCTTGGAAACCCACTGTTAGTGTTAGGTAGATGTATGTTTCACACATGAACATACAAGATCCACCATTCTCAACACTGCTTTGAGTTACACATTTTTATTATTATTATTATTTGTAGGACTGTGACTAATTTGTATAGGACTTGAGTACTAGCACCTCATGTTTAGTCATGGCTCTCCTTATTCTTCCTACAACTAATGTGTGCATGTTTCTGGTCCACTGGTGGAAGCTTTGTCATGTAGCACTTGTATCTGTGTGTCAGGGAATTTGGAGAGCAAGTGGTTTATATCTGAACAAAACACAAACATGAACATGAACTGTAACTATGAATTATAACTAAGAAAATCAGGCGAGCAACATACAGACAGCAGGTAACACAAGACAAACTCTAGGCAAAGGATCATACAAAAACAAGGGCTTAAATACAGTGCTTATTAGGTGCAGCCAGGAACAGGTGTGTGTGTGTGTGTGATCAGTGGGGTCATGTGATGTGCAGGGGCTGATGGGTAGTGTAATCTGGCACCAATTTCGGCACTAACATGAGGGGACCATCCCCCTAAAGCATGGCTCCTGAAGTGCAACCATGGAGTATAGTCACGGGGGGTCCTGGGCCATCAGGCAAAATGTCCATCCACTGATGGAGGCTCACTGGCCAAGGAAGTCCAAAATGATACCCCTAGCAGAGCATGCCAGAAGAGTGGTGTCTGCCACTTTTGAGGCTTTACCAAGTCTTCAGCAGAGCTAAGGGCTGGTGCAACGGCCACAGTGGTGCCAGAAGGTGGGGCTACGTCCACTGCAAAGCAAGAAGGGGGAGCAAAGTCAAAGGGCAGGGGGGTGACATCCACGGCAAAGCTAGAGGGGGGGACGCCCTCCATGAAGCCAGAGGGGGGAGCGATGTCCTCAGTGAAGCCAGATGATGGAGCAATGGTCTCCGTGAAGTCGGGGGGGAGCAAAGTACACTGTAAAGCGAGGGGCGGGAGAGATGCCCTCAGCGGAGCAGAGAAGTGGACTGATGTCCTCAATGGAGTAGGGAAGCGGAGCGACATCCTCGGCAGAGCTGGGACACGGGGTGATGTCCTCGGCAGAGCCGGGAAGTGGAGTGATGTCCTTAGCAGAACCAAGAAGCCTGGTTACATCCTCTGCAGAGCAGAGGGACAATGAGACATCTTCTGCAGAGCTGCAAGGAGGAGCAATGACCTCTGCAGGGTACAGAGGTGGGGAGACAACCTCTGCAGTGTTCTCTTTAGGGTAGGGAGGAGCCATTGTCCTTGGGGAACCATTCCAGGAGTTGGTCCAGAATGGCATTGAGCCTACAGAACTGTTGCTTTTGTTTCATGAATAAGCCTTCACAAGTTCCAGCATACTTATTGCATCCATTGTTGTGTCTAGTGTTCTGTCAGGGAATTCTGAGTTGGATGCAAGTGCAA
Source organism: Pangasius sanitwongsei (assembly GCA_037576675.1). Classification (NCBI taxonomy): domain Eukaryota; kingdom Metazoa; phylum Chordata; class Actinopteri; order Siluriformes; family Pangasiidae; genus Pangasius; species Pangasius sanitwongsei. The sequence continues at coordinate 6,455,711 of CM075030.1, read as the reverse complement.
ATTTATTTAAAAATGAAACACAAACAAACGAACAATACAGAAACTAGGAGACTAAACACGAGCTATGGATACAAAACCTAAATGATGCAAACGAGGCGAGCAACACACAAAAGGTAACACAGGACAAACACTAGACAAAGGAAAATGCAAAAACCAGGTTTAAATACAGTGCTCATTAGGTGCAATCAGGAACGGGTGTGTATGATCAGTGGGGTCATATGATGTGTATATGGGGATGACGGGTAGTGTAGCTAACATGGCACTCTGCGTTGACTTTAATAGCCAAGTGCTTGGATTGTTTCCTGCCTTGCTTGTAAGTGTCTGTCAATGAATAAATATATAAATGTAAATATTTTCTTGTTTTGACTCCAGACATTTATCAAGCTTCCCTTACGGTACGCATTTTCATCATGTTTTCTTAACCCCACCACCATCCAGTTACGCACATGACTCATCTGTCTCTGGCATCATCTCAGCTCCAGCTTGCTGCTGCCTCTCTATCTGACTCAAAGGACCATGTTTTATGAGGGTAGCACTGCTATACATTGATCTATTCCTGATGTTTTACCATTCCTGTCTCTCAAAGTGATATTGCGACGATCAAGGACACGGCAAATTTTTGCCTTCACTTTACAGAATCTGACCTGAGAATCTTGCTCAAGGTCTGCAAACAATGATGTGAAAGTTCAGGAACTACTACTGTTAATAACATTTCCTTACAAATTAAATATAAAACCTCTTCGCACCATTAAATTAGTCATGTCGAATGTTTAGCTCCTGCATTTTAAACTGCTGTTTAACAATGAGACTGTTCAAGTGAAAGCTGAGAGAACATTTTAAAAGCATTAACTAATAATCACTCTGAGTCATTACAGCACTATTGAAGAACTGAAACTTCAATAGCATATGCCTGTTTTTTTATAATACATTTTTGCCTGCAATTGTGATTTATTATTACGGTGCGCACATGTGTATCACGGAGAGCTGGATAGCCATCATGAATCTGAGCTTTGCAAAGCAGTCAAAAAGCAACTGCTCAGGGAACATCAGAAAGAACTTGTCCATCTCGGAGGAGATACTGAAGCATCTTTAACAACTCATTATTTCAACAACACAAAAGGATGGAGGTGAGAAGCTAGTGCACTTTGCCAAGGCACAAATCCAGCCACTGATTAGATCTTAAGTTTCTGCACCATTGCAACCTTAAGGGAAGGGAATAAGCCCGCTGTCTGTGCCCTGTACTTCAAGAACCTCCAGGTGGATGTTCAAAGAAAACTATTAGGTCTAACCCTAGATGGTCTCATTGAGGTCTCCATCAAATCAAATAACCTGCTTAGTTAGTAGATGCATCAGATACAGAGAATAACCAATGCAGGTAGGCTCGTCACAGCTGCGCCCTGAGAAATGATCAACAAGGAAAAGACTGAGTATTTGCACTTATTGGCTGGTCATTTCCTAGAGACTGACTTAAATGCTCCTCTTTCTAGGATTTCAATTCTAGACACACTGGAGTAAGGTCTTCTCCATTTTCACTCTCTAGGTGATAAATTCATTGACCATCACAATGGTAATTGCGATTTCTCTCCATTCTAGACTCAGATACAGTGGGGAGTTTCATAGCTGCAGAGCTAGAACGAGCTGCAAACATCCATCCATCCATTGCACTTCTCCATAGATGTATGTACATTGGAAAGAGCTCCATAACCAATTCCACAGACAGTGAAAAGTGCCAGCCATCCTCATTTATTCCCCAAAATATCAAATCATCCTTGGTTTACCCTAGTTGCAATAGCACAATCCCACTATAGATTGGGAGCACAAAGCCATTGTTTCTTGGTCCAAGTCCTGCAGAGGAAGATGCCTACGCATACCAATCGGCATTCCATGTTCCTCCATTCTGTTGAGAGTCCAGATTCCTCCCAAGAAATTGTTGTATTCAGGAAAACTGAGCCACTGAAGTCCTGCCACATCAGTCTGGGAATTGCACATTTGCATTTTTAGAGGGTACTACTCCACCCAGAAATCAAAGAGATGGATGACTTGCAACAAGGTTTCATCCATCCACCTACATCTCCAGCATCAGCAGGGATTTTCTTCATGATGATGAAGCAGGGTGGCATTTGTCCACAGTCAAATACACTCCTGAGCAAAAAAAAAAAAAAAAAACCAAGGGCCAAGCCCAAAAAAGCAAAATATTAAGCTTTCAATGGTCTTAACAACAAATGATTGGTCAGAAAATTTGCAAGAATTAAATAAATGCGCTCCTGAGACCTCCTGTTCCACCATTTGCTCATTTACTTTTGCTGCAGTGAACTGTTTGGGGAAAAGCTAGAAACAGGGAAATTCATTTATATAGTCTTCTTGTACGCAAAGGTAAAATCATGAACATGATTAAAAGGTTTGATGTAAAATTCAAACTAACATGTCTGGGTGTACAAAATTTTCCAAAAATATCTTCTGGAATGTTTTTTTTTCTTGAAAGATTAGTCATTATTTGGTTATCTGCCACACCTAATGCAGGCCATCAAGGGCCTGAGATCTACAGTATTTGTTTAATTCTTGCTAATTTCCTGACCTATATATGACTGCAGTTAACATGCAGCACTATGGACACTCAGGCTTTTAACAATAGGACATCATGTCCTTGAAAGCATGGCATACTTGAGTCCCCTGCTGCTATGCAGTGTGTCATAGATGGTGGGAGAGACCAGGGGAGTGGAGAAGCCTGGATAATGACTTTGGGCTGTGCACTCATATATATGGTCATTGATGACACACATTTGATGTGAACAGGACAAACTGTACTGAGCCACAGCAGTCTAGCTGATTGTCTGTTGCTTGGTTCCATATCAGCTTAATTTCAGGAAACACATATCTAGGCAGGCTAGGTATTAATCATCACACAACTTGCCATTTTGAGTTGACTGTCTGTGATTTTGTTTTCCACTCACTCATCCCACAGAGCAATGGAGGGTTCATATTATAAAATGAAGTGGTTGCTTATGTAATAATCAGCACACACACACACACACACACACACACTTCTTTGTTGTTTCAAAGTGACCATCACATTTGATCATGTCAGATTATGGTTTCAACCCCATGTGAACTATAAATTACTAGAGCAATGATAAATACTACACACACACACACACACACACACTTCACTGGTAAATTGATTTTCATGGGAATCCGGAAATATCTGACAGACAACAAAAACTGGCGTAATTGTTTCTCTAAACCTTATAAATGTACAGCCTATTTTCATTTATCAAACAATCTCCCCATCTTGTAAAAGAGAAAGAGCTAGTAAGAAATTGAGTCCTCAAAATCAGAATTTCTTAATATTTTTTTTCATTATATCACAGCACTGGTGAATTCTGGAGTCTAATTGGACAGAAGATGTAGATAAATTTTCTATAACTTTTCCATTTTTCTGTCATATTAACTTCATTAGTAAGAAAAAAAACATGAAGGAATGACTGTAGCTGCTATAGCATAAGTGATAACAGGAACTAACTTGTCTCACAGATATTCTACAACATTAAATGTAACTATAAATGGCTACAAAGTCTGATGTGTTATTCATTAATAGATTTATACAATGTAATCTGTGGCAAATTGCTGTCTCCTAAGATGAACCGAACACTTCATGACATGCTGTTATAGGAAAATAATCAACTTTGTGGTGGTAACAGTAACTCCACTTCATACTGTGTCCCCTCTCCATCCCCGTACCCTGCCCTCACCCCATCTTTGATTATTTTCCTTTAACATAACAGCATGTGTTTATTCTTTACTCAGACAATGAATATTTCACTTACAAGAAATTTTCCTTGGCTGTGAAATCATAGCAAGACCCAGGCTAACAGAAACAGCCAGTTTAGTCCCAATACTGGTACATAACATGTGCTGGCATAGGATTAAAAAGACTATGGGCTTTGCTAAAGACATAATTCTCCACAGTAGAAGGTACACAGTGGAGGAATGTCAGGGGCTTTGGAAAGGTGGTAATAGAGGCTAAAATTAGTGGCTAACAGACAGTCACCAGGCTATGTCCAGCAGGAGCTATTCTGGTATGTAGAAGTATTTTGGCAGCTCCCGAAACCTGCTGACATCCACAACAAGCCACAATTTCTCCTCAACAAGCACTGCAGAATTATGGGAGGAAAAGCACATTCCTCACCACAATAAATCCCACGAATTTTTAAGATTTTAAAGTACAGGCTTGGGCAATTTGTCAGCCAGTCTTCCTTGTCAAATGTTCTCTAGATGTGTTTGGTGACTTTCCACAGGGTCACTAGGTTTAATGTTCTAATGCAGCAGCAGGAGTATCAAACTCAGGTCCTGGAGTTTAGCCACAACCCTGTTGAGATTTGTGTGTTCCCTCTTTTAAAAGCCTTGGTAATTAGCTAATGAGTAAATCAGGTGTGCTAAATAGGGTAGATGAATTCTGTGCAATGCTGTGTGACTCTCTGGGGGTCTGACACCACTGTACTTATGTATTAAATTATATGAGTCTACATAATACATCTGCATGATCTATTTCTTAAAGAGGTTCCATAATTGCACCTTCTATTCATGCTGAATTATTTATTATCAGTGATTAACATTACTTTCCTCTGAGGAACAACATTAACTGATAGATACAGGGGTTAGCTCTGAATCTTTTTATGGTACCACATAATTCTCTGGAAGCTAAAATTAGCTGTTAACATGCCTTATGGCATAAATAAATTGTATGATTCGAGCAGCTGACTTTTTTTCTCCACAAGGCTGTAGCTATATACAGTATGCACCCAAACCCTTGCTAGCTTTTACACTGTGCCAATCACTTGCTTGCCCTCCTGCTCAGCCAATTAGAATCTTCAATCATTGTACAGTATATGTTTGTAGTTTTCATATAAATCTGGGAATTTGTAATTCTTTGTCATCAAACATCTCCTGTCTGTACAAACCTTAACTACAGAGACAGCCAGCAGGCACACTAAAACAGTCAGGAAGTGGTCTGCAGAAATAAATTATGTACTAAGGGACTGTTTTTGAATGGAGTGTACTCTGTGAGCCTCATGTTGAGGACAACACAACATCTGTATCACAGATTATATCAACTTCTGTATAGATACTGCAGTACCATCTAAGACTGTACACTGCTACCAGAATAATAAACCTTGGGTCACCAGCGACCTGAAGGCCCTCATGATTAAAGAGAAGAGGGTTTTTAAGGCAGGTGACAAAGGGGAAGTGAAGTGTGTGCAATGGGAGCTGAAGGTTAAAATCAGAGAAAGTAAAAAGGCTTATAGAAGGAAATTGGAGGGCATCTGAAAAGGGGCATGGTCAGAGAGGTTTGGAAGTGGATGAGGAAAATCTCAGGTTACAAATTGCAATGTGACCAACAAACAAAGTAGAATTTGGGAAGGCAAATATGGCCCCCCTTTCACCCATTATCTTCCAGGGTACCTCCGCTACACACCCCCTCAACTGGCCTACAGCTGCCACCTATCCACCCATCCCCAGGGCAGTCCCTCACCACTAGTCCACTGGTCCATCATCATCACCGCCAACACACAGTGATGAGAACTCTCCACTGCTACCCCCTCTCGTCCTTCCCCCAGTATGGTCATCACAAGTGTCCAGATGAGGAGACAGCTGAGGAGACACACAGAGAAGGCAGCAGAGCCTGATGGTATCAGTTCAAATGTGCTGAAGACCTGCACAGACCAGCTATGCGGAGTGCCACAGAACATATACAACCTGAGTCTGAGTCTGGAAAGGGTCCTGAGGCTGTGAAAAAGACATCCTGCGTCGTACCTGTGTCTAAGAAAAAGAATCCAAAGGATCTGAATGACTACGCAATTGTAGCACTGACATCACATCTGATGAAGTCCATGGAAAAGCTAGACCTTGATCAGCTCAGAAAGCAGACAATCACAACAATGGATCCCCTACAATTGGCCACATGTGGGGGTGGAGGATGCTGGAATTTTCCTGCTAAACAGAGCTTTCTCCCACTTGGAGAACACTGAACGTACTGTGAGAATCATGTTCTTTGACTTTTCAATTTTGTTTAACACCATTCATCCCACACTTCTGAGGGACAAGCTGAGGGCTGCACAGGTGGACATTGCTCAGGTACAATGGATCATGGACTACCCAACTTGCAGACCTCAATATGTATGGCTACAGAACTGTTTCTCAGAGCAGATTATTATCAGCACAGGTGCTCCACCCGTTCTGGCTCCCTTTCTCTTATTAAAGAGGGGAGAGAGGAGGAATACAGGAGTGTGATCAACAGCTGTGTGGAGTGGTGTCAGGAGTGGTTCATTTTTGGCTGAAAGCAAGAAAAACAAAAAAATATTGTGGTGGACTTCTGCAGGATGAAATTATCGCCAGCCCCAGTCACCATACAGGGTGAGGATATTGAAATGCTACAGACCTACAAATACCTGGGTACACACCTGGCTGACATGCTGGGATAGTTGGGGGAAAGACAGTGAGTCTTTTCAGAAAGAAGCAGCGCCAACTCTAGTCTCTGAGGAATCTGTGGTCCTTTGGTGTACTTGGTAATCTACTACATACTTTTATGAGCCTGTGGTGCCAAGTATCATCTTATATGTAGCTGTGTGCTGGGGTATCAGCTTAAATGGTAAAGACACCAACAGACTCAACAGTGTTATCAGGAAGGGGGGCTCAGTCTGGACACACAGTGTAGATGGTGGTTGAGATGAGAATGCTGGCCAAACTCTCAGTCATCAGGAATGAACTCACCCAGCCACTCCATGCTGAAATTATTGCTCTAACCAGCAGGCTCCTTTTGCTTTAGTGAAGAAGTGAACACTTTCACAGGTCCTTTCTCCCAGCAGCTATCAGACCACATAACTCTCATCATCTTGTTAGCTCTTCTGTTAGTTTCTTACCTGCACAGACTTCTGCACTTTTCTTAGTCCAAGGGTACACAACAACATTTTTGCATGCTGTTTTATCTTATCATAATCTACCTCATCGTGTTTTACATACACACAGCAGTTGAGGGTTAAGGGCATTGCTCAATGACCCAGCAGTGGCAGCACTGTGATTTGAATGCACAACCTTCTGACCATTAGGCCAACATTTTCCTGACTGAGCTACCACTACCCTCTACTTTTGGGCAGGCATATTTTGGTGGTGCTGGGATTTGAACTCACAACCTTCTAGACAGTAGTCCAACATTTTAATCACTGAGCTACCACTGGCCTCCTGAACATTAACTGAAGCTCTTGATCTGTATCTGCAGGATTCTTTGCATTGTGCTGCTGCCACATGATTGGCTGATTAGAAAACTGCATGAACGTGTAAGCATACAGGTGCTCCTAAAAAGTACATACACACACACACATAGTGTGGTAGTACTTCCTGGTTTTGAATCTCACTGTTTTCACCATGTTATGAATATGGATTATCATACTTTGTTGCTATTTGCCTGTGTTCTGATCCCTGCATTGGACTTTGAAAAGGATTCTGGGATTCGGCGCCATTCTAGGCTAACCACTTTTTTAGGCAAAAAGTACATCTTTTAGAAGGGACATTGCATGTATTTTCAGATTATGATTATCTTTTCTGATTGTTTTTATAGTATTGCCAAATTTAAGATTAGCTTAGATATACACAACGTTATTCAAGCCATCTTTAATAAGTGGTAACTAATTGTTTGATCTCTGTGTTCTGCTGCCTCATGGCATCTAATAAAAGTCTGCCAGAAAATGAAGTCTCTGGTGCCTTGTAGTGAGAGAACATTAGCATAGAGCTAGCATATAATCATGTTGTGGTTACCATGACAGGTCTGCAATAGCTTAAGGGACTTCCTTTATGTGACTTTTTTACACAACTAATGAGAAGGCAAATCAAATAGATTAGATAATAAAACCTGAGTCTGGCTGTAACACCAGCAATGAGAGGCAGCAAACACACTGATTATGGCTTGTGGAGGTTGGTTTAAATGTTGCTCTTTTACTTTGGGCTGTAGTTTAATTCTGGTAATATAGCATGAAACTAGTAAGGCTTCTTGTTAGCTGAGTAGAAAGTCTGAGTTCAAATTAAGAAAGCCTAATTAGAGAAACTGACTTCCAAATTTATAGAACTATTTAAGTAATGCTAGGTTAATTACAGGACATTTATTTCCAATTTGAACAATAAATTATCTTTAGGTGTCAAATAGTTATAATAAAAGTAATGATGTAATGTGTAATGATAACTATGGGGTTCTGTTTGTTTGGAGGTCTGGGAAAACCCATCAGATTTCAGGTTTTAATTAATATTAAGGTTTTTCTGCCAATAATATACATTGACCTGACTTCTACCTCAGGTGATGAGAATGAACTGATGTGGATGATACTGATAATCAGTGAAAACTGATTTCGCATTGTAAACTTATAATTCTTTAAAATTTGGCAGAAAGGCTTCTATAAGTAGATTTGGTTATAAATAAAGATGTAGCTGAGGCAACTCATAACTAAAAAACAGAAAATATATAAAAAAAAAACATTGATATGTAACAATCTCAGGCTCTTAGGGTTCTACAGTACTGAAATGCAGGCCAATGAATGTGCCCCTATTCTTCTTCCTCCTCCTCCTCCTCCTCCTCCTCTTCTTCTTCTTCTTCTTCTTCCAACTCTGCTTGGCTCTGCTCTGTTTTCTTATAAGACCCCTCTTAAATTTTGGTGGCTACATTTTTACAATGAATCGTAATTCTCACTGGAATACTAAATGAAATTAATCCACTGAACTGTGAATAAAAAGAAGAATACAGTGAAGAAGAAAAATGCATGTTTAATTATGAAATGAATAACCTGGATAAGTAAATGGATATTTCCCATTTTTGTCCTCAACTAACATTGAGTTGTGTGGAAATGCACTTCAAGATGCTGACACTTAACAGGGAGGTTCTGTAACCTTGGTCTAACATTGCTATCATTAGCAACTCCACATAGCATGCTCTAAGTTTCTCACATGTTTGACTTTCAGCTGAGGTGTAGGTATTCTGAAGACGTCAGCACGTATCACCATTTCGCTCGGTATTCAGGAGATAATGCCCTTGCAACTAGGCAGGAGACGAATGATTAAAGTGATTTGTGATGACTGTAAGACACAAGGCATATGTTGAGCACTTTGTGGTGCAGTTGACAGTTTTTGCTCAGCAGTGTTTCAGCCATTCAGTTTCAGTGCTGAATGGAATTACAGTTAAAGCTTGGGTTATACAACCCAAAAACAACTTTGATCAATACATCAAGGCAAGATGTTAGCTGATATGCTTGTTGCAATACACATATAGATACATAGATAACTCCAAAGCCCAATGTTCACAAATTCCAGTTCTGTCAAAGTGGCTACCAGATGTCAGATAATCCATTAGTCCATTGGATTAGCTGTTGTATCAATAATCCGATCCCAGTATTGCAGTTCTAAGATCACCTCAAACCAATTCTTGCTAACCATCTAACAATATAACCATGCTAACAATGATCTTTGTGTTATGTTCTTTCTGACAATTTGGGATTAAATTAGCAAACCCCTTGAGATTGGCAAAAAAATGAATTGCACTGTTGTATATACATAGTTATGCAGTATATAGTATGTATCTGGGGTATTGAGCTAAAATTTGTAAAGGTCCAGCTACATAAGTACAATCATTCTTGCTTACAAAGGCCAGGAATGGTGCCAACAATTTCTTTTTAATGCTCAATCATTAACAATTAGCTTAAGGCTAAAAATAAGTTCGAAGTGGTCATATTTCTGCATCACATTACCAACACTGACCAGGGCCATGGACTCTGAACAGATAAGACATCTATTTTGAAATTGATGCATTGAGTTTGCAAACTTTTTTGTCCATTGAGTAATTATCTTTAAACATTCTATTTCTGAAGTTCATTTTTTTCAGCAAGTCATGTTGTCAGTTTGCTGGCCAGAGAAGATAGTTAAAATGAAAACTCGGTGAAAGTCTGAGCACTCTATCCTTTCTGAGCTAATGTCTCTAGCCCTGTAGCTAGTCTCTGGTCTGATGAACACCCTTCAGCTAAATATTCTACATGCTTGTTATTAGATAAGCGTCAATAGAGTTCTGATCCAGACACCGAGCTGGTTAATGTTTAGAAAACTGGAGTCACTGAACTTCAGCCAGGCTTTCATAAGTTTATCGACTCTGCTACAGTATTTTTTTTTTCCAAATACTTGGTCTTGGTCAGCTGAAATATTTTGCTGGGTTTGCATTCAGTTGATGACCCTTGATATATAGGATATAGTACAATCATTTTCTCAAACCTTTGTTAAGATCCATTCTACCAAAGAGAATTCAATAGCCAACTCAAGGCTACTTAGCTTCTATGAATATCTGTTTCAGTTAATATGAGAGACGGAAATGGTAGCTTTTTGCAAAGCCATCAGTTTATAGACAGCAGGAGTGCTGTTGCTATGAGCCCGGAGCTCAAATTGGAAGTGAGTTAAATCAATAAGATCTAAAAACAACAAAATTGATTTGATTCAAAAAGGCAGACATAAATGCTGGTGATTTATGGCATCGATTCCTGCAGTAAGTGCAGGATGGTTGAGAGAGAAAGGGTTGGAATGAGACTGGGTGAGTTGCAACTCTTATCCTCTGAGTTTTCTCTCTGTACTGTTGTCCAGGGCTATTTGCTGAGGTTACCACAGCTAGCCTAGCCTGTAAGGGGACACTACTTCTGTGCAACTTTTCACTCAACTGTCATATTGCCTGAAAAAAAAAAACACTCACTTTAGGTGACCTTACCTATATTCACCATTCGTATATAGGTCTTGTTCATATGACATTTAACTACTTGGTCACAAAACAATCAAAGCCCAGCAAATCAAGCTTACACCATGAACTTGCTGGTTTGGTTAGAATAGAGCAACTTGAGGACAAACCAGCAAATTACTTCCTTTCACTGACTGGAATGGACAGGCTCCAATTCATTAAAACATTCATTGGAATATCTGACTTCATCTCTCTGTCATCACTAAACATGTATCTTGCAAGTTAAGAGGCTTATTTGAGCGACAGACTATCTGGTTGAACTTAAAGGTTAGGCAGGACTTTCTGCTGACAGGCTAGCAATGAGAGCCATCACAAACTATACCAGATAGCCATCTGGTAAAGACACTACATACATAGACAAGTTCCTCTTAAAACCACTTGGATCTTATTTCAGCCTTGTCGGGGTATGGCATGGAAATGTGAAACGGAACACTGGATGGATTCCACTATTCCACCATATTGGTCATCAACTGTAAGGTGAACTGCTAACATCTTGATCTCCTCTTTGCTGAAACATGATGCCTTCTTGCCTTTTAAGGGCCAATCTAGTGAAACCTGGATATTTATTTTTGACTAAATATCCATCTCCCATGTGCTTAATTCTTTTACTTGTTTCCTTTTCCTTTCTTTCTACCAAATATAATGTAGCCCTTGAACACACCTCCAAAGCGAGCTCTTCCACTTCAAACTGCTTCTTGGCCATGTGGTTTTCCCCAACAGCTTTGTGATAGTAGATCACCATGACGTCGTACTTCTTCATCACAGACTTGTAGTTTTTGTTGGTCAGTACATGGACTCGATCCTTGCCATCATACTCAGGGATATCCAGGATCTTTACTCCCCAACACAGAATTCCACAGGTGAGGAGAACGACTCCAAGCCACAAGCCCCACTTCATATTCCCGACACTTCAATCAGTACTAAAAATCAAAAATAGTTTCCTTATTTTTTCTATATTTTTGCTTTGTTCCTAACGGCAGGTCACATAAACAGTTAGGAACAAGGTCCAGTCCGTGTGTCTGCCACCCTGAAAAGAGCAGGACTGCTACTTCACACATCCTTTTAAACACACACATACACACAAATCTTGCTGATGACTCTGGGAGGGGGTGAGGTTGGGGGTGGGGGTAGCATTGGGGTAAATTTGTTGGAGTGAAGTTGGACCTGCATAGGCAACATGATAGAAGCAGTGGAAGAAGGTATTAGCAGCATAAAATCAGATCAAGATGTGATTGGATAACTTAAACAGGGAAGGAGTGGGATATGTCAAAGAAGGTGGGACCAAATCTGAGCACCTGTTTCAACCAGCAGAGGGGTAGTGGGGTAGTGAGATGGACACTGATATGGTCAAAGAAAGATAGGTACAGTTGAGCCAGAGAGCAAGGCAATAAGATTCCATTTCCATATTAAGTTTTGATGAGGGCTTCAACCCTCACTAAAAATAAGAGCTTGCTTGGACAGTGAAAACAGGGAAGTCTGTGGTGCTCCTGCTTGTGCTGATCGTACATTCATTTGGCTCACAAATTCATTTGGCTCTATTCCCATTGTAATACACCAGAAAATATGCATATTTTAAATTTCAATTAAACTTACTAATCCAAAGCTTAAACATGGGGTATTTGTGTACGTGAGCGTGAGCCACACAAAAATGTATATACAGATTCAGAGAGCTAGATCAGGCAGTGTCATATTTACAGAGTGTAACTGGAGACTAGAGTTATTAATAAGTTTGACATATGACCTCTGTTCTTTTATTCTGTTGACTCAAACAGATCATAGCATTTAGAGAGGTCAGGCAGGGAAAGAGGTGGAGTGTAGCCAGAGGTGGGTAAAGTAGCCAAAAACTTACTTTATTCAATTAAAAGAAGATGAGGGACATGGAATAAGGTACTGTATGCTTCTGTGAGCGCAATGTTCATACACTCACATTCTCTAATTAAAGATATGATAAAAGCCATAACAGTGGAACATGTGAAGATATGATCCCTTACCTTTTTTTCCCACCTGTATGTTGACAGATCTCATTTAGAGCAGTGGTTCTCAAAGTGAGGTCCATGAAGCATCGCCAGGGGGATCTGTGTTTGTTTGTTTGTTTGTTTGTTTGTTTACTTAAAATTTGGCTAAAGTGCTGGAAATTACAACCCACCATTATTCAAGTTGCATTTATCACTGAGCACTTATACTGTAGATATTAGCTTATTTGACTGGTCACTTGAATTGAATGGTTTAATTAATGGGTATAATTAACCTTATAACTTTACTATTATAACATACCTTAAAAATAAGTAGGCCTATAAATAATATAATGTCAACTTGGACCTAATATTTTATTTTTCAGTGGACATTGAGTACAGTATGGTGAGACATTAGTGCAACAGCACCACCAATGGTCATTATGAAAAATACACAGAATTGTATGAAGAAGCAAGGCTGGGGCTGATTTTTTTTTTCTAGCCCCTGCTGTACATTCATGCAGCCTATCCATGACAGTTATGTACACAGTATGTACAATGCTCCTTAAATTTGATTCCAAATTTCATTTTCAGTAGCAGTGATTAAGAAGATTAAGAAAGCACATGTGAAGCATAGTTGCAGACGCAATGAATGCGAATTAGGTGGATTATATAGTATGTCATCCTTTGTGGATAGTCTGAGCACATTATCTAGTCAAAGTACAAGTTGCATGTACTAATTTTATCAAATGTACTTGTCTGTCTGTCTGTCTTTAGGTGTGTGCGTGTGTGTGTGTGTGTGTGTGTTAGCTTTCCCACAAATCATCCGCATTATGCCAGCAGTGAGATCTCGTGATAGAATGCATTACTCAGCCCTAGTAGTTTCATTGTTAAGGTACTGACAGATAATAGATTTTTAATATCATGACCAGCCATCACCACTTTAAACTACGCCATTTTGCTTATTTAGTTTCATCATATTCCTAAATGTGTGCAGCATCAATATTAAACAATTTATCATGTGGTGACGGTAAGAATACACTGAAACATTATCACTGAAAGGTCAAAGAAATATCTTTTTGGGGTAAGCACTGACTTTTGGTCTTCTGTTAATGCATTAATTGCATGTCAGTACATAAGAGGCTATGTAGAACATCTAGAACGTAAACATCAAGTCCAGCTACTTATCTCACGTTATCAAAAAAAAAACAAACAAAAAAAAAAAACAGCGGTAACAGTGGATTGGAAAGCGGAATTCATGATTCATCCATGATTCATTCATCCGCTGTACAATGTCTACATGTTTATAAATATGCTGCATACAAAAAAAATCTGATTTCACAGTCCTACACCCACATGCTATGCATCATGTAGTGTGTTGTAAAAAAAAAAAAAAAAAAAAAAAAAGATGAGTAGGAGTGATGGAAACAAGGTCTGGATATCAATCTCCTATGTACGACGCATGAAGAAGAATCAAGGTAACTACAGTGCACTTCAGTAATCATTTGGAAACATGCAACAAGCAGGCCCACACTACAGCGCCCTCACATGGTAGAGTCCGAAACAAACCACTTTCCAGCTTGCATTTGTGCATCTGTGTATCTGATTTTGTGTGTGTGTGTGTGCGCACATGTTTGGGAGTAGGTGGCTGTGTGGGTGTTGTGTTTTCTTGTGTGCAGCATTTTTCATCTCTTAATCCCTGTTTATGCTTGAAACCAGCACTTTTCTGAAGCTGCATATAGACTGTGAACTAAAGTCAGATAGCACCAAAGCAATGAAAATACCTGACTGCAGGTGCAGAGGAAGAGCAAGTGAGCAAGAGAGAGAGAGAGAGAGAGACAGAGAGAGAGTGAGAGAGAGAGAGAGAGAGAGAATAAATCGCACACCTAGAATCCAAAGAGCTTATTAAGCGAATCAATAGTCGTGACCATGATGTTGCATTTGAGCTCCTGCTTGCTTCTGTTTGTACCAGAATGTTCTCCCTTATATTTTTGATTTTATAAAATATCAAATACATAGATATATTAAAATGCTTATCAATTAAATAAATATCAAATACTATTATTATGACATGTTTACAATACTTTTATTTAAAGCTTCTATGTAATTCGTGAAACCGGGTAGAAGAGATATCGGAAAACTCTGTTTGATGGTGAGAGTTGGTCTCCATGGGGAACTGGAGTATTATGGGAGTTTTTTTTTTAGATTTGTCCCAAGCTGTCCCAAATGTTTCTCTCAAGGGCTTTACATGGCTGGGACACTACATGGCCAAAAGCATGTGGACAACTGACCACTACACCTCCAATCTTCTGGAAAGGCTTTTCACTAGATTTTTGTGGCAACAGTTTGGGGAAGGCCCACATATAGGCCTGATGGTCAGAGTCCACAAACCGTTGGCCATATAGTGTATATTTGGAGTGTGTTTCATCTATTTGTTTGTCATACCTCATAGTCAACTTCTCTGACTTCCAGTGTGAACACAGAGGGCACTTGCAGCTTGGTAACTAATTTAGAACTTGATGTGGGCAGTAAAGCGAGTACTCTATCTCCCAGTACAAACACTTGAAGATAAATACCCTTGTTATACAGAAGGGGAATGATGTGTCTGGGTCTGTAGCAAGTTCTGAGTTAAATGACCTAATGTGTGGAGTTTTGCCCTCAGGTCCAGAATATACTGAATTTAGTTTTTGCTGTGTGAAGATTCATTCTCCCAATGTCTTATTCCAGTTTCTAGCATCATCATGAACACACCATCATTTTTGAGGGCCTGATTAAACCAAGTCATCCATCTCCAAAGTTATTCATTTTAGTTTAGCCATTTGTATTACCGATGTTATTTTCCCACATAGCTTTCTCCCTAATGTGTTGTCAGTTCCGTTCCATCACCACTAAACCTGATTGTGTGATCTATATTGGTATTATCAGTCCTTACCATATCATATAATGCTTCTGTGGTCTATTACGAAGTGAAGATGATAGCTGCACCCACACAGCTAGGCTGCCAAATTGTAGCTTCAATGTTTTACTTCTACTCAAGTAAAAGCCACTACCATTAACAAAATGGCCAGCCAAAAAATGAAAGCATGTCACTTCTACTACCCTTAATTCACTCTCTGGTACACTTCTGCTCAGAACCGAGCTGCAGGGGGGAAGAGGCACTTGCACATGGCAGCAGTACATGTTGGGGCTTGTTGATGTCTGAAATGTCTCATGGTACCTGGCGTTCATCCTTGCTCACCCTCTGCCAGTCTGTGGGATCAATGTGGAGACACACACCATCGCCCACTGGCCTTATGAGAGCCAAACAGGCGCTAAGAGATGTCTTGGGTGCTGAGTGTTTGGGGCCTAGACAAGCTGTTGACAGGCTTTGGTGCCAGGAAAAGAGGGATATGGACTGAAAAAGCAGCAAAAAAAAAAGGTTTCAGAAGCTTTTGCATTACATACTTAATCTAAGATGTGTGCTCATTTCTGCTTATAATTCTTTGTCGGTATTTCAGGAATAATCCTGTTGCCAAGCAACAGCAGCCCTAATAGACGACAGTCTATGGGCGATGAATCAATGTGGAGGGTTTTTTTTTTTTTTTTTTTTTTTGACATGCTTGTGTTTACAGATTTGTATAGCTACTTCAAATACGTACATCAAATCTGTCCCAATTTATCTGTCCCACTTTACAAGCCTCAATCTTGGGCTTCCAGTAGCTCTGTCAATATGATGTGATTTTTCATTATTGTTGAAAAATTGTTTGCATGCAGAATGCAGCTATTTTGAAAGTAAATGTGAGTAACAACTGTTATGGCAGCCATTTTGCTCATTGTCCTAAGAGCAGGGTGCCAGAGCAAAGCGCCATGGCTTCCCAATCTAATTGGCTTAGTATGACATGAATCCAGAGAAGATCTAATTAACTAGAGGTTGGTAAAGGCCATTAATTAGCCTATTAGCATGGCAAGATGGTACAGGAAGACCTGCTTGCTTGCTTTTAGGTGTGTTTATTGGAAGACATACCTGAAAGGCCTGTTTACAATAGGATACACTCATAAGGCTAGCACACATACACACATACTGTATACAGTATATGAATATAACAAACCAGGCTCAGCATAGTTGTTAGGACCTGTGTGCAGAGTTTTATTAATTCACAGTCCAAAATAGTCATCTATAAGCAGGCAGTGGTCATACACAATAATGGCATCAAACATCAAACCAACAAAGTGAATCCAAAGAGTAATGAAACAGGTTGTAGTAAATTAGTCAAGGCATAGGAAACAAACAGATAAGCAAGGCTTAGAACTCGCGCAACTTGGGAGAAAGGCAAGACTTCGCATTTAACCACTGCATGACTGGGCTTTATAATACAGTCCCCTCTGAAAGTATTGGAAAGGCAAGGCCAGTTCTTTTGATTTTTTTTTTTCTACACACTGAAGACAGTTGGCTTTGAGATCAAAAGATGAATATGAGACAATGGGTCAGAATTTAAGCTTTCATTTCCTTTATATCTAGATGTGTTAAACAACTTAGGACATGGCACCTTTGGTGGCAGACCACCCAATTTTTAGGTGAGCAAAATTATTGAAACAGATAGTCAGTAAATTAAAGTAAATAACACTTAATATTTCGTTACATATCCCTTGCTGCATCAAGCTGGCAGCTGACTGACAACTGTAGCATTCTTCGTTTGTGATGCTTTTCCAGGCTCGTACTGCAGCTTCTTTCAGTTGTTGGTTGTTTGGGGGGGGGGTTTCTCCCTTCAGTCTCCTGAAATGCATGCTCACTTGAGTTAAGGTCTGGTGATTGACTTGGCTAGTCTAAAACCTTCCACTCCCCCCGATGAAGTACTTACTTGTGTTAGCAGTGAGTTTTGTGTTATTGTCGTGCTGCATGATGAAGCTCCTCCCAATTAGATTAGGCATTAGAGTAGGCAATCAGAGCTATTAATTGTTAACATTCAATCAAGCAGGGCACACGTGGACAACAAGCAACACCTTACAGTCACATGTACCAGTGTTTTTGATCACTTGAAAAATGGGTGTGTTCAAACAAAAGGTGCCATGTTCTAAGTTAACACATCTAGATGTAAATATCAGGAAATGAAAGCTAACATTCTGATCTGTCGTCTCATGTTCATCTTTTGATGTCAAACCCAAATGTCTTCAGTGTATAGCAAAAACAAAGAACTAGCCTTGCCGTTCCAAAACTTTCATAGGGGACAGTAAATGAACTAGGAAGTAGACAGGAAATGAACAAATGACTAGAATTCAGGAAATGGTGACTGTTTTGGCAAGGAGGGTGACTGTCTTGGGCTGTTGTGACAATGAACATGTACACATTTCTTTGTAACAGCTCAGTTCTGATTACAGCTACAGTTTACCCTGATACTGGTGTTTCCATATTGATGTAAAATATAAATCAACATTTGGACAAGACGTGGATGTTTTTATGAGCTATCAAAATATGAACAAAAGATTCACATTGTAGCAACTATTAAACACCTCAAATTGTGAAGACAAACATGGTGCTAAATCACATTCATGTGACTCCGCTTCTTTGCATCACTCCGTTGGGTGTCAGGAAGTGAGAGCTGCACTAGCAGCAGACAAAGAGGGTTTGAAATGACTCGGCATTTTCTTTGTTGCTTTTTCAGTTGATTCGCTCCCCATTCACACACACACACACACACACAAAACATTTCCACTTCCACTGAAATGCGTATCTATTGATGCAGCTAATTCACTCTGTGCCTAACTTTAACCTCAGTAACGGAAAAGAAACCTTTTGGTGCTTTTTTAAAAAAGAAAATCTGCATTTTGGTGTGGGGGGGGGGGGGGGGCATTTGGGCTAACAACAGTCTCATGGGGACCAGCCAAATGTCCCCACAAGGTCAGATATTTCTATCCTTGTGGGGACATTTGATATAAGATATACAAATTACTATTAATGTTGCTATTAACCGAAAATCTCTACCAAAATCATTTAGCTCTTGTAGTCATTTAAAGCTTATTATTTTGAAACAGCTCCATTCATTCCTGCACACAACAAGCAGTTCTTTCAGATAAAGAGACATCACAGAGTGTGTGCAAGGAAGAGGAACATTCCAGAACATCAGATGACACACAGGCATGTGCTCTCACTCTCTTTCTCTTTTGCCCCATCCCAATTTCTTTCCCCTCTTTCTCATAAATTGTGAATAAACACACATTCATACAAAAAAAAAAAAAATCTCTATTTATCTTTGAAGATATTCTCAACCAGGAATATGAATGCTGTTTTTCATGTTTTCTTCTCCTTGCCAGCATTTTTTTTCTTAAGCTCTTTCTTCTACTTTCTGCCAGTTATCTTGTAATGGAGAGGAAATGACTTATAATCTCCCCCATTATGATCTCATGATCTCTCCTGAAATTCTCCTCTCGGGTTTTCTTACAGGAGGGTTCCTAATTTTGAGGTACGCAAACTTTTGCAGTGTACATATTTTTGGGCTTAGGTTACTCTTCTTTGGCCTTGCAACTGCAAATGAGAGCAAGCTTCGCTATGCTGGAAGTGAAGCAATCAAATATTTCTGAACGTGGTATAAACGTGAATTATTTTCCACCTGTCTCTAAAGACTTCCAGGTGTGGTGCTGGACTTTTTTGTGCTCTATGAAGTGATCCCATTGTTTCTTGACTGCTCACAGCAAAACGCTTGAGAGCCTAAGCCTGTATGAACTTTTCAAACCTTTTCAAACCTTTTCAAAAATAATACTTTAATACTATACATAAACACACACACACACACACACACATACGCACACATATACACACTCGAGGAGCGTGAAATTGAACCGTGAACTTGAACCAGGTGAAAGCTGCAAGCTAATGATGGGTTGTTTGAGGTTTTGAAAATGCACTGAAAAGCACGGTGGAAATTAAACATGAGAATGAAGCTTTGTCAAAGGTCACCTGTTTCCCCGAGTCCTCCTTCCTACCCACACGCCGAGGTTCTACAGCGTCATGCGTTTTATCCGTTTATAGTTACAGTTAATGTTCGGAACATCCTCAAAGTCTTGTTATCACTTAGATTCTAAGAAGATGCCTTTATTTGTCACACATACATTATAGCACAGTGAAAGGAAGCTGGGGTCAGAGCACAGGGTCATGTGCCATGATACAGCACCTCTGATAGGGATAAGTTACTTACTCAAGGGCCCAACATGGCAGCGCTGGGGCTTGAACCCCCAACCTTCTGGTTAGGAACTCAGAGCCTTAACCATCAAGCCACCACAGCCTAAAGTTTCACATATCGGAGCTTGTTGGAAAGCTTGGGTCAGAGCACAGGGTCAGCCATGATACAGTGCTGGGTAGATTCTAGCAGCTCAAAACAGTCATTCCCTCACCAGCCTCTCTTTATTTTTCTCTCTTCAAGCTTTTCAAGTTACAGAGAAAAAAGGCTATCTGTCCTGTCCTGTGTTGCAAAACTTAAAGGAACAGATTCACCTCTGACTACAAAGCACTAACACTGGAGGCTCCTTCCAGAAATGCTACATAAATGTCACCATATCAACAGTTACACATGTTTTTAATCAGTTCGTGTGAAATCTGCCTAAAAGTCCTTTTGAAAGTTGTTACTATGGAAATGATAATGTATTAGAACAAGTGCCCTTGCAGCCCGAATTACTGTCAGAGCTGCTGTTATAGAAAATGAATCAACACCTTCTGGCCAATCAGAATTGAGCCTCCAACAGCACTGTGCTATAATGACATTAACGTAATAGTTCAAATTGTTCCAAAATTGTACGTTACAGTAAATAGGTTAATGTTAATGTTACTGTTAATGTTAACATGTTAACCCAGCTGACTTAGGAGCTATGTTTTATCTAATGAGTATTATTGCTATTTGATGACACAAGAAGTGCAGTAGCATTCGTGACTATGCCTGTTTAATTCCACGGCATTAAAGAAAATGAACATTTCTACTTTAATATATGTTCGGTGACTGCCGGTTACATTCAAATGAGTCAAACAGAGTATTATTCTTTGTTTGTTTCCTGTGCTTGTCCTTGACCTCTTGGTTCTTGACGTGTATGTGTGTGTGTGTGTGTGTGTGTGTGCGTTTTATAACCAACCAAACCAAACCATGACAATAATGGCTTAGTCGTGCAGCCGAAAAAGCTGCACTACACACTTAATAAGACACACGGTCAAAACCTGGAGCTGTGTATTTTATATAGTTGCACAACCGCAGCAGCTCTCATTTGCTGAGTGCCTCAAGGGCTTCAATTAATCAGCATTACAACAGTCAAATCCCTTCACCTTCCCTGAGAGCTACACTTCATTAAATGCAACCCAGAGAAACACGAGCTCAAGCACACACAAATCTCAGCCTATCGCTCGCTCTAGTCAGATAGAAACACAACAGTTAGCCGTTCCATTTTATCATTTGCATATAACCGCCATAGTGGTATTCAAATCTACAGTATCTGACCTTAAGATTACAATGCAAAGCTATCCCTATTTCACTTTCTGCCTGTCCCTACATTTCCTCTCTGGGTGCATCCCTCTGTCTTTCTCTCTTTCTCTTGTGCAGATCATATGAAGTAAGAATAGCTTTCTAAAGGAGACTTAAATTTCAAGGAGGCATGTATGTTAACAAATATCCCTCTTACATTCTTATGGCCATGAGATCTGGGTCTGGAAAATGTTAAATGGATCGAACTGGATGATCTTCTCTGTATCTTCCTTGTTTTTAAGGTGCATCTCCTATCTCTGCAAAAAAAAAAAAGAGCTGAGCCCCTACTATTATTATTATTTCGCGGCCAAAATCCACACGATTTTATATTTTGTTTGATCTCACAGGGACTTCTTTTGCTCTCATATACAAATCCATGTGCTCACTTAAAATTGATCGTGCTTGCATGTGAATTTGTTTTGCATAGGCAAAAATTTACGCTCCCAATTTATGCTGCTGCCGTACAAATGTACTCTTTTTGCATTTATGCTAAATTGATCTTAATCGCACACTAACTTTTTGTGGGGGTACAAGGTAGACGTGTCGCCCTCACTTATTGTATCGTAATGTACTATAGTACATTACACAATATTCTTGCACAATATTTACGCAATGGGAACTATTTACCTTGTGTATCCGAATGTGCGCTGGAATGACACTAAAATCTCTGAATAGTCAAATATAAGAAGCGTTAATAGTCGATGTGGGAAGTAGAATAAGCTCTGCACTGTGTGAGTCTGAGTTCATGTTCCTGTGGCATCGGCGTCCTCCATTAAAATGGATTATCCTACATTTGTGACAGAAAATCTCACTCAGCATTGCGTAACGTCAATATCCAATATGCATAGAACCTTAGTGTAGCCTATTGTCTATTTTGAGTGAAAAAAAAAGAAAAATGCAATAGCATCATCAGATTTTCATCATCAACAAACTGAAATGAGTGACACTGAGCAGTAGCAAACAAGATTAAACCCCTATTGCTTTGACTGGAAGGCTAACAATATTGCAACATCTGCAAACGTTTACTTTTCATATTTGCCCACACTAATACAACATATGAGTTACTATATGTTGCTAGGAAATAATAGCTGCATTGCATTGACGACTCTATTGCATCTGAATAGTGAGTGAATGATCTTTCAGTAGACAGAAATTTGTTTTACAGCATTCCCCAGATGAGATGTCATTTCAGACATAACCTTGCTAGCTCACTAGATTTTTTTTATTCAAACTAACAAATAAATGTCCGAAGCTATACTCCTATCCCTCCATGTTTGAACCTATCATCCAACCTAACCTGAGCAGAAATGGCCAAAAGATTCTGCTACAGTGACTCTCGATCATGCATGTTTAAACAAAGTTGCAGATATGGTTTTCCCCCCAAAGCATGAACTCTGGTACAACCAATGAAATTATAACTTGTACATCTAATAGCATTGCACCAGCCAAACGAGAGACTGTATTAAGGTTTGAGCAAGATAGATTACAGTGTGGGTGTATAGTTCTGCATGGAATCTGCATGAGACCAGAAGGAATCCTGCTCACTAATTAAACTATTGTGCTCATCAATTTTGGCACTAATGTAACAGCATACTTTATCACCTTCTGTACTAGAACAAGCTGAGATTGAAAAGTCCAGTTCAAACCACTCAGATCTTCCGAGTACAACTGTCGCACTGTGAACATGAAAACATGCTCACGTCATGTGTAGAATACGAGCCATGTGCCTTATGCTGTTTTGAGGTTGTTGGTCCAAGCCACATTGCTATCTGTGGTATTTTTATAGATGTTGGAGTGGTAGTAGTGTTGGTAAGCATGTCATCCCCAGACTGTCAGCAAGCTATGAGTTAAGTTTCTAGCCAAGTTCATTTTGAATATCTATATTCGATCATTTTGAAAATTGGAATGGAAATGGGATACATCTGAAATTTCACACTGCATCTGCAAACTACTGCAAAGGTTCCTCTTGTACAAGGAGTAAAATAAAGAGACAATTCATTATTGAACAAATGCGTACGGCTACATACCATATAGGATACTAATGCAGGATATAGTATGTCAGAATATTAACTATGGTAACATGTAGTGGTGGTCTATTTTAATACAGTATCAACCCTGTTATTCATCTACAGCATATACAGTATAGTCTGTTTCCATCCAATCATTCTGCAAAGTTTAGGTAAATTTCCAGCATGGGTCTTTACATCTTTAATCAGTGAAAGTTCTTGCAGAAAAATTACGTAAGCAAAGGACCTCCAGCTAAACAGTCACAACCACACACTTGCTGTCATTCATTCATTCGTTCATTCATTCATTCATCTTTAGTAACTGCTTTATCCTGGTCAGGATGGTGGTGGATCAGGAGCACCAGGTGTGAGGGTGGACAGCGTGTCAGTCTGTCACAACTTTCATCATTTATTTGATCAAAAAACACCCATCGAGCACCTCTGTGTCTATGTGCCAACTCTATTACTCAAATATGAGAAGCACTGATTTTCCAGGAATATTATATTTCTGCACCAGAAATCTTGGAAGCATTGCAGACAGGCAGCTGGTATAGCTTGGCTAGCAGGACTGTCTTTCAACAACAAAAAGACATCAACGTACGCTTTCATTTTTGGCATATTTTTCAGACCATGCAACTGACACATCCGTAGCACATCATCAGCAGTGATTGAGAAGGTGTGTGTAAATGAAAGTCACGGGTGTAATGAAAACAAATGAATTGGATTATTTATCATTCTGTTTTTTGCCCCCCAAAATGCTTTTGGAGGAGAGACTATAATAATAGATAGGCTAAGCACACATTGTCCGATCAAAGTACAATGTACACAAAAGGTCAGATGACAGACACATAAGTTATTTACTATGTTTGGTATTTGGAGGAAACATGGCATGAACCCAGGAGAGCATTACAGACTTGAAACATTAGAAATAACAAATGAAGCTGCCTGTCTGCCTTGAAGTGTGTGTGTGTGTGTGTGTGTGTGTGATAGTTTCCGCCACAACATTCTTATGCCGGGGATGAGACCTCGTTTGTCGCTGTCAAGTTTTCAAGAGATATTTCCTCCCTCCCATCTAATATCTCGACCAGCCATCACAGACTGCATATAATGCGTGGATGTCATGAAAAATGTTTGTTTGTTGAGGTACACTGTACGGCCCTTGTGCACAAAGCGAGCTCCATGAAGACATGGTTTGTCAAGGTGTGAGTGGAAGAACTCGAGTGGCCTGCACAGAGCCCTGACCTCAACCCCACCGAACACCTTTGGGATGAACTGGAACACGGACTGCACACCAAATCTGGAATGAGGTGTTCAGAAATATAAGCAAGTATGGGAATAATGGTCAGGGGTCCACAAAACATTTGGCTATATAGTGTATATGGGTAGATGGACGGATGGGTGGAAACATACTTTTAACAAAAAATGCGTACATTTTTGCGATATTTAGGTGTATTCAGACTACTTTTTCCATCAAGGCAGAGAAGTAAAGTTAGCATAAAAACAGATGGCTACAACCCACACTGTACTCTACTGCCCCCTGTGTCCAGAGTCGGTACTGCAGCAGTCCAGAGTTCCCACAGAGCACATTCCATTCTCCTCCCAACATCCGCTTCACTCCATCTCAGCCTTTAAAGCATAGCTTCAACTGTTCCGTCACACTACAGGCTTCACTTATACCTGCAGAACATGTGTTCTTTATCACTGATAAGCACGCCAGGGTTGTGTTTTTGCTCGCTCCACGGTCCGGATGCGCGCGCCGGAAATGGCGAGGACAGAAAAGAAAGGAGGAGGAATTACGAGACCGGATAGTGAGGTGACATCAGACCCGAAAAAATGTGTGTGTGTGTGTGTGTGTGCGTGTGAGTGTGTGAGAGAGAGAGAGTCCGGCAGCGTGTGACAGGAAAAGAGGGAGGACGGGCGGGAGAGAGAGAGAGAGAGAGAACCACACACACTGAGGGAGGGAGAGAGAGCGTCACACACTCCGAGGGAAGGAGAGAGAGAGAGAGAGAGAGTGAGAGAGAGAATCACACACACTCCGAGGGAGGGAGGGAGGGAGAGAGAGAGAGTCACACACTCCGAGAGAGAGAGAGAGAGAGAGAGAGAGAGGCGGTTTCCATTCGCAAACCGGCGAGACGGCGGATGCGCGCGCGCGGACGCAGTAACTTCGCCGGCCCGGAAAAAAAAAAACGCATTGATATTTTCGCTGTTTACGGCTTTAATCGACCTTTTTGTTTTCATGCTTTGCCCCCGCGGGTTATTTTAATCATTTGGACTTTGGCACTTGCCATTTCATTCCCAGCTTTCTCTTCTATTCCAGCAGTAAAGAAGTGAGAGGAGAGCGATCATCTCCATCCAGTCTCTCTCTGTGACTCAGTGCTACAGCCAGAGTAAGTACAGGATGCCAGTATTATTTCCTTCCACTTGTGTAGTGTGTAACCTGATTTCTTTCATTCCAGTGTCCTCATGTTGAGATGATTACACGTTGAGATTTCACAGAATGATCTAACTTGGCATCCCAGTGCCACAATCTGGGCGTGCTTTTGACCCATTAGTCAGCTGGAGAAGTTAATCATCAGATGGACCTTATATATATATATATATATATATATATATATATATATATATATATAGCTTGAACTTGACACCTGAGTTATTGAACTGATACCTAGAGAGTTGAATTCACACCACCAGGGTTGCTTTAACATCAGCTGAGTAGTCGTAATTCATTCAGCACTGTACATTCTGTTTTCATTGAATATTTCGGACAAAGATGTATGCAATGTGAATATGCAAATAAAATATTCCTACAGTAAATTCCCTTTGGGCACAGGTAAGCAGCACAATATGACAGAGCCAAAGAGATGGAGATTAAAGCAGAGCG
Organism: Pangasius sanitwongsei; assembly: GCA_037576675.1. NCBI lineage: Eukaryota > Metazoa > Chordata > Actinopteri > Siluriformes > Pangasiidae > Pangasius > Pangasius sanitwongsei. The sequence goes on along the minus strand of CM075030.1, from coordinate 6,429,588 downwards.
GTCATGATTAGAGGCTCTGTATCGACTCACTAAAGCCAGCTTTGACACTGTCCATTTTATTTCTCAGTCATGCCAGAAGCCTGAAACCTGAGATTGCACAGAATTATCATAACTTGGCATTTTAGTGTCACGATCTTGGTGTACTTTAGTGCGTTAGGTTTAAAGGTTAATTATCAGATGGATCTTGTGGCTATATATTGTGAAGTAGCTTAAACTTGACACCTGAGGTATTACATTAATATCCAGAGAGTGGAATAAATACCGTCATGTTTATTCACCACTGTTACTAGCTACAGTGCCCAAGTACGTCCAAATGCACTGTCAGTCTGCACTAGTTCATTCACACAGTACGCCCTATTTTAATTACACTTCTGACGAAGATGAATGCCGTGAGAACACACAGTTGATAATATTCATACAATAAATCCCAAAAGAAGCAGGTAAGCACCACACTGTCCAGGATCAAGAAGGATTTTGATCTAAATGAGATTAAAACAGAGCACAGTCATGCTTAAAGGTGCCCTGTCCGGATTTTTCCATACTGACTGACTAAGAGAGGGGCAAGAAACTAGGTTCTGTAAAAAACATCCTGACTCAAGCTTCTCGGAATGCTGGCCATGAGCTAGACTAGTGTGGAATAAAAGCAGCCAAAATTAAAACGTTGGTCAAAGTGGTATGTATATAAGTGTTTGTTTCATGGTCTCTTGCCTATTGCAGTGATTCTGTTTTGTCTCTACTGAAAAAAAAAGGCAGCAGAGCACAAACTGCTTCTCTTCATCCACTTCCTGGCTCAGTGTGTGTGTGTGTGTGTATGGGTGTGTGTGTTGTGGTTTCAGGCAGGGATTCAAGCAGTTGCTGAAAACCGTCTTGAAGTATTAAACCAAAAAAAGTTTCTCCACATCTCTTTTTTTTTTTTTTTTTTTTTTTTTTTTTTTTACTTTGATAATGACTTATCAAAAGTGGGAAAACTGCACTTTTCCAACTCCTTCCCCTTAGATTCCGGCGTTTTCCTTTATTATTTATTTATTTATTTTTTTAACTTGGCATTTGTTTTCATTGGATTTTCTACTTTGTCAGATCCGTAAAACCCTGTCTGCCTCGCTGTCCCAACCCTGCTCTTTGTTTCTCAGTGAGCTTCCCCCTCCTGCACAATGTAATTTCCGCTGGTCTGTCATTCACATTGTGCATCCTTCATTATGTATCAAATAGCAGCGGAATCTCTCAGTGCAAAGGCAACAGATGTTTTTTTGTGTGTGTGTTGTGACAAAGCGGAATGATAGCACTTGATGAGATAGGTAAGGAAATATAATATAAAAACATGCCATGCTTTAGAGCTGTTATGTAAGAATTCTTTTGGGGCGGCGGTTTTGTCCTGGATTTGGCTCTGTCTGTGTGTGTGTGTGTGTTCCGGACTTCCTTTCTAGACGTGCTCTATTAAAATATTGGTGCCAAATTGCAAGCCTCTTGAGTACCACAGATTTTGGAAAAGTTGGTTGTCCAAAATGAGATCACATATCGCACGGTCCTCTGCTGTGGGAAACAAAGAGTTCCAGCTTTTTTTTTTTTCCACTAGCTAGGAGACTCATGACTTTAGGTAAATGTTCAGTATGTGCGATAGAACATTTATCTAGCTGCCTCTAAGTGTTGGTGTTATCATGAGCACTACAAATGATCAAGATTTGTGTTTTGTGCGTCTGAGAATTGGAGTTATTCACCTATAAGCCATCAGTTATTTGTCCCCTTGCTTGTCCCTCGCGCTGATCACGCTGCCATTTTAAGAAACGTATCAGCATTGACTTTCAGTGGCTTTCCCACTCCACATGGAATCAGCATCAAAGGTAATTGGTTCTGATATGCGAAGCTTTGAAGGAGTGTTTTTATGTCATCCAGCATCGATATTCCACATGAAAGCTCAGGATGCTCACTGGAGTGAAAACGCGCAGGCAGTGGAAAAAAAATCATGTGGCAGATTTTCTGCATAATCATTTTTGTAAAATGACATTTTTTTGTGAACAGTGAAGTGATATTTTTGCATTTTTAATGTATTAAAAAAAATGCCATTTATTACAAAATACCAATTAAAAACAAAAAAAAAAACATAATAAAATATAATTAAAAATGCATTATATTAAACAAATGAAATTTCTCCGTCCGTCACTGAAGCATAAAGTCACTCATGCGTTCTTTTCTTGACCTGCGTGTCTTTCTTGTTACACGTCATTCTTTACGATCAGTTTGAGGCCCGTAATGCTGCTATTCCTTTGTTTAGTTTAGGGCTAGGTCTCCAATATCTTCTACAATTTAAGATAATCTTTTTTTGTGTGTGTGGTATGTGCTCCTTGGACAAAGAAACTTGACAATTCACTACAGCTGAACAACACATCCTGAGCTTATTGTGCGAGTCATGAATATTGTAACATATTTAAATGACAGAAATGTGTATCCAGTCATGTATAAATTGTATCAGTGGAACCTCGTCGGCTTATTGCTCAGTGAATTTGTTTTGCCTTTTGAATCTTCTGTGATGAATTTAACGTCAACTGCATATATATAAATAAAGAACATTGTCTTTTTTCAGTTGAAAGATAGCAGAATTCCTTTTTTCTGTTGCCTGAATTAAGTTGGGTGGAACTAATTTGTTTTGAGGGGGGAGATAGGTGATGTCAGATCTACCAAACTACAGATTTTGACATCGACTACCATTAGCTCATCCTTTTACCCCAGACACACTAACTGAGATGACTTCTTTCTTGCTCACTTGGCCTTTTTGTCTTTGAGCCTGTACCTAGAAGCATTTTTGTAAAGGTTTTCTCCCTAATTTACAGTAGTTCTAGACAATTCCCACCCCTCAGGCAGCTCTCCCCATGAAACAACAGCTACCAACACATGCTCCCTCCAAGGCACATCTTTTCAAACTGCTGCTCATCTCATTCAATGTCAGTGGGCAGTGTAACACGCAGGAGCTCACAGATGATTGGGTAGTGTCCCTGTGATTGGTAGGGGAGAGAGAGAAAGACAGAGAGAGCGTGAGAGACCCCTCCCTCCCTGAGAGCACGACCAGTTTTGCTCTCTTGGTCTCCCAGCCACGGATGGCTATGGCATCATCAGGATTCAAACTCGCGATCTCCAGATGATAGTGCGAATGCTTTCCTGTTGCTCCACTCGGGGAATTTTATATGTTTGTTCTGTGAAAAGCTAGTCCTGTAAGATATTTCATGTCCCAGGGTTGGGGATGTAACAGAATAGGTGTTACAGATAAAAGAAAATCGATTTAAATTCTAATAGGCCCAAGTCAAAACAACAAACAACAAAGGAACATGCTAGAAATAAGTTTTTCCCCATTTTCTCCCTAATTTGGTCACCGAATTGGTCATCCAGATAGCAATGGATAGCTATGACATCAATGGGATCCAAACTGCACTTTTACATGCTGTCCGTAAGGGTATAAAAACGACTGCTTGACTACTATTCCTTGTGTGAATCATGCACACGCACATAAACATGAGCAAGAGTACATGCACAGATGAATGAGGACATCGAGAACACAACATCTTGCTCTTTGCTCACAGTCATAGTCATAACCTAACCGGTGTGAAGCCATCAGCCCACAGCCCATCTGACTGATCTAGACTCTCCCACACAAACTACATTACCCACGACCCCCCTGATTGGTGTCAAAACCATTCGGTCAAACAGGTGTGCCCTGTCTGGGGATCTGGCCAGTGTCCAGAGCCTGTTAGACACAATTTACAGCATCAGAATCCACGCAGAGCGATTAGCAGCAGTCAAGAGCACTGAAAGCTTTTAGCATATGTTCCTGTGTATGACATGCTTATTAGAATGTGTGCAGATATACTGTATATACATATACACTGCCCTCCAAAAGTTTGGAAACGCCTGAACAAAATAGGGTTTTTGGGCAATATCAGCATAAATCCTC